>CM077209.1:1461373-1728873 GCA_039654625.1 Rhinogobio ventralis
CACTGAGAGTATGTGCACAAAACTGATAAAAAACCCATTTAAACCCAGTTCACAGCTGGGTTTGGGTTCCATGTACAACCTTGGATTTGCAATCAAGTTAAAAAATATAAAAATATATAATTGATCATATTCATTGTAATTTAAAATATTTATAATTTGTAATTAAAGTAATAATGTATAGTAATATTATATTTTTTTTGCAATATAATTATAAAAATAAGATTTTTTAAATTATGTAGAATTATTTATTATTCTAATAAAGATTTGATTATTTATACTAATTTAACTAATGTAACGCACACACATTTGTTACATTGTAAAATAATTCATTATATATTATATACAAATGCTATTTATTACAATATAAAAACGAATAATTCAACTTTTAAAAATAATAATATAATAAATATAATACCATATTTTTATAATATAGTTATAAAGATTATTATAATATATTTTTTTAATTTAAAATATGTATATAAATATATTTTATAATTTAAATGTTCAAGTAATAATGAAATAATATTATACATTTTTTTAAATGTAAAATTATATACAATTATTTATAACTAATTGTTATTCAAATATAACTATTTATTTATTTAAAAAAATGTATAATTCATTTCCATGTGGCACACACACACACACACTTGTTTAAAATAATTAATTATATATTATATATATTTATATTATACAGATATAATTTATTATTACAATATAAAAATGTATAATTTTTACAAATAATAATTTTTAATAAAATTATTAAAATATAAATGAATGTAATGTATAATATACTATAATATTTTTTATAATTATAAAGATTATTATAATTATTTTTTAATATAAAATAAGTACTATTCATAAAAATATAAATATTATTTCAGCATTTTTAAATTTTTAAATAAATTTAGTTATAGTAATATTATAATTTTTTTATTATATAATTATACAATTATTTATAATTAATTGTTATTCAAATATAAACAAATGCAATTTATAATTCATTTCCATGTTGCACACACTTGTTTCTATTGTACAGGAATTATATATTATATACAAATAATTTATTGCAATATAAAAATGCATAATTCAATTTTTAAAAATAATAATTGTATAATATATAACTAATGTATAATACTACAATATTTTTGGAAAAAATAAAATTATAAAGATTATTATAACTATTGAGTTTAATACAAAATACGTAATAATCATAAAAATATAAATATTTCATTTGCATAACACACATTTCCTGCACAAACACACTCCACCTTTGAGTTTAGTTGAGCTGTATTGGGTTCAGTCTTAAAATTCACACTGTACCTGAACGCCAGTGCACTTTAGGAGTGGAGCAAACATCTATGAAGACACTGCCATCCTGTGGTGGATCTGAACAAAAGCAAATGATTACAAGATTTCAAGTATAGAGAAGGAAGTGAATGTTTGACAGCAGCTCACGAAAAACAAACCTCTGCCCTGTAGAGACGGCCGTCCTCTGAATGATGACGAGATAGCCGGGATGCTGATCGGTCTGTTGTTGGCGGGTCAGCACACGTCCTCCACCACCAGCTCATGGATGGGCTTCTTCCTGGCGCGGGACCGAGCGCTGCAGGAGCGCTGCTACAGCGAACAGAAAGCCGTGTGCGGAGAAGAGCTTCCTCCGCTCCACTACGACCAGGTGATTTCCTCATTCAGTGCTGGTAGTTCAGTCAGTCATCAGTAATACTGGCGCTCTCAGTCATGTGATCAAACCTCTAAACTTTAGTGTGCAAGTCGTTCCCTGTGATAGTCATAGAGACAAATGGCCCAAGAAACACCAACAGTATTGTGGCGAGTTTAGCAGGCAAACAGCACTAATCGTGTCAAAATCTAGTATATACAGTACATCGATCAGGCATAACATTATGACCTAAATATTGTGTTAGTCCCCCTTTGCTGCCCTGCTCAGCCCTGACCCGTCTCTGATGGACTCCTCTAGACCCCTGAAGGTGTGCTGTGGTATCTGGCACCAAGATGTGAGCAGCAGATCCTTTAAGTCCTGTAAATTGCGAGGTGGATCGGACTTGTTTGTTCAGCACATCCCACAGATGCTTGATTGGATTGAGATCTGGGGAATTTCAACACCTCAAACTCGTTGTTGTGCTCCTCAAACCATTCCTGAAGCATTTGTGCTTTGTGTCAGGAGCATTATCCTGCTGGAAGAGCCACAGCCACCAGGGAATACCGTTTCCATGAAAGGCTGTACATGGTCTGCAACAATGCTTAGGTAGGTGGTACGTGTCAAAGTAACATCCACATGGATGGCAGGACCCAAGGTTTCCCAGCAGAACATTGCCCAAAGCATCACACTGCCTCCGTCGGCTTGCCTTCTTCCCATAGTGCATCCTGGTGCCATGTGTTCCCCAGGTAAGCCACACACACGCACCCGGCCATCCACGTGATGTAAAAGAACACGTGATTCCTCAGACCAGGCCACCTTCTTCCATTGCTCCGTGGTCCAGTTCTGATGCTCACGTGCCACTGTTGGTGCTTTCGGCGGTGGACAGGGGTCAGCATGGGCACCCTGACTGGTCAGCGGCTATGCAGCCCCATACGCAACAAACTGAGATGCACTGTGTATTCTGACACCTTTCTATCAGAACCAGCATTAACTTCTTGAGCAATCTGAGCTCCAGTAGCTCGTCTGTTTGATCGGACCACACGGGCCAGCCTTCGCTCCCCACGTGCATCAATGAGCCTTGGCCGCCCATGACCCTGTCTCCGGTTCTCCACTGTTCCTTCCTTGGAGCACTTTTGATAGATCCTGACCACTGCAGACCGGGAACACCCCACAAGAGCTGCAGTTTTGGAGATGCTCTGACCCAGTCGTCTAGCCATCACAATTTGGCCCTTGTCAAACTCACTCAAATCCTTCAACTTTGAGGACAAAATGTTCACTTGCTGCCTAATATATCCCACCCACTAACAGGAGCCGTGATGAAGAGATCATCAGTGTTATTTACTTCACCTGTCAATGGTCATAATGTTATGCCTGATCGGTGTATTAACTCATCAGTCATAATCACAGTGGTTTAGTTCAATAGAGACTCGCTTATGGTAAAGACAAATGCACCTCGAATTCATTCAGATCACTAAACAACACAAATATATTTAATTAATTAGATTTATTTATTTATTTTGAGTGAATGATTCAGTGACTCACTCATGAAGACAGCCGACTGCTGCATATAAAGAACTTTGGAAAACTATTTTAATTTTTAATTCAGAATTTAAAAACATGCTCATCATATAAGAGG
Organism: Rhinogobio ventralis; assembly: GCA_039654625.1. Lineage (NCBI taxonomy): Eukaryota > Metazoa > Chordata > Actinopteri > Cypriniformes > Gobionidae > Rhinogobio > Rhinogobio ventralis. Next base: position 1,464,670 of record CM077209.1, read on the forward strand.
TGTAGCAGTACAGTATGCATGCATTTCATTTTTTAGGTATTTTTGAATAAACTGAGCCAGTTACTAAAGAAATGTTTTGGTCTGTGACGCAGCTGAAAGACTTGAGTTTGCTGGATCGCTGTCTGAAGGAGACGCTGCGACTGCGACCCCCTATAATGACCATGATGAGGATGGCCAAGACGCCTCAGGTACGAGCCTAAACCAAAACAGGCTGCTTCACTGATACTAAAGCCATACAATACATCTTTCTGCTTCCTCAACAGAAAGTGGGTGAATACATCATCCCGCCGGGACACCAGGTGTGCGTGTCTCCCACAGTGAACCACCGTCTTCAGGACACTTGGGGTGAGCGTCTGGAGTTTAACCCCGACCGCTACCTCCACGATAACCCTGCCGCCGGAGAGAAGTTTGCTTACGTCCCATTCGGAGCAGGTGAGTGTCCTTCAATGCTTTGAATGGGTAGACGTTCAGACCTCGAGAAATCAAGTGTTGAGCTATGATCAACCAGTAGAGACTTCAGACGAGCATCTCTATTGTGGATATGCTGATGTGTATGGAAGCTTGTTTCTGCCACAGAATAAAAAATAAAAAAGGTAATAAATTGCTCATATTGACCGTTTAACCGTTAACCGAAATTAATCATTTTGACCGATTAATACTATCGGTTAGTTTGTTTGTTTGCTGCATGGTTAAAGAAAAATATGCTATATTTGTTAACTCACGGGGCGCGTCGACACATGCAACCACACGTGCCTACACAGACATATTTCGCAAAATGAAGCAATGGGAAAGTACTGTGTGGGACCATTTGGACAGAAAGGGCGACGAAGTTACTTGCAAAATATACTACGCGGTATTAAAATACAGCAGTAGTGCAAGCTCCTGACTGGGGGAAAGCAAATGAAAGGCGCTTCCCGAGGGTGGCCACCTCAGTGAGGTGTTATCTCTGTATTCCCGGGACATCAGTGCCATCTGAAGCCTTATTTAAAGCCTTGTATACTCGCCGCGTCCGCACGAGCGCAAGGGTGTGCGGCCCCGCAGCCAGACGAAAGTATAAACAAGGCTTGAGAGGGTGTTTTCTGTCAACAGGCAACTTAAAAAAACTTAAAACTTCTTTTTTTTACTTCAAAACAAACAAACTGTTCTGTGTGCTGCTGTTTGCACAGTAAAATAAACACGTGAAAAATGGGTCACAGGCACTCGTCAATTGTATTTTGATTTAATGCCAATTCAATATTATAATCTTATCTGTTAACGGTTAATAATCGGAAAATGAGCGGCGGTTATCGGTCGGGAAAATTAACCGAAATGAGCATCCCTAATTCTGAGAAAAAAAGATGCAAACTCGCAACTGTGAGATAAAAACTAGCCTACTGTTTACAAAAGATACAACCATTCACAAACAACTGCCTCATTCCTGAAAGAATCAGCCGTTTGAACGAATCAGTCGTTTGAACGAATCATTTGAGTCAAAGATTCAATGACTCATTCACAAACAACTGCCTCATTCCTGAAAGAATCAGCCGTTTGAACGAATTGTTTGAATGAATGACTCACTTATCACTTGCTGCCACCTACTGGCGTTTAGTTACATGTTTAAAAGTCAAATAATTTCCCCCCCAACATTTCTTATTTGTGCCCCAGAGCTCAACAGCAGTCATGCGTCTCACGGGTGTGTCTGTGACAATAGCTAACAATGCATTGTATGGGTCAAAATTATCCATTTTTCTTTTATGCCAAAAATCATTAGGATATTAAGATCATGTTCCATGAAGATATTTTGTAAATTTCCTACCATAAATATATAAATACTGTATTAATAGTAATATGCATTGCTAAGGACTTCATTTGGACACTTTAAAGGAGATTTTCTCAACAATTAGACTTTTTTGCACCCTCAGATTCCAGATTTTGCTAATATTGTCCCATCCTAACAAACCACACATCAATGGAAAGATTATTTATTCAGCTTTCAGATGATCTATAAATCTCAAGTTCAATTTATGACTGGTTTTGTGGTTCAGGGTCACATTTGTATATTTAAAAAAATATATATAAAACAATCTCATAACATTTAATGCAGTTGTAATTTTTCAGTGTGAATGATTTAATTTGATTGGTAACAGCCCTATAGTGTCTTATTATTCTAATGGAATTTATTGATCAAATTTAAGAATTTGACATGAAAAAATGCCCTTGGGGTCAAATATATCAAAGCGGGTAGAAACACTGATGAGAATATTGCTTCAGAATAAATTATATTTTTCCAGAACAAGTAACTTTTTACTCAGACGAGTGAATGACCGATTTACTTGTCCGAAGGAGAAGCAGCACATGATAAAGCTTAATATAAAATAAAATAACTTATCATTATATATATAGTTAAGGCAGCTCATCCAATCACAGTCCTGATAACTGGTGAGGATTGATATGAAATGGGTGCATATTAAAGATGCAGTGTGTAAGTTTTAGCGGCATCTAGCGGTGAAGTTGTGAATTGCAGCCGCCCACCGCTCACCCCTCCCTTTCAGAGCACATAGAGAAGCTACGGTGGCCGACACAGGACAAAGATGTGGTCGTCTGAGACCGCAGAGAGTAGCTAGCGCTCTGTAGAGAAGTTTGTCCGTTTAGGGCTCCCGTAGAAACAAGGCGGCACAAAATGGCGACTTCACTGTAAGGGGACCCGCCGTGTGTGTATATAGAAACGGCTCATTCTAAGGTAATAAAAACATAACGGTTCATTATGTAAGGTCTGAAAACATAGTTATGTACATTAGATTGCATTTCTGTCAATAGATCCTCATAAATACTACACACTGCACCTTTAAAGAAGCCGTGTATCAGAACCATGGTAGAGCGAGATGTTGACATAATGCTTGTGCTTGATTTTTCACAGGTCGTCACCGTTGTATTGGAGAAAATTTCGCCTACGTGCAGATTAAAACAATCTGGTCGACAATGCTGAGACTGTACGACTTTGAGCTGGTAGACGGACACTTTCCTGCAGTGAACTACACAACCATGATCCACACGCCGCACAACCCCGTCATCAGATACACACGGAGGAAGACACACCCGCAGCAGTGACCTCAGCAGCGAATCAGTGGGTTTGGGGAGTGGCCTCTACAAAGCTCGATAACATGCATCAGTTTCAGTCTGATTCTGACATGTTGTGTTTGTTATTTAAAAGGCAGTGTTTATTTTACCCAGAGTGCCCTGCAGTACCCAGATTGCCTAGAATGACCTCTAGTTTTTTTTTAAATTCCGTTAATCTTCTGCTACTATCATCCTCCCAACAAAGCATGAACATATTTTTATACGATATAACATATTTGTTTGTTTTTGCAGAAAACAAAAACCTGTGATTGTATGAAAAGCTTGTAACATTAAAATAGCAGACTGATGTTTTCTGTCGTCAAGTCAAGTCAAGTCAACTTTATTTATATAGCGCTTTTTACAATGCAGATTGTCTCAAAGCAGCTTCACAGTGTTAAACAGGAAAATAATGAACAGAATTTGATTGGGCTGTACAGCCGCTCTGGAGAAAACACTGATGTCATCAGCTCATTTCAGTTATCATATATATTCAAGTAATGTAGTTGATATAATTTAGTTTAGTAATTAAATTTATTTGGATATTTATTTGAAAATTTAGTGTCCCCAACTGAGCAAGCCAGAGGCGACAGTGGCAAGGAACCAAAACTCCATCAGGTGTCCTAATGGAGAAAAATAAACCTTGGGAGAAACCAGGCTCAGTCGGGGTGCCAGTTCTCCTCTGGCCAATTAACAAACAGTGTATGATTATTATTCTGGCAGCCTTATAGGTCAGAAGTAATATTATATATAATATAATGTTGTTGTCTGGGTGTGTTCTTCATACGCTGCTTAAGAAAAGCACATTTGATTTAGTTTTAGTTGCTTTTTTTAAGTTTAGTTGACATGATACGCGCTGTCCAAGATTCGCGCTCAAACTCTGCGTCATCAAGCTACGCCTTTGTTTTGAATAGGCGACCTCTAGTGGCGAAAAAACTACATATTGTGCCTTTAACTGTCACCGTCGCTTGCGCTCTTTTTATTTATCGCCTTTTTCATATCACATATTTTATTAATCATCATTAATTAGATATCATTCAAAGGCTTACAAATTCAAAATTCATCTTTTGAACACCGTTTTGAAATTGGACGTTGCGTTACCATTCTTATTTGTGCATTTGCTTGTTTAATTACTGAGTGTTTACTTGTCTTTAATAATGCTTGAAATTTATATTAGTAGTTGTTTTTGCTATGGTATATTTAAACCATAGGCAAAAGTGTTCTTTAGCCTGTTCATGGTATTCAGCTACAATTAAATGTTTTGCAATAAGAATAAATGTGAATGATATCTAAGGTTTTTTTGTACCTTATTGGAATCGAAATTAGGAATCGATAAGCAGAATCGGAATCGTTAAAATTCAAACGATACCCAACCCTAGTTACCATGGAAACGGAAACTTTAAATTCTTTTAGCGGGCTCCTCCCCTAGTGGGCGGTGTCAGGTTTCATATTACAAAATCAATTTTAACTAGCCACTTTATAATCAAAACCTTTTCTAATCTTGACACATCGTCTCAGGGTTCCATATTTGGTGACTGTATTGTGAAATTTGGATAGAAGTTTATACATTTATTACAGGTGAACGCATTAAAAAAATTAAATGGAATGCGGGATACACCCGGTGGCCATTTTTGGTACAGCGGCTAAACAAAATCTCATAGGAACTTCAATTTTTGTGATATCAACTTCAAATTTGGAACACAACTTAGTTAGACGTATGATTTTATAGTAATTATAGAGTAAAAATTATTTTGTAAAATATATAAAAACAGGACCAAACGTTCTATATTACAAAGCATTCTTGAATTACAACCATTAAAGTTTGGATAATGCATTTTCACGCCTATTCTAAAAAATAGGTTAAAATGTGTATGTGCTGTATTTACTAGTTAATTTTAATTTGTGAAAAATACATCTAAAACAATTATTTCAAGATAATGCCAGTGTGAAACAATTGTAATTAATTCTCGGTGACATTCCTGAAATAACATTTCCCACAATAAAGGAAAAATGTATCAGCTTTTTTGTCCTTCGTGAGGAAAACGGCATCATTTATTGATTCAGTGACTTAATCACATCAGGGGTGCCCAATCCTGTTCCTGGAGATCTACACACGATTGGGAACTCACACTGCCAGACAGAAAGCGTTCATTTATCATCACCTATTAGCGTCAATACGTAACATAAAGACACCAATATTCCATAAGCTATTTTTAAGTAACTACCTGTACTACACAGGTTAGCAAACATACACTTCACTCTACTTTCACATGTTCATTCCCCGGGTGGGGGTGCACCGTTCCTGGAGGTACTGCAATACCAGGTCGATGCGTGGAGTGGACGGAGCAAGCCCCTATTCCATCTCCCTGATCCAAAAATCAATTTAATATATGGTCCCCGGATAGGGGACGTATCAGATATTAAACTGATAAGAACAGATACTACACTTGATCTTAGCCAAAAGGCCGAGAAGCGATACCGACAGAGGATCCGCGCTAGAGGAGTCACTCCGCGCGCTACACATCTCAGCGACGGTGACACGGACTGATCTCGCGAGAAACACTGCACACTACAAACACACACTCGAGAACTAACGTCCCGCTCAGAGACGGAGAGAAACTCCGAGATTAAACACAAATATGAAGAGAAAACCTCCTCAAAACATGCGGATTCTTCATCCGTTACCTCTGAGGTTAACATCGCCCAATCAAACACGAGCACAGAGTCCATCGCCCAATCAAACACGAGCACAGAGTCCATCGTCCAATCAAACACGAGCACAGAGACAGATAACAATAAAAGCGGTTTATGTGTGTTATTAGTCTCTGTTAACCACGAAACATTCACTATTTAACATTAAAGCGTTTCTGCTTTAGTTCAGACACCAGATTCAGAAAATAACGCTGCAGAAATGAAGCTTTTCACACACTTTCATTCGCTTGATGCGCCTCGTGTGGTTGAATGCGGTACTGCACGCTCACCTGAGGCGTTTATTCCAACCGACACTTTAAAGCAACAGTACAGACGACGACAAGAGCTTTACGAAACTCCTAAAACACACACAGTCTTAGATCTTTACAGAAACTGCAAACATGTGCCATATGGTCATGGATTAGTTTCAAAATCACCTCAAACTCATTACTGATGAAGGGCGGGAAATACAAATGAGCAAATACCGTTGAGATTAATATGAACAACATGTGTTCGTTTTTTAAAAATGATCATTATTATACTCTCAAGTTTCCGTCGTGTCAACGTGAGACAACTGGAAAATTGTATAAAAATAATATTTCTACATTAAACATTTTTTAACTTTAACATGAAAGGAAAATTCTAATATTTTAAGGGCGTAACCTTCCGTAAGTAGATTTAATCTAAGTTTTATAACTGGCTATAAGTATTTCTGTATTTATACGCAACAAATCGAAGGTTTAAAGCTCTAAATATCGAATAACGGTTAAATGTTACAATTCTCACAGGAATAATAGGAATCACTCGAACTCCCGCCACGTCCACAGATCAACGGTCACGCTCATTAATATTAATTAGATCGTGTTTACGTTCCTTAAAGGGATAGTTCACCCAAAAATGAAAATTCAAACAAACTAGCCTCAATTTTATAAGTGTATATTTCCTTCATAATCAGATCACACAGCAAAAACATCAGTCAACTAAAATAAAATGGTTTTATTATAAAATTATTTAATGAAGGTACATGTCCTGAATAATAACCGTTATTGTTCTTGAAGGGTAAAACAGGCGTATTTGATAATAAAGCAATAATTTATCATGAAGGAAAAATATTTAATTAAGACTTTTACACAGTTAAGCTCTATAAAAGCAGGTTTGATGAGGTTTACATATACTGAGACGTGCACCACATTCCCTTCTCAAAGTTCTTCTGTCTTTCGTCTAAATGTTCGTGGTGTTTTGAAGGGTTAGTGAGCTCATATTTCCCAGAGGGAACATGCCGTGAACGCAGTGGAGCGACTGATAATCAGGGCTGAATGGGGCTCTGACCCGACTCTACAGCGGGAGGATGGAAGAGCTCTCATTAGTCATTATCGTCATCCTCATCAGATGAAGAGTGGAAGCGGTCCTGGCGGTAGCAGTGCGCAAGGTCGCGGAGCTGCTCCAGGGATTCGGTGAGCTCGCCAAATTCGGGCCCGTGAGAGAGGAAGCTGGGGGTCACGCGGCGCAGGTCCAGCGCAGCGCACGCTTTCTGCAGCTCGGACAGCTGGAGACCCACAGCAGGACTGGACTGAAGAGACGTCAGGACCGGAACACTAGTGACCGACTGAGAAGGAGCTGGGAGAGACACGGAGAGACACGGAGAGAAGAGGGATTAAACAGGGATGGACAGAGAGGCCAAGAACAAGACAAGGAACCAAATGGGTTCAATACAAATATTGACATTAAAAGGGGACCTGTTATGCTCCTTTATGCTAATAGGGCAGAGTCCGTCAGCAGTCGTAGGCGGAGCCTGTTTCTAAAAGGGCGGAGTCCGTCAGAAGTCGTGGGCGGGGTCTATGCTAATAGGGCAGAGTCCGTCAGCAGTCATGGGCGGGATCCATGCTAATAGGGCGGAGTCCGTCAAAAGTCGTGGGCGGGGTCTATGCTAATAGGGCGGAGTCCGTCAGAAGTCGTGGGCGTGGTCTATGCTAATAGGGCGGAGTCCGTCAGCAGTCGCGGGCGGGATCCATGCTAATAGGGCGGAGTCCGTCAAAAGTCGTGAGCGGGGTCTATGCTAATAGGGCGGAGTCCGTCAGAAGTCATGGGCGGGGTCTATGCTAATAGGGCGGAGTCCGTCAGTAGTCATAGGCGGAGCCTGTTTCTAAAAGGGCGGAGTCCGTCAGAAGTCGTGGGCGGGGTCTATGCTAATAGGGCAGAGTCCGTCAGCAGTCATGGGCGGGATCCATGCTAATAGGGCGGAGTCCGTCAAAAGTCATGGGCGGGGTCTATGCTAATAGGGCGGAGTCTGTCAGAAGTCGTGGGCAGGGTCTATGCTAATAGGGCGGAGTCCGTCAGCGGTCGTGGTCTATGCTAATAGGGCGGAGTCCGTCAGCAGTCGTTGGAGGTTGCAAACGCCTTGTTCTGAGACACTGCTTATGATTTATGGAGATTAAAAAAAAAAAAAAGAGTAGGTTGATTTGTACCATTATAGGGTGGTTGTGTTCACACACTGCCGACACACATTTATGTTCAGACACCTGTAAAAATTAATTTTGCATAATAGGTCCCCTTTAACACAGAAGATCATCGTCTCATCCCTTAGTGTTTCAAAGTCATCATGGAATCAAAATGTCAAATCGAAATCAAGTGTTGATTCAGTTTAGTTCAATAACTGTGTAAAGTTTGTCAATTATGAAATGAGTTTATTTAATGTTCTGTTCTGTTCTGATCTGATAGTGTCAGTTCAGTCAAATCAATCATATTACTGAATATTAAGTGTCTTTTAAAACCCAACTGATCAAGCCAAGGGCGACGGTGGTAAAAACATCACAATATTCCTCATTTAACCCTTAAAGACGAGACAGCCGTCTGCAGCTAAAAATAACTATCGTTCTAAAATGTTTAATAACTTTTAAACCGCTAATCCAGTCTGTATGCTGTAAAATGCACCGTAAAGAGGAGAATCTCAGCTTTTCAGAAGTATCACATTTCTCGCAACTGATCATTCAGAGGCTCCGTAGCGAGCGTGGATGCGTCATGAGAATCCGCAGCATTGTTGTTCCCCTGAGCCAAACAGAAACGATTGTTGATCATTAGTCCCACCCCCCCGTGCCCAGATTCGTTGAAACGGTCATCAACTCAACCAATAAACAGTGTTTGGTCTTTTGAACCACCAATCACGTTTCTCAGAAAAAGAAAAAAAAACATAACGTAACATTTTCACTCAGTATATTTTCCTCAGTTTGTATTTGAGAAGATTATTTGCACCGTTTGGTCACTTACACGCAGTATATTTTATTGCACGTTTGTTGTCACAACTTGTTGCATTGTTTGCATTTGTTGTTCAAATGATAATATATTTCTCTGAAGAGAAATGTTTGCTTCAGTGTTCTGTTATTATATAACAATCTTTCTATTTACTTTACTCCCTGAACTTTTTTGGACACATCTACATTGTCAGTAAATAAAATACACCTGTTTTCACTCAAAAACGCCTAGAATAATATTATAATAAATGGCTATAACTTTCTGAGGGATTGTTACATGTAGACAAAATTTCATCTGAAAGTCTAAAACAACCAAGTCTAACTTTCTAAAGGAAAAAACCCAAACTTCATGAAGTTCACAGTAAAAACACCTCATTTTTGCTGCCGTTTTTCTTAAAATTCTATTAATTTAATCCATTCTCAGACTAAAGAAATGTAAAACTGGGACTTCAAATGAGCTAGATGGAAACTTCAGGTTCTCCTGTTTAAAATGATGTATGGCAAAAACAAAGAAAAGTAGAAGCAGGCGCACCAAAAATGTTCTAAGGGTTAAATAATTAATGTGCAGAATAAAGGGGCGGGGCCTGGTTGAGTTAGTTAGTCGTGTGTTGAAACTGCTGGTTAAAATAAGGGGCGGGGCATTTCCCAAACACCAATCACAACACACTGCTCCAGCCAACCAATCAGAGCACAGTGTGCTTTTCAGAAGGAGGGGCTTCACAGAGACAGGAACTAAACAGAGCGTTACTGACAGACTGGGAAGAGAGGAGCCGCAACAGTGGAGAATATGAGGAATAATCAACATTCAAGCAGGAAAACCCAGACTTAGTAAATCCTGAGGTTGAGCTGCTGTCTGCACATGAGCTGATGGTTATAGAGCGGCACTCACTGTGAGCAGGAGCAGACTGGCTCGGGAGGAAACCCTGCGGACCCAGAGCCGGACTGAAGATCTGTGGGAACGGAGGGGTGAGTTTACTGGGGCTGGACAGCAGCTGCACCGCCCTGCACACACACACACATACACACAGGACTCAATGACAGCAGGCTCAGAGCCGTACGCTTGGCGCAGTGTGTGTCGGTCACTCACAGTGGGGATGATGGGTAATGTGACCTGACGTACGTCCCCAGCACGTCTTCACCAGAGCACTCGTAGTGCAGAGGACTGGGCGGCTCCACGCCGGGGAGAACAGGACTGCGGAAAATAACACGTATAATATCACAACAATATTCACAGAGCTTTAGTATTATCAGCAACACTTTACATTAGGGTCTCATTTGTTAACATTAGCGGATACATTAGTTAACATGAACTAACAAATGTGCAATTTTTTTTAAAAGCATTTATTAATTTTAATAAAAATCTAATAGTTTGTTCATGTTAGTTGCATTAACTAATGTTAAGTAAATGTAGAAATTAACTAACTAAGATTAAGTAGAATTATTGTTCATTCATAGTTCATGTTAGCAATTTAAACCTTATTGTACAGTGTTACCGTATTATTATATACCATTAGAGTTTTTATTGATATTTTGAATGAGCTTTTATTTTTATATTTTCAGTTTTCATTTAAAATTTTAGTGTATTTTTTTTGTCATATTATGTCCTTTTTTCATTTTTTATTAGTTTTAGATTTTTTTAAATATTACTATTTAGGTTAATTTATTTTTGGTTCAGTTTTAGTTATTTATTTATTTCCAATTAATATTTAAACTTATTTCACTTAGTTGCAAAGGCACCATTTCTAATTTAGTTTTTAATCAAATATATTTTCATTGATTATTTTTTGTCGTTTTAGTTAAAGATAATAACCCTGGTGGACAGGGTACAACATTTTAAAATGAAGTAAATTGCTTTTTTAATTCCAATTTAATTCCTAAATTTTAAAGGAAACAAACATGGTGCAAAATCTAAATTTTAATAAGCAGAATTTAAATGACCTGACATTCATATAAATTAACATATCTGCTGTTTTTATAAGTAGGCATGACATAATTTCTAAATGCATGTTATTGATTTTATTTTATTTACGAAGTATATATACATTTTTTGACCTAATGTTCATAATCACTTAGTTTGCTTAAACCCCGCCCCTTTTTGTGAGTGCCACGCCCATATCTCAACATCCAATCAACAACCAATACACAACTGATTAATTAAATACATTTATTAGGGAATAATATTTTAATGTTACTTTAAAACTAACTCCTCAACACCAGGATCTCACCTGACTAATCTCTGCCCGTCTAAACCTTTCAGAGTCACTGATTGGCCGAAACAGCGTCCGTCGCCAAGCTCCGGACACGCTGAGAGGGGTTTCCATGGTAACGCATCAGCAAAAGCATCCAGAGCCTCAGGGAGGCAGCTGCCGTGCATCATGGGAAACGGAACAGAGCCATAAGCTGAAACCACCTGGAAAATACAGATGCATAAAGTTACAGACTAAAGGCCCATTCACACCAAAAACTACAACAACAGTGGCAATAACGTTTTGCAGACGTTTTGACGTCTGCCGCTTTAAATGCTCGAGTGCTTTAAAAGTCGGATAATTCTGATTGGCTTTGGTCAATGCTTTTTCAAGGAGTTGGAAACAGCTTGCCAAAAGGAAAAGTTTCTGGAAACGTTTTTTTCTCAAACTCCCATTGGTCTGTGGTGATGATGTAACAGGTGGGTGTGGCTCTGAGGCTCCACCTTCTTTGAAGCGAGTCACACACAAACCTGCAAACTCACTGGTTCATTTGCTCCACTCGTTCAAATATTGTTGCAGGGCTTGAATCTCGGTTGAATCTCGGCGTGGGATTGTGCGTGGGATTGTGCGTACTGTGCAAAAGTTTACTCACACCCAAAGTGCATGCACACAAAGCCTCTCAGCACTAAATTGAGTTCTTTTTCGCTGCTTATTGCGCTTAAACAGTCAAATACACACAAAATAATGTCAAAATGTGTAGTGTTCACGTAAACACAGTCAGCTCTGTTTAAAGTGAACGTAAACAGTTGAGAAAGAAAACGCATGTGTAGCAGTGTATTGGATCCGTGCGTCAGCTCTTAAAGTTACAGCAGCCTAATAAACCTGCTGCCAAATTATGAGATGATAATAAAAATATCTATATGGCAGTTTTTTCCCATGATATCAGTGTCAAAATTAGTTGTCTAGTAACTTTGGAAAACCACGAGCCACAGTGGTGAGCATAAAAGTTAATGTCAAGCCCTGAACGTGACGGGACGTTATTGAGAGGAAAGCACATTCTTACACATTCATCTAAACGTCTCTCTCAACAGTGTGGCCGGAGTCAGGATGTTCGCAAAGTATCATTGAGCCGCTGCACCCATGGTACGGCAGCAGTTCCTGGATTATTACACAGGAATGAGAGTATAGTCCCTAGCCATATCGGTCTAGAAAATTGCAACTTTTCATTTTCCGTCGGTCTTAGTACACAATGTAACTATACACATCACAACATGTAAATAGGAAAATGTTGCCGTTATTTTGTCCCTTATTGAGCAGTAGGCTAGCTGGAGCCGTTTACCTCCAGTCTTTGTGCTAAGCTAGGCTAGCTGGAGCCGTTTACCTCCAGTCTTTGTGCTAAGCTAGGCTAGCGGTGGGTGCGTCAGACAGAGTTATGGCACGCACGGAGATGAGAATGGTGTGTATGGACTTATCTAACTCTGGGGATACGGTGAATAAGCTAAAGTCCCAAAAAGTCAGCGTGTTCCTTTAAACTTCTTTTGACACCAAAGAGAAGAATGAAAACTTGTTGTGAGAGCACTCAGAATGGACTGGAACACACGGACCTTCCTCCCCGAGGCGGTCAGAGCGTCGGAGAGCTGCCACATCGGAGCGCTGCCCTGTCCCAGCCGGTACGACACCGTCATGCTGTCCAGAGCCAGAGCCAGAACTGAGCCGGAGTGGAACCACAGCGCCGGCTGAGAGAGAGAGAGAGAGAGAGAGAGAAGCACATACTGAATACATCAACACATCACTGATGAGTGTTAATATTCTGAATTCATTTTTATTTTAAGATTTTCTGCTTTCATTAAAATTTTTGTTAAAGGATTAGTTCACTTCAAAATTAAAATTTCCTGATAATTTACTCAGCCCCATCGTCGGAAAGGTCACGCGTGACGTAGGTGGAAGTAGTTTCTCGGCACTTCCACCTACGTCACGTGACCTTTCCGATGTGATGATGTCATACGCCGTGAAGAAGAACAACACCGAAGTCGAGCATTTGAGGTTAAAAACTATATAAATGTTTATTTTTGTTTGAAAATGGCGGATGGTTTGTCTGGATCAGACCCTATTCCTCTGGGATCATCAGAGCCTCTGAAGCCCTTCCTCTGAAACTGCATTGATTTGGACCTTCAGCTGTTGGTTGCCATTGAAGTCCATTATGTGGAGAAAAACGTAAATTCTTTTCGACTGAAGAAAGAAACACACGAACATCTTGGATGAGATGGGGGTGAGGAAATGAACTAATCCTTTAAATGAAAGCAACTTTGTTGACTTTTTTTTAAAATCATTTTTGTTTTTGTTTTTGTATAAAAAAAAATAATAAAAAAAAGCGCATGTGAACTCATCATCTCATCTCCTCTTTACTACGAGTTACAGCACCAAATAAACATGGGTGAACATCAGAAGGTACATTACAACACCCAAATGAGTTTCAACAAGAGGAATATCACTTAATGTCACATTTACCTCAAAAACAGCTATTCAACATCTATTACAATAACTCTAGAGAAGAGCATTTTGCTAAATATATGCACTGTGTTACATATTCATTATATTTTTACTTAACCTGTTCTTCATTATTTAATGTATGTTTGAATACATCTGTCCTGAAAACAAGTTATTACAGTTTACTGTAGTTTAAATGTTTATATTTCACCAACAAATTGGAGTAGAAATTCTGTTATTAAAAAGTTTATATAAAAACTGCCTTAAAATGTTTGTACAAGTTGAGTGTTGATTATTAAATAAGCATAATTAATTCATTTTAGAATTTAATTTCGGTGCATCGCTAGTTTTAGATTTAGTAACTTTAGTGCTTTAAGTTAAAAGTAAATGATAAATGCTGCCTTAGCAACTAACTGAAATAAATAAGTTTGATATTTCAAGTGACAAAAAAAAATATTTTTATGGTTTTCAGTTTTAGTTTGCAATAATAACCCTGCCAAATGCACACAAGAAAAGTTCATTAGGACACTAAATACGGTTAATGTTTATATATTTTAATATACACTCACCTAAAGGATTATTAGGAACACCATACTAATACTGTGTTTGACCCCCTTTCACCTTCAGAACTGCCTTAATTCTACGTGGCATTGATTCAACAAGGTGCTGAAAGCATTCTTTAGAAATGTTGGCCCATATTGATAGGATAGCATCTTGCAGTTGATGGAGATTTGTGGGATGCACATCCAGGGCACGAAGCTCCCGTTCCACCACATCCCAAAGATGCTCTATTGGGTTGAGATCTGGTGACTGTGGGGGCCATTTTAGTACAGTGAACTCATTGTCATGTTCAAGAAACCAATTTGAAATGATTGGAGCTTTGTGACATGGTGCATTATCCTGCTGGAAGTAGCCATCAGAGGATGGGTACATGGTGGTCATAAAGGGATGGACATGGTCAGAAACAATGCTCAGGTAGGCCGTGGCATTTAAACGATGCCCAATTGGCACTAAGGGGCCTAAAGTGTGCCAAGAAAACATCCCCCACACCATTACACCACCACCACCAGCCTGCACAGTGGTAACAAGGCATGATGGATCCATGTTCTCATTCTGTTTACGCCAAATTCTGACTCTACCATCTGAATGTCTCAACAGAAATCCAGACTCATCAGACCAGGCAACATTTTTCCAGTCTTCAACTGTCCAATTTTGGTGAGCTCGTGCAAATTGTAGCCTCTTTTTCCTATTTGTAGTGGAGATGAGTGGTACCCGGTGGGGTCTTCTGCTGTTGTAGCCCATCCGCCTCAAGGTTGTGCGTGTTGTGGCTTCACAAATGCTTTGCTGCATACCTCGGTTGTAATGAGTGGTTATTTCAGTCAAAGTTGCTCTTCTATCAGCTTGAATCAGTCGGCCCATTCTCCTCTGACCTCTAGCATCAACAAGGCATTTTCGCCCACAGGACTGCCGCATACTGGATGTTTTTCCCTTTTCACACCATTCTTTGTAAACTCTAGAAATGGTTGTGCGTGAAAATCCCAGTAACTGAGCAGATTGTGAAATACTCAGACCGGCCCGTCTGGCACCAACAACCATGCCACGCTCAAAATTGCTTAAATCACCTTTCTTTCCCATTCTGACATTCAGTTTGGAGTTCAGGAGATTGTCTTGACCAGGACCACACCCCTAAATGCATTGAAGCAACTGCCATGTGATTGGTTGATTAGATAATTGCATTAATGAGAAATTTAACAGGTGTTCCTAATAATCCTTTAGGTGAGTGTATTTTAGGTAATGTTTAATTTATTTCAAGTAACAAGCATGTCATTCATGATTTTAGTTTAAAGTTAACAATAATAAATTCCCAGGTTTGATTCCCAGGGAAAGCATGAACTGATAATACATACATCACAAGTGCATCAATGTAAAATGTTCACAATAAGAGCAGAAAAACAGGGATAATTTTAGGGCTTTTTAAAAATATTTGTCATTTATTTTAAGTGATGAAAATGTTTTAGTTAACTAAAACTCTGCATCAGTGTCCAGTGAATGAAAGTGGCTTACGTCATAGTTGAGCAGCGGGAAAGTTGTGGGCGGAGGTGGGCGTCTGCCCAGTCCACCTCTCAGGGTCAAAGGGCAGAAGAAAGAGCTGTGATTGGCCATATGGAGCGTCCCCAACGCACAGTTCATCATATGGTACAAGTCCAATATCGAGCTCTGTCAGCAGAAGACAAAACAAATCCAGCCACTTTAACACATGAAACCTGTTAGATGGTGGTCAAACTGCTAGATTTATGTTTTTCATTCAAAATGCGGCATTAAATTAAAGATGAGTGATGAATCAAGTGCTGTTCACAGCTGAATCTTCTCACCGTGTCTGGGTGATTGACAGGTGCCACGCCCCAGGTGAGGATGCCACGACCTCCGTAAGAGTCCTGCAACAACTCTGTGACCTTTGACCCCAAGCCCGAAAACCCATCAGCAAGGTCGCACAACACCTGAAAACCCTGAAGAAGCAGAGAGCGTGAGACAGAGAGGGACGCTTATATTTACATTAATGCTCTTGACTTTATAATAACACACAATATATTAGATCATATTTCAATGCTATTGCATTCACTTGCAAAACTTTCGCGGCCCCCAGGAAACTTTGCGTTCACTTATAAAACCTGAGAAACTTTTATTCTTAAAATGTTTAACGTTCCCGTTTCCAACACAAACAGAGAAACTTTTTGGCCGATGCTGATATTAAAAAATGCTAAATGTCTTCCTCCCATCATATAATTTTTCCTTAAATCTCAAAACCACATTCAGGTCACACTGGTGTCAGTGGGGAGGTTATTAGCCGTTTGATGTCGAGCTACATTCCAGCTATTTTAAGGTATGAATAAATTTTTTTCACAAGAAAAAACATTTAAATATGTCATTTTGGTGATCAAAGATGAGTTTTAAGGGAAACAATTATTGACTGCAGGGAGACTTGGTCCTAAAAACAAGCTTAAAAATGTCAGACAGGTGTTTGTCATGTGTAGCGGCTGATCGGTGTGTTACCTGCAGATAGTCACACTCCTCCACGAAGAAGTGCAGCCGATCCTCCAGATCCTCCAGCACTGGACCCTGTAAGAGCGCCTCCCCCTGGCCAAACGCTTCCAGACGCTCAGATTCACTGACGACACACACACACACAATAAACACAGTGACATCACCAGGGCTTGACATTAATACACGCAGTGGTGTGTAACCCAGTCCCTCCTACTAGCCACTTTGGCGGGTTGGAGTTGATATGTAATATACACTGATCAGGCATAACATTATGACCACTGACCGGTGAAGTGAATAACACTGATGATCTCTTCATCACGACTCCTGTTAGTGGGTGGGATATATTAGGCAGCAAGTGAACATTTTGTCCTCAAAGTTGATGTGTTAGAAGCAGGAAAAATGGGCAAGCGTAAGGATTTGAGCGAGTTTGACAAGGGCCAAATTGTGATGGCTAGACGACTGGGTCAGAGCATCTCCAAAACTGCAGCTCTTGTGGGGTGTTCCCGGTCTGCAGTGGTCAGGATCTATCAAAAGTGCTCCAAGGAAGGAACAGTGGAGAACCGGAGACAGGGTCATGGGCGGCCAAGGCTCATTGATGCACGTGGGGAGCGAAGGCTGGCCCGTGTGGTCCGATCAAACAGACGAGCTACTGGAGCTCAAATTGCTCCAGAAGTTAATGCTGGTTCTGATAGAAAGGTGTCAGAATACACAGTGCATCTCAGTTTGTTGCGTATGGGGCTGCATAGCCGCTGACCAGTCAGGGTGCCCATGCTGACCCCTGTCCACCGCCGAAAGCACCAACAGTGGCACGTGAGCATCAGAACTGGACCACGGAGCAATGGAAGAAGGTGGCCTGGTCTGAGGAATCACGTGTTCTTTTACATCACGTGGATGGCCGGGTGCGTGTGCGTGGCTTACCTGGGGAACACATGGCACCAGGATGCACTATGGGAAGAAGGCAAGCCGGCGGAGGCAGTGTGATGCTTTGGGCAATGTTCTGCTGGGAAACCTTGGGTCCTGCCATCCATGTGGATGTTACTTTGACACGTACCACCTACCTAAGCATTGTTGAGACCATGTACAGCCTTTCATGGAAACGGTATTCCCTGGTAGCTGTGGCTCTTCCAGCAGGATAAAGCACAAATGCTTCAGGAATGGTTTGAGGAGCACAACGAGTTTGAGGTGTTGACTTGGCCTCCAAATTCCCCAGATCTCAATCCAATCGAGCATCTGTGGGATGTGCTGAACAAACAAGTCCGATCCATGGAGGCCCCACCTCGCAATTTACAGGACTTAAAGGATCTGCTGCTAACATCTTGGTGCCAGATACCACAGCACACCTTCAGGGATCTAGAGGAGTCCATCAGAGACGGGTCAGCAAAAGGGGGACCAACACAATATTAGGTCATAATGTTATGCCTGATCGCTGTATATATCTTTCATCTGAAATAATAAACTTATAGATTTTAAATATAGATTTTGATACATATCGATATTAAAATATATCTGAAACGCCGTTTCCAACACTCGTATATTGCGCATAATTTTACTCATTCCTGCAGATTTTGCGCTCATACTCAAAGCAGCGCACATAAAGACTCTCAGCCATAGACTGTAAAAAAATATGGACGTAGTGTCCGTGACATCACCCATAGAATTCTGAAGATCAGTTTTGAAGCGGCCGTTGCCATCTTAGCAGCGCATCATCGCGCGTCACTCCCGGATAACAGAAAATGGGCAAAGAGGCGGGACATGGGTGGAGCTGAGGTGACGTGATGACTAACAGACAGCAGATAAATGGCTATCCACCTGTCACTCAAAGTGGCCATGCCCTTAATTATGCAGAACTTTAAGGCTTTATATAATGTAAACGAATGAGCTATGAAAAAATTCACCCCCTCACAGTTGTCATGAAGGGCAAAATTAGTCATATAGACCAAAACCACAATTTGTACCACAATCCGTGCGTCAGCTCTTAAAGTGACAGCAGATTACGAGATAATATTAAACATACTGACATGGCAGTTTTTCCCCATGGTAACGTCAAAACTGTGGCCAGTGAAAATGCTGAGTGGCTAGTAACTCTAGTAACCCCTAACCACAGTGACTGCTGAGCAAAAGAGTTCACCTAAACATCACTCAAAGTAGGGATGCAGTGTCGGATTAAAAATGTTTCCGAGGGCCGAAATCATTGACTGAATTGGTTTAATTAGTGTTTCTCCGATGGTGCGTCTTTACTAAACATCTCAGCTGTGTGGAAGCTAGAACTTGCTTAAACATACAGATTTTAATCCATTTATTTTGATGAACCAAGATGTTTCAGTCTGTGCTGTTTTCAGTTGATGCGTGAACAAAACTTCACTAAATTTCACTATTTGTAGCGCCTTCCATCCAATAATCGCAATAATCTTCTGATATGAAACAAAGTCCCAGCCTTCAAATTCTGTCATCACTAAATTCAGTCAATAAACGTGTTTTTGTGTCTCTTTAATGTGTGCTGACTAGGGTTGCAAAATTCCGGGAAGTTCCATGAGAATTAACGGGAATATTAATGGGAATATATGGGAATTAACGGGAAAATATTTTGTATATATTTTTTATATATCTTATATATGCAAGATTTCTAATTTTCCCTTGTTGTTTTTGTAGAAGACCTATATTTAAAACAATTAATATTACATCTGCTGAAAGTTAATACACAAACACAGATATGAGCTCAAAGCTAATAGACATGCACTGAAAGCCACAAACATCCAATTAGGATTTCTTTTAAATCTTGGTTCTTGAATTAACAAAAGCAAACTGGTTTTCAGTAACACGACGCATCATTGAATTACTCACCCGTCGTGGTTGTACTGGTTAATGACGGTGATGGTGCGAGGATGAAGATGGATCCTCAGGAAATCTGACCACACCCTCACGCTTCCCTCCAGCCTATAGGATTTCTGGATCCGCTCCAGACTGCCGTTCACCGTCTCCATGGCAACGCTCGCTCCTGCGCCGCTCACTTCAGGAAAACACAATATTCTCAATGAAGAGCACAACAGAATAAACATTTTCATCCCTTTGAGAACCGGGTTTGCTTTGGTAATCAGATATAAGCGGGACATTTAATGAGATGAGCCTGGTTAGATGGTAAATATAGGAAGGATGATGTCAGCTGAAAGGGAAGTCGCTTCAGAGGTTTTTACATTTTAATGAGAGACGAATGCGACAAGGCTGTATTAGTTTCTGTCCATGAATGATCCAAACAGTTGCTAATAAAACACATCATATATTAAAGTGGCTTTGGTGTTTCCATGGTTACTACAAAATAAAACCGTAACGCGGGTATGATGTCATTGATAGGCGACGCACAGACATTTAAACATTCTTGGAAACGTTTGGGATAATGTACACAAGTTAACAAAATATATAACACTGTTCTAGTGGTTTTTGGATATTTTAATCCAAAAAAAAAACTTACATATTGTGCCTTTAATATCACTGATATTCTATTGTAGTTTATGTTCATATTCTGAATTAGATTTTATTTTTATATTTTTTGTTTTTACTATGGTTTTATAGTTTTGATACATTTTATTTATTAGTTTTAGTTTGAGTTATTTTAGTACTTCAAGTTAAACTAAATGAAAATGTTTGCTTTTTTAAGTTTTATTTTATATTACTTTATTTCAGTTAGCATTTATTTTGTTTCACGAAAATGTTTTTTTGAATGGTTTTAGTTAACGATGATAACCCTGTGTCAAGAGCATGGGTTTGATCCCCAGTGAATGCATGAACTCATAATACACACACATTCAATGCAACGCAAGCCACTTTAGATAAAACCATCTGTCGAATGCATGAATGTAAATGTTCACAATCAGAGCAGAAACATGATTTAAACAGGGCTCGTTTTGAGTTCATACACACCTGAGCAGTGATCCAGCGCAGAGGAAGGACACGTGAAACCTGGATCTGCCAGTAAACCTCCCGTCTAGACACACACACACAGACACACACCTTCAGAAGTGTCACTCTTGCTTTCAGAAACCCTCAATAATACACTCACACTCACATCTAGATTGTCCAGATCCTGTAGGAAAGGGTTTTTGGTGGGAGGACTCTCTGTGTGGGTCATAATCTCTCCTTCCCTAAGAGAAAACATTCAGCTTTGAATTACAATCCGTAAGCAACATATAAACACAGAAACAGTAGTTGTGTTGTACCATGTAAAGGTGGTGTTTTCATTCTCCGTGTCGTACAGACTGCCCTGCTTCCTCAGCGTCTGAAGACTTCCTGAAGATATCAACAAAACACAAACATCACACACACACACATCAACACAACATTGCATTCATAAATTACATAAACCAACCATTGATTTCAGATGAGAGCTCAGCATCATTTATAAAAGACGTGTGCAGAACGATCATAAATGTGGACGTAACCGTGAATGATTTATGCATTTAGCAGACGCTTAAGCGACTTACAAGAGCGGAATCAGTCAAGGAGCCAACAATATCCATCATAAACAATGCCAGGTTTATTTGACAACTAGAAGCAAGCTAGAGAAGAGGAGATGCTGAGAAGAAAAGTTACTTTTTATTTTATCTTTATTTGTTTGTTTTACACACAAAAAATGTCCCTAAATGCATAAAACATTTGCAAATAAAGAAGCATTTCCATTTCATGTGTTCAAGAGAACAAAATCATCACTTCCTGGGAATTTGGCGCACAATATCAGTAATAAACTTTAAGTTGCTTAATCGGGCTCTTTTCCCTTTGAGTGTCGTCTCAGAGCGTCAGGTGAAACACACACGCGCACACACACACACACACACACAGAGAGCATCAGGCGAAACACACACACACACACTCAGAGCGTCAGGCGAAACACACACGCACACACACACACACACACACACACACAGAGCGTCAGGTGAAACACACACGCACACACACACACACACACACACACACAGAGCGTCAGGTGAAACACACACGCACACACACACACACAGAGCGTCAGGTGAAACACACACACACACACTCAGAGCGTCAGGAAGAAACACACACGCACACACACACACACACACACAAAGAGCGTCAGGAAGAAACACACACACAGAGCGTCAGGCGAAACACACACACACACACACTCAGAGCGCCAGGAAGAAACACACACGCACACACACAGAGCGTCAGGAAGAAACACACACACACACACAGAGCGTCAGGTGAAACACACACAGACACTGTCATGTTCTCTTGCGTTGGGATGCTGGTGTTTGGAACGCAATCATGTGAGACGCTTCTGGAGGAATTAAACCAAATCATTCTGATCACAGACTTTGACACCAACGTTTGAGATGCTGCGATGCCATTGGTCCGCTGGTTAGGCCAGTTATCCAATCATATGAGGGTTTGAGGGATTTATTCAGTAAACGTGTTTCCATCCGAGTTTCTTCTTACCAGATAAAAAAAATGTATTCGCCTCAACTGAGTGCATATGTTTTTTTAATGCACATTTCTAGAATTTATGCGCATCTTGCGGTTTACATCCAGTGTTTTTAATGCGATATCCCAAAATGTGCATAAAATAGGTTGATGGAAACATAGCTATCATCAAAATGCAAAAATATAATTAAAGGTGTCCTATAATGCCCCTCTTTACAAGATGTAAAATAAGTCTCTGATGTCCCCAGAGTGTGTGTGTGAAGTTTAAGCTCAAATTACCCCACAGATCATTTTTTATAGCATGTTAAAATTGTCACTTTTTGAGGGTGAGCAAAAACGTGCTGTTTTTGTCTGTGTCCCTTTAAATGCAAATGAGCTGCTGCTCCCCGCCCCCTTTCAGGAAGAGGGCGGAGCTTCAAGAGCTCATGTTAGCAGCTCTGATTACCTCACGCACACACACACTGAAAATGACAGAAACTGTTCAGCCTTTTATGATCAAACCGGAGTCGGACAATGATGGAGAGACTCAAGAAGAAGAGACAGCATGTAGAATGAGACAGGACGCTTATGAAGGGATAGTTGATGAATTTATGAATTTATTAGCATATTCTGTCATGATAATCTCTAAACCGCTGGTGTGGGAACTGTTGTGAGATGAGCCAGAGAATATCTGCTGCATGAAGAGAGAACAGGGGTAGTTTAGTTTAATTACGGTTATAACTTATGATGTCATCTTGCTTTATGACATGCTATTGCATTTGTGTTCGTACTGTATCGCAATAAATGTGAAAGACGGATGAGAGCTTGAGCGACTCCCAAATGTGCTCGACTACAACAACTCTTCCTCTTCTCAACATGTTTTAGGGTTTGTGATGTCACTAACCCGTGAAGAAGCTCGTTGTAGTCCCTACCAGCCGTTTGTTGTAGTCCTTAAAATTTTACTTTTCATATTCACTTTTACATGGTGTTTGAACATAAACGTGTGTCTGCAGTGTGTACACAATCACCCTATAATGGTTAAAATCCACCCACTCCACTTTTTAATCCCCATAAATCATAAGCAGTGTCTCAGAATAAGCCGTTGCAGTTTCTATGTGCTTAGGCCCCGCCCCCCAAAAACTGCTGACAGACTCCGTCCTATTAGCATAGACTCCGCCCACAGTGAGATATACACAGTCCTGTATATTACACTGCTGTCACGTTAATACACAGATCTGATACACACATGCCATTTCTTTATGTTCACAGACATAACCGACTGTGTTTATGTGTTTTTGACATAACCTTGTGTGTTTGACAGTTTAAGCTCAATAAGACGTGAAAGAGAATTTATGTGCACGTGGAGTGTGTGCTCAGAAAACCATATATCAGAAGTTTAGACTGATATGGCTTTAAAACACATGCAGATCATAAACTTTCATGATGATGAAGAGCTGCAGTGTCACGTGAGCACGATAGATGATCATCAAAACCAAAACGAGTATCCGAGGCACGAGCTGTATAGGCCCCGCCCTTTTCTGTATAGGGGGCGGAGCAGCAGCTCATTTGCATTTAAAGATACATGCACAAAAACAACATGTTTTTCCTTTCATTCAAAAGGTAGGCGTGTCGTGGCTCTTTTACCTTTGAGGTCCATGGCGATGAGTCGGGGGGTGTATGTGGTGTGTCCGCCCAGTGTGACACCCTCTCTGAACAACACGTCACTCTGCAGCTCTCCCGCCGGCACCACCGCGTCATAAACCAGACTTGCATCCTACACAAACACATGCGCTTTACTGAGGCAGAACCATGAGGCAGAGACTGTATTAAAGCCATGAATTTAACAAAAAATAATGTGCACGGATAAATCATAATCAATAATGAAATAAGAATTGTCAATTTTGATTTCATGGTGATTTTAAAGGTTTCAGAGAGGCTCTCTAAAGCCACACCTCCTCCGAGGTATATTTTGACAGGCGGGTAGGACATCCTATCAGTGCACTCGGACCGAATGCAATGATTGGACGAAATTTTTTTTGTCCTGAGACTTCCACAGACATTTCTGTTAGGATGTGAAGAGAGTTTCAACCAGAATAAAAAAAAAAGTGTTTATAAAAAACATAGCTTTAAATCAGGGTACTTAATAATTACCATGTTTACAAGGCATTTCAAAGAACATCAAGGTATTACCATGCTACATATCCAAAAATACCTGCACAATGACAATGCACAAAATTATCAAGTGTACTTTCTACTACAGTTATTATTTTTGCTGTAAAATCATACATTAATGCGTCATCTACTTGTCATTGTGTTTAATTTATTTAGACAGTTTCCACAATTGTACTGCACTCTAATGGTAGAAACCATTCTACCCAGTCCTTAGATGTTTACCTGACTAAAACAGTAATTATTCTTTTAAAAATTGAATGTACTCGCCATTAAACAAACTCACCTGTAAATTCCACCAGTGCGTCCCGACAAAGTTGGAATAATGTCCCAGCTGGAGTGTGACTACCTCCCTGCACATGCCGCTCATGATGCCCGGTAGATATTAAAACATATTCATCAATAGTTTAGTGAAAGTGAACATGATATTTCTCATGATGTGCTCGGAAAACACACTGTAGCGGTTACACACTAGCTTCCGCGTCCCCTCTGGCAGTCCTCCACCGTGATTGGCTGTTACGGCGCAGGCAGCGTTGTGATTGGCTGAGGGAGCTGTCGCTCTGCTGCGGGGTAGTTCGGTTTCACTGCGCCTGACTCGCACACATGTGCAGCGCTAGTAAACAACATGGGTGTTCAGAGCACTTGTGTCCGAGGCGTCGACGAGAGTCACGTGACCCCGCGCGAGAACGATTTACCTGAGGACTGACTGTCGCACCTGTACGAGTGTGTGACCACAGCGATCCTGCTCACTCCTGACCTCTTATTATCACTTATAATATTACATATACATTCATAATATTCTTCTCAATGGAGTATCAGGTAAGAAACAGCGTTTTACTTTAATTCCCAGACTTCATGTGAAATTATCTCACGCCAGAGTTGGTGTTTAAGCCTCGTCTGAGGCGTTTTAAGAGCTTTAAATTAATAATTTCCCTTGAATTAAAGTGTAGTGAAGGCGTGGTGGTCGGTGTTGTGTTTATTTCTGCTGTTTTTGTGCTCATTTCCGTGAGTTCAGGTTGAACTGGTGGAACTGCATTACTCAATCGGAGTAACTAACACACAGTGAAGTATTGTGTGTGTTGTTAGGTGCTGACTAACACACACACACACACACTGTATCCAGTGTTAGGAAAAGTCACTTTTAGTAATGTTACAATATTGCGCTACTCCATAAAAAGTAACTAATAGCGTTACTTTTTATGGAAAGTAATCCGTCACGTTACTTTTACGTTACTTTTTCTGACCTTGGCAAATGTGATGTTTATCTAAAGTCATTTTTGCTTATTCCTATAGTTATAATACAATAGCTAAAGAGATTAAACGTATATTTGTGGAATTTAATGCTTAATAAAGTGAGATAAAAGCACAACTGGAAAGAAATTTCAGACTAATTAAATGTCAGCTAGTCAGATTCATCTGCATTATTTGGGCATTTTGAGATGATCTGCATTTTAAGAAGAGACTGACAGAAGTTTTAAATTTCTCTCTCTGTGTGTGTGTGTGTGTGTGTGTGTGTGTGTGTTTAGGACAGTGGAAATGTGCAACGTTTATATTCATCCTGAGCGGTTAATGACAGAGCAGAGAGACAGACGCACACCATGACAGAGAATCCCGAGACCTCTGAAGAGATCAAACCTCCGAACGCCAGCGAGAGCGTCACGGATCTGACCCGAGCGCACGCAGATGACCGGGGGTCCGACAGCAGGACGGAGAGCGCCGAGGATCTGGAGGGACGAGGCGACTGGATGGAGACGGAGGAGAATGATGCCGACGATGAGGAGGAAGATGATGATGAAGATGATGATAGAGAGAAAGCGGTGCAGGCGTTCACACCGAACGTGATGATCGTGCAGCCGGCGGGATGTGAAGACGTGCAGATGCAGGAGATCCGGATGGAGAAGATTCCTCCGTATGTGCAGAACGTCCACACAAACCCTCCTCAACACTTCCACCCGGCCTGGATCGACTACATAGACAAACCTGAAGGTAAACCACGTGTGTTGCAAACACAGATCTGTGTGAGACAGACAAATCAATACAACACATGCCACTCTGGAAGATGTTTGTATGTAAACAGGAGTAAGTCTTAATTACTGTATATATTAGATTAAAAAATAGCATGCAACAAAGTGCACACAATTCAAATATGTAACTAATGGTTGCATGGCATTATTGCGTGAGCAACATTCATTTACAGTTTTTTTTTTTTCTTCTGGTCTTAGTTTTAGTTAAAAATAATAAACCTGGGTCAGGAAGAGTGCATTGCATCGTGGGATACAGTATTGTATAATAAGTTCTTCTGTGCAGAGCTGATTCTCTGAAAGTGTTTGTTTTGTCTCTGTGTCTCAGACAGTGTTTGTGTGGAGGTTGTGCGGTTGTGTGTGTGTGTAGCGGCCGCCACCCTCATGTTCCCGTTACTGACGTGGGCCGGGTACAAGCTCCTCCCCTTCGACGCCCCGCCCCTCGACAGCACCGCCCTCAGGCTGGTCTACACACTGCGCTGTGCGTTCTTCGCCAGCTTTCCCATCGTGCTGGGTGAGGATCGACAGAACATGATCATAAATACAGTAAAACAGTGAAATATGACTCCAGTGTAAATCAGCTGTGAATATATAGTAAAGTGTAATTTATTCCTGTGATCAAAGCTGAATTTATCATCATTACTCCACCCTTCAGAAATCATTCTGATATGAGGATTTATGATTATTATCAGTGTTGAAAATGACACATTTTATTCTTCAGGATTCTTTGATGAACAGAACGTGTCTTTGAAACAGAAATAAAGTATCAGTGATAATAGCCGCTGTGTGTTTCAGGCGTGCTGGTCCAGGGCGTGTCCCGTCTGAAGTTTGGCACGCTGAAGCCTCTGTTCGACGGGACGTGGGAGAACTGTGAGGTCGCCGTTCATGGACACTACGTCCGAGACTCTCTCCACCTGTACCTGCTCTACTTCCTGCAGCTCGCCGTCATGGCAACATACGCCCAACAGGAAATGCTCAAACTGGTGCCGCTGCTCACCATCATCTTCGTGTTCGGCAGGTGTGTGTTGGGGAAGGTTACTCTGAAGACTTTCAAATGTAACATTTACATTATTAGAATGCGGTTACATTTACATCGGAAAATGTTACTTTTAAGCCGTTTAAATGTAACATTTACATGATTGCAATGCTCTAAATCTCACATTACTAATTATACGTTCCATCGGGGTAGGGAGAGATTTTCAACTGTATGTGTAAGTAAATAATTTCAATAAAATGTTCTTTCTTGGAAAAAAGTGACATTTATATTATATGAATATATCATGTTGTATATTCAAAAAGTAACACTTGTTCATTTGTATGCCATGCATGCTCAGACTAATTCTTCATGAAAAGTCACTGGTGTTTGGATGAACACTGACACGTCTTCTTAAAGGAACACGCCGACTTTTTGGGACTTTAGCTTATTCACCGTATCCCCCAGAGTTAGATAAGTCCATACACACCATTCTCATCTCTGTGCGTGCCATAACTCTGTCTGACGCACCCACCGCTAGCCTAGCTTAGCACAAAGACTGGAGGTAAACGGCTCCAGCTAGCCTACTGCTCAATAAATGACAAAATATCGCCAACATT
The DNA here is from genome assembly GCA_039654625.1 of Rhinogobio ventralis. Classification (NCBI taxonomy): domain Eukaryota; kingdom Metazoa; phylum Chordata; class Actinopteri; order Cypriniformes; family Gobionidae; genus Rhinogobio; species Rhinogobio ventralis. Next base: position 1,492,621 of record CM077209.1, read on the forward strand.
TTCCTATATATATGTTGTGATGTGTATAGTTACATCGTGTACTAAGACTGACGGAAAATGTAAAGTTACAATTTTCTAGACCGATATGGCTAGGGACTATACTCTCATTCCTGCGTAATAATCCAGGAGCTTTGCTGCCGTCCCATGGGTGCAGTGGCGCAATGATATTACGCAGCGCCTGAACATAGTCCCCAGCACGCTCTCTGTGCAAGCAGGTTGTCACGTTGGTTATGTTGACGGAAGTTAGCCTATTTTTAGGCTCTGCGTAATATCATTGAGCCGCTGCACCCATGGGACGGCAGCAAAGCTCCTGGATTATTACGCAAGAATGAGAGTATAGTCCCTAGCCATATCGGTCTAGAAAATTGCAACTTTACATTTTCCGTCGGTCTTAGTACACGATGTAACTATTCACATCACAACATGTTAATAGGAAAATGCTGCCGTTATTTTGTCACTTATTGAGCAGTAGGCTAGCTGGAGCCATTTACCTCCAGTCTTTGTGCTAAGCTAGGCTAGCGGTGGGTGCGTCAAACAGAGTTATGGCACGCACGGAGATAAAAATGCGATGTATGGACTTATCTAACTCTGGGGATACGGTGAATAAGCTGAAGTCACAAAAAGTCGGCGTGTTTCTTTAACTTGTTTTAATCCCATCCAGTGATTTTTAATATTTCATTTTATTACCTGGATTTGATCACCATAGATGCAATGCATGTTATTTCATAAAATACAAATCTAACAAAAGTTGTGCATAAACCATTCAGAAATATACGGTCATGTTCAGTGGAGTGTGTTTAGCGTCTGACTGTAGCGTGTGTGTGTGTGTGTGTGTGTGTGTGTGTGTGTTGTCCGTCCTCAGACTGATCTACTGGGCTTGCGTGGCGTTCGGGAGCAGCATCCGGGCGCTTGGGTTCGCGCTCTCCTTCCTGCCTCTGCTCGTCCTGCTGGGAGCAAACCTTTACTTCATTGGCTCAGTGAGAGGACAGGAGGCGGTGTTTGACGTGGCCCCGCCCACCACAGCCCCACCCCCAAAACTAAGATGGTGGGGATGAACACAACGAGATGTTCAGCGTTCAGAATCGTCACTTTAATAAAGGTGTGCGTGACTTTACTCCAGACGTCCACCTCCGTCCAGCCACACAATTAAATAAAAGAATGAAAGGGAGAATCATTCGGGAAAAGGATGGGATGAAACTCAATATGTGTCATGAGACCGAACCAGTTTAACGGCTGAACCCTGTGCTTCTCTTTCAGGATCTGACCTCAATACTCAGTGAATCTCACAAAGCCTGTCTCAAATCAAAGACATGCACTATTTAAAGCCATTATGTATAATGCATTATGAAGGATTTTTAATGCATTAATTATGCACCTTATTATATGATCTCATGAATGATTGTAACCACAGTTATAATACATTATAATAATTCATTCTTACACCTTTAGAAAGTATAATGCATTAAGAACAGTTTCAGATGTAACGAGGAATCTGAAAATATAATGCATTTGAACTTTGGTAACAATTATTTATGTAAATATATAAAGTATTTTAATGCATTCATTATGACATGTAATCAACCTTATTATATGATCTCATGAATATGTTTTAGAATGATGTCTTGCATTATTTCATGACAATTAAACACATTTTCCTCCCTAAATGTTCATTATGGTTTAAAAAAACCTTAAAAATTATGATTTTTGTTTAATAGTCATGGTAATAATGTCACAATGCAAGCAATAAGGCTCCTAAAACAGGCGTCTTCTTTAAAGCAAAGTGTAATTTGTCATTTGTAACCCGGATATGTTGGATAATCGAGTGTTTGTTTTGTTTGACAGAAGTATTTGATGCTTATGTAGTTGATTTTGTCATGCAGTGATTATAATTGTTGATTTGTGCCATATTTCTCACATGTTTACTAATATTTGTCCTAATGCAATCTTGCCTATGACGTCTTAAATCTGATGTTTCCATCTTTATAGAATGTTTATGAATAAATGATGCAGGAGATGTTTGATTGACAGGTGTGTGAGTATCATCGATCCACACTGAACAGTTTTTGAGTCCATATTTACATTTTTATTGGTCACAGGTGGCGGGAACACCAAAAACAGAAGGATTTCAGAGTGTTTAAATGCTGTGCAAATCAACATCAAACCAGAACAGATCTCCTAAAAACAGATCCAAAACAAATCCCTGAGAAGCTCCAAAACATCCGCATATCATTGAGGATTAAAGAGAAATTCATGTTTTAAAATTGGTCAAATAACTGATTATGCAAGCATTATTATGTGACAGAACAAACAAGCATTGTGTCTAAAACAAAATGATGCTGTAAAAACTGAACAAACTCAAATAATCACTCGATTTGTTCTGTAATCTACTGGCCAATCAGTTTTAAGTATAAAGGTGTAAAAAAAATCAATATGTAACATGTCTAAATCAAAAAGACAACATATTTTCATCCAGTCGGAGAGAGTTTGTCTGTGCAAACGTTCCGGCACATGTCCTCATCATCATCATCATCAGTAACGTGCATGTGATCGCTCTAATCGTCCAATCATGGGTCAGTGACCTCATGTGTGTGCACTGGGGCGGAGCTTGTACCGTAAGGTCTCAGTTGATTGGCTCGTAGCCCGAGGATCGTGTCATCCTCTTGCGGACACAAACAAACACTCCGCCCACGATGATGATGGCCAGCGGAGTGCCAAGTCCAACGGCGATGATGATAATGATTAACGTGGAGAAGGAATCGGCCGGAGGTTCGCCCATGCCCATTAACACAGTCCTGATGCAGAGAGAGTTCAGAGGTCAGACAAACACCGTCATACTGACAATACTGTGTTTAATACGAGGCTGTGATGTTCAGAGTCTCTGTCATTCAGTCATTGGTGGTTTGACTCCTTCAGAACATTGATCTGTTTGTTTGACAGCTGACTCAACCAATCATGTGAGTTTGGGGGCGGGACTATCTGTTTGACTGACAAGGGGCGTGTTCAGGAAACCTACTTCACTTGTAAACTATTTAAACATGAGCAGATGTGTTTTACTCACTGGAAAACAAACAAATTGAGCACATTTACTAAAAAAAAGGTTAAAAATTAATATTGTAAAAATATGTGCTTTATAGTTGATCACAGTTGCAATTAGTGCAACTAGTCTAAGATCACTAAGATAACCAATAAAATAACAATTTTAATATTTATTTAATTTGTAGTATTTTTATATTGTAAAATATTTGAGAACAATTCAAAAACATTTTGAATATTTGTAATATTTCCCAAGTATGGGTAAAAAACAATTTAATATGTAGTATTTTTATTATTTCCAATTCAAATATTCGGAAGCAAACTTGAAATATTGTTTTAATATTTTATAATTTACTAACAGATATTAATCAGGAAATATGGGGGAAAACGTTTGTTATAAACCAAAATAAATAACAATAGAAAATTATAATTATATTAATTGTATATTCATTATTATATAGTATTTTAGTATTTACAATTCAAACATAAAAACAATATTTAAAAACTATACATTTTTGTATATTTTAATTTTTTTTATTATTCCTAAAAGATACAAATCGACGCATATGAGAAAAAAGTAAATGATGAACCAATAGAAAATTATAATCAATAAAATAACAATTTAATATGTAGTATTTTTTTTTTATATTTTTAATTAAAATATTCAAAAGCAAACCTGAAATATTGTTTTAAGATTTTATAATTTATATTAATCATACTAATTTTATTATAAACCAAATGAAAATAACAATACATACATACAAATAATTATATTATAATATAATATTATAATATATAATTAATTATAGAATTACAATTAATTATATTTTAATATTTACAATATAAATATTTTTAAAATATTTTAAAACTATTAATTATTTTATATTTTAAATATTTTATTATTCCTAACAGATACCAATCGACAAGTATGAGTAGAAAATTACACTCAAAAAATTATTTCATATTTAATACATATTAATATCTTCAATTCAAATATTCAAAAAAATATACAATTAAAAATATTTGTTAACCAAAGACAAATGCAATCAATAAAATATATATTTTTGTTAGCATGTTATTATTTCCTAACAGATACTAATCAGCCAGTGTAGGTAAAAAGGTAAATGATGAATTAAAACAGCATATTTAATGTAACAGTACTGTGAATGTGTCCACTCACCAGCTGATGTATTTGGTGTCACTGTAAAAGGCGGGGTCTTTATCGACTCCGAAGCTGATGTTGAGCCCGTGGATCTGAGGATGGTCTCTGAAGTAGGCCTGGACCAGAGCGGACGCAGGGATGCGGCTCACGGACACCAGCGGAGAGTGTCTGCAGGGCGTGGCGTCCTCAAACACGGGCGAGGGCTTCCGGTACGCCACGGGCTTCCACTGAGAGAAACCCCACACACCGCTGGAGTTCACCGGGGACGAGACCCACTCAAACACCTGAGGCAGAGACAGCGAGGATTGCAGCATTTATTATAAATGATTTATTGTGCACAACATTATTGTGTTAATAATCTCGAATCAGAATAACAGCGACATCTCATCTCTTCTCTGATGACGAGGGCGGGGCAACCTGTCACTCACATGAGATCCACCAATAGCAAACCACCACCATCCAATCAATTCCCCACAGACAAAATCAAGCCCCGCCCTACATTTGTTCCTGTTTGAGAAGCGTTTCACTCAGATATACGGCACAATAGAGAAAAGACTAGTTTAACGTCTGTTTCATGAGCCTGACATATGAAATAATAGATTTTTTTTAAATGGAACAGTTTATCGAACAAAAAAATCTTGCATACGTGTTTTATGTTTTGTATCATATTTGATGCATCAGGTGTTTATGGCTCATATAGTCTGATATCGTGAGAATATGGAGGAAAAAACAGCTCGAGACTCGAACTGAGTAAAAATATGATGTTTGCTGCAGATGCTGATATTTATATGAAATTCTGATGCTTGTAATGTAAATCAATGAGTTCTTTATACTTACATAAAATGCATATAAATATCAATATCTGCCAATAATGTCTTAGTAGGATGATATTTAAATGCTTAGTTTTATGATCTGTAGTTTATAATGCAATGATTGACAGGTGAACTAATAAACCCAATGATCATATTTGACACTCGTGATTTTTATAATAAATGATGATGATGATCAAGTAAAGCTGCTTCAGTCCAGATGAAATATCACTAACAATATCAAAGTTATTGTTGCATTTCCTTGATAAATCAGGTCAGATTTGACCGCAGAAAGACACTGAAGCTCGAGCTGAGCGTTTGGACAGTTACACTAAAAGACTTTTACTGGATAACAGAGTCTGAACTATCAATCAGAATTCATGCATTATATGATACAGTATGGTTTAATAATTTGAGAAAATGTTTGTACCTTGAAGATAGAGGGAGTGTACTCATCATCTATGGAGCTGCGGACATCCACTCTTCCCTGGAATCCAGAGTCACCGGCCGACTGAAACTCCAGAACGAATCTGGAGCTGTTCCCTCGCGGCGTCACTCCGTCCAGCCAGACGCGCAGCTGCGAGGAGTTGGCGTTATGAAGGAGACTCGGCCACGGCTGATCCCGACCCGCCGACTCAAACACTGAGAACTGATGAGAACGCAGAATAACACACATCAATCATCTCTATATTCATCCTGTCTGTCAGTCATTTGTTTGCTGCAGTTCTGCTCACTTTCAGACAGAGGGAGCCGTTGAGGAAACTCTCCGTTTTCTCTCCGCCGCACAACGTGACCATGTGATCCGACTGGTTAACGGTGCCGTTCTGATCCGACCAGATGAAGTTCTGGAGCTCGTAGGGAGGGTAGAAACTGGACTCTGCCGTCTGCTGTGGGTCGGCGGTGTTGTTGACGTCATCGTACTCCCACAACTGACAGAAACACACACATCAGTTTTCATTTATTAGCTTCATTTCTCATTAGGGGTTCAATCTCGTGGCTCTGAAACTCTATTGTAATTGTTAGGATTTCCAAGAATCAGCATTCTCCCCTAAAAGTGATCGGGCAGACCAAACCGTAAGTCGTAGAGACTTGAAACTTTAAGGGATGGTAGTACTCACCTCGTCTACAACGATACCAAATATCGGCCCAATCGGCCTGATGGTGGCACTACAGCGCTCAAAGCGACATAACATAACTATTTAGTTTTTTTCAAAAACCCAGTTGGTCAATAGTTCATCTATTCCTTAATAGTCATCAAAGAAAGTTTAAAATTGGCGGGATGCCAAAACTTTTGAGGTGGCCGTGGCCACTTTTACTAAATCGGCTTTCACTCTTGAACACCTGTGTATGAGCTCGGTCTGTGGTCATGTGAAATGTAAAAAAAAAATGGCTATGGCTACGTAACGGTCAGTCCGATTGACTTTAAAACTGGCTTTAATGTGATGTCTTTGTCCAAGGTGCCGTGACTGTCTACGAGGGCGTTTGCGTATCACGAAAAACACGGCCGCCATCGGCCAATGAGGTTTGGGCGGCTGTCAGACAAGGTTAACGGAGGCCGATCGGAACAAAACTCGCTGGGCCTGTTCGAATCATGCCGCTAGAGGTCTGTTAGAAATTCGAAAGAAATCAGCCACCAGGGGTCGCCTTCACATTTTTCACGTGCGCAAAGGATTGTATACCGCACGATTTTTCACACACGGACACAACATTCATACCATACTCCTCATTCTGCGCAACTTTGCCTCTAGGACCGCCGCTGTCAATCAAATCGTTTGTTAAATATTGGAGTTATTTCAAAATCCTACCACAAACTAGTCCTAGGTTTCTGGCTCATCCTCTGATAGAAAAGTATTAAAGGGGTCATGAACTGCGTTTTATATTGTTTTATGATGTTTCCTGGGGTGCACTTATAATGTTAGAATGCTTTTTACATCAAAAATTTTCATAATTTATAAACAAAAGGCATTTTTCCTACCCTGATTTTAGCCCTCTGCTCTGAACGCTCTGTTTTAAGGGGCGTGTCCACTGTGAGACTTCAGTGTAAACACCCACTGCTGTGATTGGCTAACGTCTTTGCATTTGAAATAGTATTACTCCCTCTTTTAGTGTGTTTTTACTATTACAGCTCTCATGGTTAACTAATCGTGCATTATATTTAGATCTATGGCATTATATTCAGATCTATGGCATTATATTCAGATCTATGGCATTATATTCAGATCTATGGCATTATATTCAGATCTATGGCATTATATTCAGATCTATGGCATTATATTTAGATCTATGGCATTATATTAAGATCTATGGCATTATATTCAGATCTATGGCATTATATTCAGATCTATGGCATTATATTAAGATCTATGGCATTATATTTAGATCTATGGCATTATATTCAGATCTATGGCATTATATTAAGATCTATGGCATTATATTTAGATCTATGGCATTATATTAAGATCTATGGCATTATATTAAGATCTATGGCATTATATTCAGATCTATGGCATTATATTCAGATCTATGGCATTATATTTAGATCTATGGCATTATATTTAGATCTATGGCATTATATTCAGATCTATGGCATTATATTCAGATCTATGGCATTATATTTAGATCTATGGCATTATATTTAGATCTATGGCATTATATTCAGATCTATGGCATTATATTCAGATCTATGGCATTATATTCAGATCTATGGCATTATATTCAGATCTATGGCATTATATTCAGATCTATGGCATTATATTCAGATCTATGGCATTATATTTAGATCTATGGCATTATATTTAGATCTATGGCATTATATTCAGATCTATGGCATTATATTCAGATCTATGGCATTATATTCAGATCTATGGCATTATATTCAGATCTATGGCATTATATTCAGATCTATGGCATTATATTAAGATCTATGGCATTATATTAAGATCTATGGCATTATATTAAGATCTATGGCATTATATTTAGATCTATGGCATTATATTTAGATCTATGGCATTATATTCAGATCTATGGCATTATATTCAGATCTATGGCATTATATTTAGATCTATGGCATTATATTCAGATCTATGGCATTATATTAAGATCTATGGCATTATATTTAGATCTATGGCATTATATTTAGATCTATGGCATTATATTCAGATCTATGGCATTATATTCAGATCTATGGCATTATATTCAGATCTATGGCATTATATTCAGATCTATGGCATTATATTCAGATCTATGGCATTATATTCAGATCTATGGCATTATATTCAGATCTATGGCATTATATTTAGATCTATGGCATTATATTTAGATCTATGGCATTATATTCAGATCTATGGCATTATATTCAGATCTATGGCATTATATTCAGATCTATGGCATTATATTCAGATGGTGGCATGAAAGGTTGCAGTGATGATCATTGTAGCCGATCACACACATGCTGAGCGCATGAAAGCAGCGATCTCGTCATTGCAACTCAGTTTCTGTACACTAACAAATGCTTTCATCTTCACTAACAGTGCAAATGTGATATAGTTAAGAGATTCGTTGAATAAAACGGGAGTCACTGATAGACGCGTCACTGATAAACTCTCTGTTTGATTGACAGCTTCAGCGCGTGCTGCTCAAACGATTGCAAAGGGAGCTTTCTTTGATCGCTTTCTTTATAGAATTTAATCACCGTTAAATAACAGATTATTTTCATCCTAATAAGAGAAGCAATGCAAGTTGATGTTTAGTCACTGGTCTGATTTACTGACACAGTCAAAGAACATCTGACTACATGAATCATCACATTTCAGATCAGGCATTAGAATGAACACAGTTACTTACATGTTGCATTACTGTTGAACCCAGGCACTGCACAATATTTTGTAATCCTCAACGGCATGTTTATTGCTTTGTAGCTCGATGGTTTAACACTAGGCCTATGTTACATGTGTGAATCGGTGGGCGGGGCTAAACAGGCAGTGATGAAGTAGGCGTTAAATCTTCTTCTGCTGAGGCGGTGCTTGCCTTGCTTTGACGTCATAGATCCCCACTTTGAAAAACCTGTCGTTTGCTGGGCCTGATGTCAATAAAAGCTTTTCTTTGACTAACAAGGACGTTTTCAGCTCTGAAACTTACAGGATATTCTTATATCACCATGACCGTTTATATATCAAAGGCTCAAGGGAAAGTTGATTTCTCAATTCATCACCCCTTTAAAACATACATTGCCTGTATTGGCTGTAAATGGTATTTTCCATCTATGATCTAACAGGTTACAGGCTTGCTAAATAAAACATAATACCTATAATACCACTTGAACCTGATAATTGCGTAGGACCATGAAATGTTCGTCCGATCATTGCATGCGGTCCGAACCTGCTAGACAGACAGTTAGACAGACGTCAGTCACAGAGCACCGCAAACGAAACAGCAGTCGCCTTTTACAGTTCCTCCTGAACCAAAACAACCAGCTTATGCTCACAACATTACTGTAATTTGGAAGTGATGGAAACCCGTGGCATTATACTCGGAGCGGTTCGTGACTCGAATTTATGCGTTTCAATGGCAACACTATTAACGCTGAAATGAATCTGCAGCAGTCAGGTGGTACAGGTCAGTGCTCTTTGAGTTGATTATGTTCATTATTTTTGTAATGTTATGTGCTTTGAGACATCGGGCAGACCAAACTGTAAGTCGCAGAGACTTGAAACTTTGAGGGATGGTAGTACCCCCCCCTAAACTGTTTGGCGCAGGCTCAGGTGTTGAAATTTTCGGGTATTTGGGTTTTTTCGAAAAACCCTATTTGTCAATAGTTCATCTATTCGTCAAAAGCTATCAAGAAAAGTCGAAATTACTATATTCACGTCCGCGTCGGGATGCCAAATCTCTCGAGGTGGGCGTGGCCACTTTTACTAAAATGGCTATCGCTCTTGAACGGAATGAGGTAATTTCATCAAACTTGGTACAACTATGTATGAGCTCGGTCTGTGGTCACGTGAAAAAGGATGCAGTGACTGGCCACTTGGTGGCGCTATAAAATAAAAAACAACACGAAAATGGCTATAGCTATGCAACGGTCAGTCCGATTGACTTGAAAACTGGCGTGCTGTGTCTTTGTCCGATATGTCATGATTGTCTACGAGGACATTCGCGTATCTCGGAAAACACAGCCAGCGGCTGTCAGACAAGGTTAACGGAGTTAACTCCCTGCTCCTTTTGTTTGCTCCCTGCTGTACGCGTTCATGTGTTTTAAAAAGTGGGAGTGGTTTTGGAGTTAGCCGCTCTGAAAATCTCCTACCCGACCTTTAGATTAGCCAGATAATCCAGACTCACCCTGGTGAACACAAGCGCAGAGCTGTACTGGACGCTGCTCTCCGGCACCACCCTCAGGCTGCCCGGGGAACTGCGGTTGATGAACACAGGCCAGTCCACCTGCACTGCAGACACTGTGCTGTTAGTGTGGACCAGCAGCAGCGCTGGAGCGCCACGGTTACACAGCAAGAAGTGAAGCGTGTCATTGAGTCCCAGTCCTCGCGCATGGACCAGAGCGACTCCAGGAGGAAGAGACGCGGGAGGATTCAGACCAGGGTTCAGCTCTAGAGACACCTGAGGACATCAGAGAGCAGTGAGGTCACATTAGGATGAGCACAAACCCTTTATACCATTACTGTAGAGATGTCAGATTCATTTTAGACTATGTGTTGAATATTGTTGCTGTACATTCAGCTGATTTAAACATTAAGTTTTAAAACTGACTAACATAAATGACATTTTGTTGACTTGTAGTAAGTCTTGGAAGTATGTTTTGCTCTACAGGCTAATATTTTCCTGCAAAATTGTGTTTATGAATTTACAGTTGTCACAGTTACAATATAATTGTATAACTTAAATCATCAGAAATTACACATGAAATGCATATCCTGATCTAGTTAAGTAATGTTTATCACGTCAATTTAACACAGTTGTTTATAGATTGTCTATAATGCTGTTCCTGTAAATATGCGTTTGACTGAATTAGTGCTGTCAAATCGATTAATTGCATCCAAAATAAAACTTTACATAATATATTTTTGTGTACTGTGTATAATTATTATGTATATATAAATACACACACATGCATGTATATAAGATTTTTTTAAATATTAAATATAAATGATATATATACATGCAAAATATTTCTATTCGAATGTCAAATATATATCAAATACATAATTATGCACAGTACACACACATACTGTATATAAACTTTAATTTTGGATGCAATTAATCACGTAGACTAATTCATCTATATTAATATATATGAATAATTAATATAGTAAATGTAGAATTATATTACACTAAATCAGTTGTACAGCTAATATTGAATCAGATTAATATTCTTTCAATTCAAAATGATAAAAACATCCTAACATCAGGTTATGGGTTTCAAAGGTCTTCTGTATGATCATAACTCATTTATATAATACACTGGTTCATGTCACTTATTATCAAAGAGGAACCTGATAAACACCTTTTTTGTAAGAGATGAGCCTAAATATACAGAAAATACAGCTATAATAAACATCACGTCCAAAGACTGGACTGAAAAACTAATTATGATGCAGTTTTATGAAAGCCGGTATAAATGTTGCTTCATTGTTTAGTAGATGTATTCTTACCTTCCGTCGGAATCTATCTCCGAACCCCAGCGCAGCAGCAAACACGACAAACAGCACAGAACACGCGGAATTAACTTTAAACGTCGACATGTTTTAATCTCTGAATCCCAACACAAAAGCAGAATGAAGAACTGACATTTCTGCTGTTGTTGTAATGGTTACAGATCGGTCATGTGACCCGTTCAGCTCTAACGGCTGATCCGAGATCAGTGCGCTGCGCTGCGTGACGTCACGACGTCACTACGTAACTCGACGCCGAGAAGCGGAAGCCTCGTTCATTGAGTATAGTCGTTTTTTCGCATTCACGCTTCCTGCTAACATGCTATCACGCGTTAATCCGTAAGTACGTTTTAAATATAGCCCAAAGCCAGGTTGTTTATTTTGTCAGTATGTTTATATCTGTTTAGACATGTCAAACTCAAATGAGCTCAACAAAAGTTTTACTACGCCGTGCGCAATGCATTCTGGGTAATGTAGTTTTTCTTTTGCTTTTAATGCAAGAGCTTTTTTAAACAGTTGACAAAAATAATTATTGGCTTGGTACAATACCAAGTCAGACAAGCATTATAAAACAAAACAAAGCAATACATAAATAATAGGAAATAAAAGCAAATAAATAAAGGGGGAAATGGCAGCTAGGAGTTTTCCGCCAGTTCTTATTAAATTACAGAAGTTCAAGGCGTTTTTCTCTTTCATGAACTCATATTTAGGATACACTCAGGAGCACACAACAAACACAAATCACCTGAGGAAGTATTAAGTAACTGTAGGATTGAAAATAATCAAAGATATTTGCAATTGAACAAAGACATACTGCTTTACTGTTTTCAGCCCCCATCTTTCTTATCAGAAGGGCCATTTGGAATTCCTAAAGACAAAGAGATTCTGAAGGCCTGTAGGCCAAAGGTGTGTCACCCCTGTAGTACAGTGGGGGAAGTGTGGTCTGATTGGTCAGTTTGAATGACTCACAATAGGGTTTGAGTTACATGGTCAAGGAAGTATAAAAGAAGGTTGTAACTTGCTCTCAGGGGCCTTTGATTCTCTGCTCTCTTCTTCTATTCTCTGTCTCTCTCTCTTCTTGGGGGCCTTCTCTTTGGCTCTTCTCTTCTTTGCTCTCTTCTTCTCTGTCTCTTTTGCTCTCTCTCTCCTTCTCTCTCTCTTTCTATCCCTCAGGTAACATTCTATTCATGCTGGGTACGATTAATGGTATAAGTTTTTATCATCTCATACATCTATTTTGTAACTACTTTAAGTGTAACCATAACCAGATTTTGTCATTAAATTCTTTCAATTATAAATGATTGCTAACTAGTTTTGATTTGGTATTGACTTTGAAGTGCTTCCTATTGCAATACAATATAGTCACAGTATAGCAACGCTCTCCCACATATTTAGCTATTGTAACTGCGCTTATTTCCGTCGTTGGTATAAGTACAGTGGGTGGATATAGACGAGAAATGTACAGTTTTCTACCATCTTGCTCATAAAGTTTCTTTAGTCTTTCGGCAACCCTGCAGCCTGAACCACTGTAGGTGCCCACCCTTACATAACCGAGGTTAATTAAGTTAACGCTTGGTAAAATTCATGAGATGAGTAGGACAAAAAACTAAAAAGCATAATTGTGTGTATTAGCTTTTTTACATTGTGGGGTGTAGCAACTCATAATGTTATAACTGCACAATGTCATAAGTATTGCATTATTATTATAATAAAATGTTCATAATGTAGTAATTTTCTCAGAATGTAATAATTATTACATTATAAACTCAACAAAAACAGTACATTAAAAAAATCTAAATCCAGTCTTAAACTACCTGCGAAATGCAATATTTAAATATCATGTAATTATTATTATTATTATTATATGTTTATTAAAGATAAAGCATTGGTATTCCTTTACAGTACATTTGAAAAATCCAGAACTTAATAAATAAAATCAGTAATCTGTTATTACTACTACTAGTAGTAGTAGTAGTAGTAGTATCAATAATCTGGTGGATTTTGTAGGCAGGTTAAGACTGGATTTAGATTTTTAAAATGTACTGTAAAGAAATACCAATGCTTTGTTTATTATTATTATTATTATTATTATTTTTAGTAGTAGTAGTAATAATAATAGCATGAATATTTAAATCTGTTGCATTTCACTGGTAGTTTAAGACTGGATTTAGATTTGTTTAAATGTACTATAATGTAATACATTTGTAATAAAATAAAATGTAAATAAAAATATGTAAAAAAATATATATATATGTAATAAAATTGTAAAATTTGTTATTAGATTATGAGCTCAAGCTTTTATTACGTTTTGAGAAAATTACATAATGAACCTTTAATTACAATAATAATGTAATACTTATGACATTATCTGCAGTTTTTACATTATGAGTTGCTACATGGGGAAAGAAGGACAATACTAAATAAATGTGTTGTAATTGTACTTTTTAAGGCAAAACGCTGTTTTTTAATGCATTGTTTTTGGGTTAATTGGTCTCTTTTGCTTCCATAACTTGACACTGTAACATTCTCATGCTTAACATGAGTAGAGGAAAGAAAACATCCAACATTATTTCACTGTTACTTCAATTACAATGCATATCTCTAAAGAGTTGTTTCTCGAACACACAGTTCTGTTCTTATCCAATGTTCAGATTTCGGTTCTGGAAATGATAATTAATAAGATAATGCCTCATTTGCTATATTTAAGTAAATATGCCATGTTTAAACAACACTTAAGCACAATAATGTGCCATTCTTAACACAATCAACTGGGGGAAGTTTTCGAACTGACTAACATAGATGACATTTTGTTGACTTGTAGTAAGTCTCGTTTTGCTCTACAGGCTAATATTTTCCTGCAAAATTGTGTTTATGTTGTCATAGTTACACAGAGTTACAATATAATTGTATAACTTAAATCATGACAAATTAAAAAATGACATCTCTGATCTAGCTAAATGTTTACCACTAGTCAATTAAACGTCAAATGAATGATTTGCATAATTATTAATAATTTACATGAATATAGTAAATGTAGAATTATATTTATGTTACGCTAAATCAGTTGTGCAGCTAATATTGAATCAGATTAATATTATTGTAATTCAAAATGATCCCAACAGCAGGTTATGGGTCTCAAATAGCTGTATGAAATAGCACACTCATTTATACACACCTAAAGGATTATTAGGAACACCATACTAATACTGTGTTTGACCCCCTTTCGCCTTCAGAACTGCCTTAATTCTACGTGGCATTGATTCAACAAGGTGCTGAAAGCATTCTTTAGAAATGTTGGCCCATATTGATAGGATAGCATCTTGCAGTTGATGGAGATTTGTGGGATGCACATCCAGGGCACGAAGCTCCCGTTCCACCACATCCCAAAGATGCTCTATTGGGTTGAGATCTGGTGACTGTGGGGGCCATTTTAGTACAGTGAACTCATTGTCATGTTCAAGAAACCAATTTGAAATGATTGGAGCTTTGTGACATGGTGCATTATCCTGCTGGAAGTAGCCATCAGAGGATGGGTACATGGTGGTCATAAAGGGATGGACATGGTCAGAAACAATGCTCAGGTAGGCCGTGGCATTTAAACGATGCCCAATTGGCACTAAGGGGCCTAAAGTGTGCCAAGAAAACATCCCCCACACCATTACACCACCACCACCAGCCTGCACAGTGGTAACAAGGCATGATGGATCCATGTTCTCATTCTGTTTACGCCAAATTCTGACTCTACCATCTGAATGTCTCAACAGAAATCCAGACTCATCAGACCAGGCAACATTTTTCCAGTCTTCAACTGTCCAATTTTGGTGAGCTCGTGCAAAGTGTAGCCTCTTTTTCCTATTTGTAGTGGAGATGAGTGGTACCCGGTGGGGTCTTCTGCTGTTGTAGCCCATCCGCCTCAAGGTTGTGCGTGTTGTGGCTTCACAAATGCTTTGCTGCATACCTCGGTTGTAACGAGTGGTTATTTCAGTCAAAGTTGCTCTTCTATCAGCTTGAATCAGTCGGCCCATTCTCCTCTGACCTCTAGCATCAACAAGGCGTTTTCGCCCACAGGACTGCCGCATACTGGATGTTTTTCCCTTTTCACACCATTCTTTGTAAACTCTAGAAATGGTTGTGCGTGAAAATCCCAGTAACTGAGCAGATTGTGAAATACTCAGACCGGCCCGTCTGGCACCAACAACCATGCCACGCTAAAAATTGCTTAAATCACCTTTCTTTCCCATTCTGACATTCAGTTTGGAGTTCAGGAGATTGTCTTGACCAGGACCACACCCCTAAATGCATTGAAGCAACTGCCATGTGATTGGTTGATTAGATAATTGCATTAATGAGAAATTGAACAGGTGTTCCTAATAATCTTTTAGGTGAGTGTATAATACACTGATTCATGTCACTTATTATACTGAAAAACTATCTAGACATGCAAACTCATAACCACATAATAATCAGCCCTTTTCTCTTCTCCTCAGGGCCAAACGGCTGATTTTGCTGCCATGCATCGTTTATTGTGCAAGTGAGTGTTTTATTTCTGCAGTGTTTTAATGTCAGTAAGAAAACATGTATTAATATTCCCTTGTTCATATCCTCAGGTTGTGCTCCTCTGCCACAGACGTGTATCCGGTGTTCTCTGTCCTGTGCTGGAGCACCTGAGCTGGAGCAACACGGGAGCGTTCATGTTCTTGTGGAGCACCGTTCAGACACAGTTCTTGATGAAATACACACCGTGTCCAGTTTGTGTGATGGAGGACGCTGTTCAGTGCCAGGTTGTTTCCAGAGGGACGCACGGTACTCGCTGAAAATATTTGCCCATGATAATGAGGCAGTACCTAAAGTACTCATCGACAAAACAGATTTACAGCCTGGTAAGGTCACAAATCATCTAACCAATGCGTAACCTTCATCCTCTCCTCCCGTACTGTAACAAATCCTTCCCTCAAAGCCCTAAAATTATGTTATACTTCTTTCCCCCAGAAAGCTTATATATCACTTCATCTTGATAATATTTTGTAGTTGTTATTTTTTATTTTATTTACCATTTTTATCACTAATTAATAACATAATGTAAACACATTCTTATCAACTTGTACACAAAATAACTCCCCAATACATGCAGAAACATGTTCGAATATATCTGCAAGCAGCAATTATCGGGGCCAAGCACAACAGCACAGCAAAAAATTGGAGACATTTTTAAGCAAAAAGGTTGAAAACCCATAAACCCATTGAGTTGTATAGAGCCAGCTTCATGTTTTGTTTAATTATAGCGCCACCAAGTGGCACAGTCCCACTGCTTTTTGTGTGTGTCCTCAGTGTGCCCCCATACATAAGCGTGCCAAATTTGGTGAAAATATCTTATAGACATTTGTATTTATGAGCACATAAAAAATTACCCACACCGACTTTGATTGCATTTTTTTACCGCTTACTATCAAAATTTTGACATATGGCTATTAGCATTTAGTCAACCCACTATGATTCTGATTTTCCTACGGTGGTTTTGTCTCAATCGGACTAACGGTTTCAAAGATATTCACAAACGTTTTTTAAACACTAAATCACAACGTTGCACAAACCATAAGGCGAAACCTAGCATGTTTGGTATTGTTGGGCTCAGTAAGGATTCAGGAATCTAGGGATATGACTTCTGTGAAAGTAAGCCAACCAAATCCAAAGTTATAAGCATGTGAATTTTTGATTTTACCACTAGGTGGCGCTGGTTCAAAACTGATATAGCCCTGAATAGCAAAGAATAGCTAAGAATTTTCCTTCCACCCATACCGAGTTTCGTAACAATACGCTAATGCGTTCATAAAATACAGCATTTTACTACAAAATTCAAAATGGCCAACGCACAAAATGGCCGATATGGAAAAATTGGATATAATTTGGCTCGGAATGCCTTCCCGAATCTAACTTTTAATTTTTTTTATTTTTGGGCAAACCGTTCAGAAGTTATAAGCAAAAAAGATATCTTCATATCTTTTGACCAGTAGGTGGCGCTGTGCCGAAACGCAACATGTGGCCTCAGGTCATGCTTGTGATGACATGTACCAAGTTTGGTCAGAATACGATAAAGCGTTGCGCAGATAGAGCCTTGTGTCCAATTTGGCGTGCTCTTCATCAAATTCGTTTGTGCGTAATTTGAGAAAGGTTGGGTTTATCAAAAGGCTTTTAATAACTTTTTGCCAGCATGGTCTGTAGATGATCAGATTCGATTTTCATAAAAATCGGATAAACCGTCTAGGAGGAGTTTGAAAAAGTAGGTTTTTTTGGCGGGAAAATTGGCACTACCGTGTCTGTGTGCCAAATTTCATTTCCGCAAGCAGTTCTATGGGCTGCCATAGACTCTCATGGTGGAAGAGATTCTACTTAAGAATAAAAATAAGAACGCCAAAGTATTATATTACAGTATTTTTTTTTTTCCACAGACTGTGGTCCAGAGGGCATCTCGCACAGGAACAGTGAGTAAACATAACATAACACCCCATCATTTTGTTATAATTAAAGTAAGTTTTCTGCTTGCATTTAAAACTCAAGTTATTTCTTTATTTTTCGAATAACAATGACTACATTTACATGCATCCTCATAATGAGATTTAAGCAGTACTGTTTTAAACTATACTGTAGTAAAACGTGGTGTATGCCGGTTCATGCTGAAAACATTACAGATACCAAAGCGAACAAATCAAAGTACACAGTGCCAAATAACTGATTTGTCATTTGTGCTTTGGTATGTGAATAATGGTGCTAAAAACAAATAACCACAAATCTTATTGAATAATCAGAGTAATAAAAAACTGCATGTAAAGAGGTTTGCCCGTGTCCTTACATTATTGGTGCACATATAATCAGTGTTAATGTTGAATGCACAGGACTTTGGTTTGTTTTCCAGATCCAGACGGTGCTGATACGAACTGCTCTGACAAACTCCTGATCCTGCTGACATTCTGCCTTTGCATCCTCTTCCACCTGAGGGACTGAGATAATAAAACATATAAACTGTGTTCAATTCAGAGGCCGAATCCTTCGAAGGTCGGACAGAGCGCTGTTAAATGGGATGGTCTAGCCTTGTTGAAAACCTGTTTAAATATGTTAACTTTTGGGCATGATAAAGAGCATAAACTATATAAAATCGCATCTTGATAAGATATAAGTCAACAGATTTATAACAGCTTGCAGTGCAAACCCTCTTTTGGCGTCAGGATTCACTAAAGACACGCAGTGATAAATTAGCGTTTAAAAGCTTATTTTTGCGGCTGATCTTATTGCATATGCATTTGTAGGAGCTTCTCTTTCAGACGCAGTATTTATAGGAGGAGAGTGTTCCAATCAATCATGGAAGGTGGTTTACTAAGGTTTGCACTCGTCAGTTTACTGGTGCTTGCGCCATTATTTACCGCCCAAACAAAGCACGTCTTAGACCAGACGCTAGCGGGTAGATTGCGCTGGTCATTATGGAAATGATCTGTGAGTGTGTGTCGTCAGTAGATCACGTGCAGAACTGTCCACTCCCATCGGCTCTTTTATGGGATTGCGCTCTCATGCTAATCATGTAAATCTGGCCCTTAGAAGTTGAAACCCAATACTTGCATTTAAAAGCGTAATCTAGTAATTTCTCTAAAAATCCTGTCGTCAGCAGCACGCAATGAATTCTGGGGTAGGAAAAGAAACGAAGGACACATTTCAAGGGAGGAGCCTTCGTCGCACCATGGTGGCACAATCGGCCTTCGAAGGATGCAGACTCTGAATCGGGACGCAGCTGTAGACAAATCAGCTGCTAGTGCCAAAGACATGCTATTCCCAACTCACACTCTACCCTCCATGACAGCAAAGGGACATGTCTGCTGTAAACTACATGTTTTAAATCAAATGTCCTGTTTTATATCCGCATTCTCTTTCCCTACAGAATGCACACTGCCACTTTATATGCTGCTTTTCTCGTCTTGTCTTGTGATACATTCAGCATTAAAACACCTAAAAGAAGCATTTGGACCTCAGATCTGGAACTCAGATCTCGATTCAACCAAGTTACACTTTTTACATGCAGTTTTCTTATCTTGTATTTTTTTTTAAACTGTGAAGAGTTAATGTGAAAGATGTTTTATGTCTGAGATATTTATATATTAAATATTTATATATTTGAACGTTTTCTTTACTGATTCTTTTGTTCACTGCATATTTTCTTTACAAAACAATGCAGAAGAAGCTGTAATTACACAGCGACAATGCAACGCTTTTGCTGGAAAATTATTTTTATAGTTCAATATTATAATGATATTTCTCTATTGACTAATTTTCTTTATAATTTAATTAAATAATAAAAATGGCAGTTTAGATATTTGTTCTGCCTTTTTTCCCCCTATGAAATACTGCACATGCTGTTTCCGGTATTAGGGTGCTTTCACATCTCTAGTTCGGTTCATTTGGTCCGAACCGAGGGCAAACAATTATACATTGTAGCATTTTTCTTGTCTGGCTATCACCAGACCAAGCTCAATTTAAGATTGAACATTGGTCTGGGGAGTCTGCTCTGTATTTTCTACTGAACAAGAGGCGTGATCAACGGGCAACGACCATAGACAGTGAAAGAAATGGACACAGCGACCCCATAGATTCAACGGAGAAAAGTGAAGTCAATTAGAAGCACTCACTTCCTGACGGCGTGACGTGAGCAACCTGTCTGACAGTTGTAAGTCTTCTAGTAGTTGTGCAAAGTGAAATCTGAATCACTGAATCTTGCAGAGACGGAGAGCGTGAGCAAAGTATTCTGATTAAGTATTTAGTCATTTTGCATGGTATTTATTTATTTTAAAATGTAACGCCAGATTGCCTGCGAGCTTCTCCTCCTGTCTATACGGTAATTTCTCTACTGTGCGACAGAGAGTCGCGTGGTTATGACGCAATCGTTAGCCTATTTTACGGGGCGATAGTGTAAGATACAAGGTAATGGAGCCATTTATACATTGTCGTGTTTCTTTAGAAATAAACAATGGACAAACAGAGTCTTTAAACGCCTCAGATGTAAAGTTATTCGCTGTCAAAGTGACGCCAAAATGAATGGAGTGCTAACAGCAGGTGATGGCTTGGTTAGCAATGGCTGCCCCTATGGAAGGTACGCTTTCCGGGTGCTGGATTACCCCCTTGGCAAAGACCCATCGCTTCTCTATCCGTCATCACGTTAAACCCGCCAATAGCGTGCCAGGTGGATAAGCCAGTCTGTGATTGGTTCCCGCAAAAGTGTAACAGAAGCAGTAGAAATGAATGTACAGGTTTCCAGACTGAAGGGCAGGGCGAAATCAAATGGCCGGCAGATCAGGCTGGGTTTACCCAGTCTAGCATTTTTTCGCTTTTTTGGTTCCTTTTCACACCACACTGATTGCTTTGGTCCGAACCAGTTGAAACGAACCAAAATGCAGTCACATGACAACACGTCACTCATTGGCCATGGCGTATTTCCTAAACTGCTTTTCGTTTGGTCAGAATTTACGTGCGGGAAAATTCCAACAGAAGAGGAAAAGCCAGCAAACAACACGGAGACAACACACTGCGCGGGCTGGTTTTGTCCCTGGCCATAATCATTGTTGGTATACACCACAATATACAAACAATACATTTCTATAATGAAGCGCGGATGCGGCTTGAAAACAACGTTCTAATGCACTGCAAACAAGGTTCGAGGTCGGATCATGGTCTCACCACAAACGAACCGCTCCAGAGTTTGTTTGAATGCGTACTGAGACCACCTCTTCAAGGAGGTCTCGGTACGCTTGTTCGCTCCGCTTTTGGTGGACATCTGATCAAACGAACCGCACCAAAGGGGAAAACGAACTCTAGTACGATTCAACCGAACTAAATGAGGCAGGTGTGAAAGCAGCACTCGCACTCGGGTGCGCACCAAAAGCGGACCGAACAAGCATATGGTGGTCTCGGTACGCTTTCAAGCGAACTCTGGAGCGGTTGTGGTGAGACCGTGATCCGACCTCGAACCTCGTTTGCAGTGCATTAGAACGTTGTTTTCAAGCCGCATCCGCGCTTCATTATAGAAATGTATTGTTTGTATATTGTGGTGTATATAGTGTTTATATGCTGAATTTATCCGTGGATATGATGATGATGATGATGATGATTTTTATAGTGTGGTAATTAATATAATTGTTGAAATGTTCTGCCATGATTATTCCGATTGGTTGGTAGCAGGAAAATAACTTCTGTTACTTGTGTGATTGGGACTTTGTGTTTGAACAATCATTATAAAAACTACGTTTTTCTTTCCTAATGGATTGTAAACAATCACCTCATCCATCTCTCTTTATGTTTTCTGTCTTATTAAACATCCCGTAACTTTTTCAGAATGAAATCATTGCACACAAAGTGCGTGAACTGTCCGTGTGAACCAAACTGAGTCAAACAATATCAGACATTTAGCAAAGAATGATGAATGTGTGTCTGCTTCTCCTCAGATGAGATCTCTGTGAACACAGGCGAGAAGCTGAAGTTGGATGTTCTGTTGATCAATGCTGATAAAGTGGAGAGAAACTCCAGTGGAGAGTGGACAGAGGTGTGGACGAGAGGTCACGGGGTCAGCAGTGATCGACTGACTGACAGTGATGGGAATCTGACCATTAATGCGTTCACATCCACTGACGCTGGAACATACAGAGTTCTGGACTCTGAAGGAGAAATCTTGATCACAGTCACAGTCACAGCTGAGTGAAGATCAGAGGATGAGTGGGAATATTATGTTTAATCAGCAAATTAATACTAAACTGCATGACTAACCATATAATATTCTGTACAGACTCTGAACGACACAGATAAAGACAAAACTGATGGACTGTGTCTTGTGCGACACTCGACTGGACTGTGTCTGGTGTGACACTCGACTGGACTGTGTCTGGTGGACACTCGACTGGACTGTGTCTGGTGGACACTCGACTGGACTGTGTCTGGTGTGACACTCGACTGGACTGTGTCTGGTGGACACTCGACTGGACTGTGTCTGGTGCGACACTCGACTGGACTGTGTCTTGTGCGACACTCGACTGGACTGTGTCTGGTGGACACTCGACTGGACTGTGTCTTGTGCGACACTCGACTGGACTGTGTCTGGTGCGACACTCGACTGGACTGTTTCTGGTGGACACTCGACTGGACTGTGTCTGGTGGACACTCGACTGGACTGTGTCTGGTGCGACACTCGACTGGACTGTGTCTGGTGTGACACTCGACTGGACTGTGTCTGGTGCGACACTCGACTGGGCTGTGTCTGGTGCGACACTCGACTGGACTGTGTCTGGTGCGACACTCGACTGGACTGTGTCTGGTGTTGACACTTGACTGGACTGTGTCTGGACTCAACTGGACTGTGTCTGGTGCGACACTCGACTGGACTGTGTCTGGTGTTGACACTTGACTGGACTGTGTCTGGACTCAACTGGACTGTGTCTGGTGCGACACTCGACTGGACTGTGTCTGGTGCGACACTCGACTGGACTGTGTCTGGTGTTGACACTCGACTGGACTGTGTCTGGTGGACACTCGACTGGACTGTGTCTGGTGGACACTCGACTGGACTGTGTCTGGTGTGACACTCGACTGGACTGTGTCTGGTGTTGACACTCGACTGGACTGTGTCTGGTGCGACACTCGACTGGGCTGTGTCTGGTGCGACACTCGACTGGACTGTGTCTGGTGCGACACTCGACTGGACTGTGTCTGGTGGACACTCGACTGGACTGTGTCTGGTGGACACTCGACTGGGCTGTGTCTGGTGGACACTCGACTGGACTGTGTCTGGTGGACACTCGACTGGGCTGTGTCTGGTGCGACACTCGACTGGACTGTGTCTGGTGTTGACACTCGACTGGACTGTGTCTGGTGGACACTCGACTGGACTGTGTCTGGTGGACACTCGACTGGACTGTGTCTGGTGGACACTCGACTGGACTGTGTCTGGTGCGACACTCGACTGGACTGTGTCTGGTGCGACACTCGACTAGACTGTGTCTGGTGCGACACTCGACTGGACTGTGTCTGGTGCGACACTCGACTGGACTGTGTCTGGTGCGACACTCGACTGGGCTGTGTCTGGTGTTGACACTCGACTGGACTGTGTCTGGTGCGACACTCGACTGGGCTGTGTCTGGTGCGACACTCGACTGGGCTGTGTCTGGTGCGACACTCGACTGGGCTGTGTCTGGTGCGACACTCGACTGGACTGTGTCTGGTGGACACTCGACTGAACTGTGTCTGGTGGACACTCGACTGGACTGTGTCTGGTGCGACACTCGACTGGACTGTGTCTGGTGCGACACTCGACTGGACTGTGTCTGGTGCGACACTCGACTGGACTGTGTCTGGTGCGACACTCGACTGGACTGTGTCTGGTGGACACTCGACTGGACTGTGTCTGGTGGACACTCGACTGGACTGTGTCTGGTGCGACACTCGACTGGACTGTGTCTGGTGCGACACTCGACTGGACTGTGTCTGGTGCGACACTCGACTGGACTGTGTCTGGTGCGACACTCGACTGGACTGTGTCTGGTGCGACACTCGACTGGACTGTGTCTGGTGCGACACTCGACTGGACTGTGTCTGGTGGACACTCGACTGAACTGTGTCTGGTGGACACTCGACTGGACTGTGTCTGGTGCGACACTCGACTGGACTGTGTCTGGTGCGACACTCGACTGGACTGTGTCTGGTGCGACACTCGACTGGACTGTGTCTGGTGGACACTCGACTGGACTGTGTCTGGTGGACACTCGACTGGACTGTGTCTGGTGCGACACTCGACTGGACTGTGTCTGGTGCGACACTCGACTGGACTGTGTCTGGTGCGACACTCGACTGGACTGTGTCTGGTGCGACACTCGACTGGACTGTGTCTGGTGGACACTCGACTGGGCTGTGTCTGGTGCGACACTCGACTGGACTGTGTCTGGTGTGACACTCGACTGGACTGTGTCTGGTGGACACTCGACTGGACTGTGTCTGGTGGACACTCGACTGGACTGTGTCTGGTGGACACTCGACTGGACTGTGTCTGGTGCGACACTCGACTGGACTGTGTCTGGTGCGACACTCGACTGGACTGTGTCTGGTGCGACACTCGACTGGACTGTGTCTGGTGCGACACTCGACTGGACTGTGTCTGGTGCGACACTCGACTGGGCTGTGTCTGGTGTTGACACTCGACTGGACTGTGTCTGGTGCGACACTCGACTGGACTGTGTCTGGTGCGACACTCGACTGGACTGTGTCTGGTGCGACACTCGACTGGACTGTGTCTGGTGCGACACTCGACTGGACTGTGTCTGGTGCGACACTCGACTAGACTGTGTCTGGTGCGACACTCGACTGGACTGTGTCTGGTGCGACACTCGACTGGACTGTGTCTGGTGCGACACTCGACTGGGCTGTGTCTGGTGTTGACACTCGACTGGACTGTGTCTGGTGCGACACTCGACTGGGCTGTGTCTGGTGCGACACTCGACTGGGCTGTGTCTGGTGCGACACTCGACTGGGCTGTGTCTGGTGCGACACTCGACTGGACTGTGTCTGGTGGACACTCGACTGAACTGTGTCTGGTGGACACTCGACTGGACTGTGTCTGGTGCGACACTCGACTGGACTGTGTCTGGTGCGACACTCGACTGGACTGTGTCTGGTGCGACACTCGACTGGACTGTGTCTGGTGCGACACTCGACTGGACTGTGTCTGGTGGACACTCGACTGGACTGTGTCTGGTGGACACTCGACTGGACTGTGTCTGGTGCGACACTCGACTGGACTGTGTCTGGTGCGACACTCGACTGGACTGTGTCTGGTGCGACACTCGACTGGACTGTGTCTGGTGCGACACTCGACTGGACTGTGTCTGGTGCGACACTCGACTGGACTGTGTCTGGTGCGACACTCGACTGGACTGTGTCTGGTGGACACTCGACTGAACTGTGTCTGGTGGACACTCGACTGGACTGTGTCTGGTGCGACACTCGACTGGACTGTGTCTGGTGCGACACTCGACTGGACTGTGTCTGGTGCGACACTCGACTGGACTGTGTCTGGTGCGACACTCGACTGGACTGTGTCTGGTGGACACTCGACTGGACTGTGTCTGGTGGACACTCGACTGGACTGTGTCTGGTGCGACACTCGACTGGACTGTGTCTGGTGCGACACTCGACTGGACTGTGTCTGGTGCGACACTCGACTGGACTGTGTCTGGTGCGACACTCGACTGGACTGTGTCTGGTGGACACTCGACTGGGCTGTGTCTGGTGCGACACTCGACTGGACTGTGTCTGGTGTGACACTCGACTGGACTGTGTCTGGTGGACACTCGACTGGACTGTGTCTGGTGGACACTCGACTGGACTGTGTCTGGTGGACACTCGACTGGACTGTGTCTGGTGCGACACTCGACTGGACTGTGTCTGGTGCGACACTCGACTGGACTGTGTCTGGTGCGACACTCGACTGGACTGTGTCTGGTGCGACACTCGACTGGACTGTGTCTGGTGCGACACTCGACTGGGCTGTGTCTGGTGTTGACACTCGACTGGACTGTGTCTGGTGCGACACTCGACTGGGCTGTGTCTGGTGCGACACTCGACTGGGCTGTGTCTGGTGCGACACTCGACTGGGCTGTGTCTGGTGCGACACTCGACTGGACTGTGTCTGGTGGACACTCGACTGAACTGTGTCTGGTGGACACTCGACTGGACTGTGTCTGGTGCGACACTCGACTGGACTGTGTCTGGTGCGACACTCGACTGGACTGTGCCTGGTGCGACACTCGACTGGACTGTGTCTGGTGCGACACTCGACTGGACTGTGTCTGGTGGACACTCGACTGGACTGTGTCTGGTGGACACTCGACTGGACTGTGTCTGGTGCGACACTCGACTGGACTGTGTCTGGTGCGACACTCGACTGGACTGTGTCTGGTGCGACACTCGACTGGACTGTGTCTGGTGCGACACTCGACTGGGCTGTGTCTGGTCGACACTCGACTGGGCTGTGTCTGGTGCGACACTCCACTGGGCTGTGTCTGGTGCGACACTCCACTGGGCTGTGTCTGGTGCGACACTCGACTGGGCTGTGTCTGTTGGACACTCGACTGGACTGTGTCTGTTGGACACTCGACTGGACTGTGTCTGGTGGACACTCGACTGGACTGTGTCTGGTGCGACACTCGACTGGACTGTGTCTGGTGCGACACTCGACTGGACTGTGTCTGGTGCGACACTCGACTGGACTGTGTCTGGTGCGACACTCGACTGGGCTGTGTCTGGTGCGACACTCGACTGGGCTGTGTCTGGTGCGACACTCGACTGGACTGTGTCTGGTGTTGACACTCGACTGGACTGTGTCTGGTGTTGACACTCGACTGGACTGTGTCTGGTGCGACACTCGACTGGACTGTGTCTGGTGCGACACTCGACTGGACTGTGTCTGGTGCGACACTCGACTGGACTGTGTCTGGTGCGACACTCGACTGGACTGTGTCTGGTGCGACACTCGACTGGGCTGTGTCTGGTGCGACACTCGACTGGACTGTGTCTGGTGCGACACTCGACTGGGCTGTGTCTGGTGCGACACTCGACTGGACTTTGTCTGGTGCGACACTCGACTGGACTGTGTCTGGTGGACACTCGACTGGACTGTGTCTGGTGCGACACTCGACTGGGCTGTGTCTGGTGGACACTCGACTGGACTGTGTCTGGTGGACACTCGACTGGGCTGTGTCTGGTGCGACACTCGACTGGACTGTGTCTGGTGTTGACACTCGACTGGACTGTGTCTGGTGGACACTCGACTGGACTGTGTCTGGTGGACACTCGACTGGACTGTGTCTGGTGTTGACACTCGACTGGACTGTGTCTGGTGCGACACTCGACTGGGCTGTGTCTGGTGCGACACTCGACTGGGCTGTGTCTGGTGCGACACTCGACTGGGCTGTGTCTGGTGCGACACTCGACTGGACTGTGTCTGGTGGACACTCGACTGAACTGTGTCTGGTGTTGACACTCGACTGGACTGTGTCTGGTGTTGACACTCGACTGGACTGTGTCTGGTGCGACACTTGACTGGACTGTGTCTGGTGCGACACTCGACTGGACTGTGTCTGGTGCGACACTCGACTGGACTGTGTCTGGTGCGACACTCGACTGGACTGTGTCTGGTGCGACACTCGACTGGACTGTGTCTGGTGCGACACTCGACTGGACTGTGTCTGGTCGACACTCGACTGGGCTGTGTCTGGTGCGACACTCCACTGGGCTGTGTCTGGTGCGACACTCCACTGGGCTGTGTCTGGTGGACACCCGACTGGACTGTGTCTGGTCGACACTCGACTGGACTGTGTCTGGTGCGACACTCGACTGGACTGTGTCTGGTGCGACACTCGACTGGACTGTGTCTGGTGCGACACTCGACTGGACTGTGTCTGGTGCGACACTCGACTGGACTGTGTCTGGTGGACACTCGACTGGACTGTGTCTGGTGCGACACTCGACTGGACTGTGTCTGGTCGACACTCGACTGGACTGTGTCTGGTCGACACTCGACTGGACTGTGTCTGGTCGACACTCGACTGGACTGTGTCTGGTGCGACACTCGACTGGACTGTCTGGTGCGACACTCGACTGGACTGTGTCTGGTCGACACTCGACTGGACTGTGTCTGGTGCGACACTCGACTGGACTGTGTCTGGTGCGACACTCGACTGGACTGTGTCTGGTCGACACTCGACTGGACTGTGTCTGGTGCGACACAGAATCCACCTTTATATTCCCATTGTACATGCTTTTAAATATAAAGCGTGTATAAAGTGTGTTTTTGTGTTATTATACTGATAGTTTGGTTTGTTTGTGGAAAAGGGTTTCCTGCTGCTAATGATGCTAAGGAAATGAGTCAAATCATTATGATGACGGTTTTTATTAATGTTATTATTAATTGTTCTACACTGATTACTCACTGTTATCAATTGATTTCTACATTGATTAGAGGATTGTTTGGTAGCGGGTTACTGAATTTCTACATCTTTCAGTTTGTGTGCACTGGGCATTTGGTTTGACGGATCATGTCAAGTCCATTGATTACACTGCAATCTATAATAAGCCAAATATTAATAATTTGATATTTCTTATTGGACATTTTTATGTAAGATCCACGTGTTCAATAAAATTGAAACTGAAGGTTTAGAGTCGGCTGTATTGTGGTCAGATCTGTAGTATTTTCCCACCAAACAAATAATTTTATCTCCGTATACATGTCATTGTGATGTGTGACTGTATCTGTCAGGAGAATCTCAGATGTATTAAAGGTGCACTATGTAACTTTTCTGTCCGCTAGAGGTCGCCTATTCAAAACAAAGGTGTAGTTTGATGATGCCAAGTTTGAGCGCAGAATCTTGGGACATGTGGTCTTCACCTCACAGCCGGTGGAAAAGAATCGGGATAGGACTCGGGCAGAAATCATGTTCATGGATGCGATTATTAACGTTACTATAGTATGAAGCAGAGCAGACCCGAGTGTTGTGGGAGCTGAGCAAGGCCGCTGGAGCGATTGTTAATGAGATGAACGCAACACACGCCTCGCGAGCAGCGGGACTTTTATTATGCCACAGTCGCCGGCGCCATTTCCACTTTTCTGGTCATGAGTATGAGGTAACGCAGCTGTTTATCATATTAGATACATTTGAGTGTGTTGATGTTCTGACGTTACTCTGTGCGTTCTCTCGGCGGCTGCTATGACACTTGTTGCACACTGCAGTGAGAGTAAAGCGTTACTGCTGAATAACACCGGTAACCGAGGGTAACGCAGATATGACGCCATTGACAGGCGACTCCCTCACACGTCCCGGTTCCTTCGTTAAAATAGCAATTTTCTCACGATTTACAAATAGTTGGAAACATTTGGGATATTGTAAGTACTCAACTGAACAAAATATATAACACTGACCTAGTGGTTTTTGGATATTTTACTGAAAATTTTTTACATAGTGCACCTTTAAGCGAGATACAAAGAACACAGGTGGAGTAGTCGAGTATTTACTACAGGATCTTTGGTCCTTTGTGTATTTTCTAACCCCCCTACCTGACCAATCGCCACGGTTACAAGAGAAGTTTCTTTGCTATTACCACTAACATACTGTTATTCTGTGTATTTGCAGGTTATGGCCATTTGAGCTGTAGACCTGTGGTAACATTTGGCAGACGGTCACTTTACGACACGACGTAAAAGCGAAGCGTTCATTATTATTCAGTACATTATTATCTACAGGCATTCCCCATCCCTAGAATCAGATCAGGTTTGAACTTTAGAGACACTCCCTGCACCGATACTTTCGGTTTAATCCAGATGAGACTTTCGGTTTAATGTTTTATT
The DNA here is from genome assembly GCA_039654625.1 of Rhinogobio ventralis. NCBI lineage: Eukaryota > Metazoa > Chordata > Actinopteri > Cypriniformes > Gobionidae > Rhinogobio > Rhinogobio ventralis. The sequence continues at coordinate 1,522,702 of CM077209.1, forward strand.
AATTTTCTGCCTTTACATGTCTCTAAACATGCTGTAGTTTATAAAGGTCTGACACCTGATGAACACAAGACTCAAGCAGAACTCTCACCATGTAAGTTTTATAAATCTTATATATAGTAGTTATGTTATAGTAGTTATAGGGCTGTTGTTGTGTTTGTGTGAAACTAAACCTGCTCCTGATGCGGAAATGAGCCAACATGTTAATGACGAATATGTGTTTTATTCATATTACATTTATATCATATCATATAGACTAACATAATTAATAAAGCCTGTTCTTTGTTTATTGATTTTGACTGATCATTTCCAGTATTACACGGGAATCATTTATTAAAGCAAATATGTTTCTTAATGGACATTTTTATCATGTAAGATCCACATGTGTTAAATATTCAGACAGAATGAAAGTCAATGTTTAGTGATATTTCACTGCTCAGGAAAGTGTTTTCTCCCTGTATAAATGTGTTTGTATCAGTGACGTACACTTGTGTTTCCTCCTCAGGTTCAGATGGCTGACTCTTCTGCTTCTTCTGTGTTGCTTTATCAGTTATAGCGGTCAGTGTCATTTATGTTGATACATTATAACCATTATTGATGTTCAGTTCCAGGTAGAGTTACTCTAAAGGTTGTCTGTCACTCAGCCAAGTGAGTTTGGTGGACATTTTTAGATTACATTTCCCATCATATTACATCATCACACACCATGACATGCAGTTCATTTATTAATAAAATTGTTCAGGAATTCACTGTAAGTGCACTGACACATCTGAGACAGCTTTATACTATAATCATCATCATCATCTTCCGCTTATCCGGGGCCCAGACTTCCCTCTCCCTAGACACTTCCTCCAGCTCTTCCGGGGGAATACTGAGGCGTTCCCAGGCCAGCCGGGAGACATAATCCATCCAGTGTGTCCTAGGTCTTCCTCGGGGGTGACATGCCTGGAACACCTCAACATGTGAAATGTTAAAATGTAGCACAGCTAATATTGTTGGCTACTTATTACTTTTTTATTCCAGTTGACTAAAATAAGAATATTTAATGATGACCTTGATTACAGAGAATAAACAGAAAGATGTGTATTTATCAGTATTGATGTTTTGAGTTTAAAGGGGTACCCAAAAATGAACATTTGCTGTTAATCCAAGATATAGGGAATTTAGAACAGTAAAGAAGATTTTTTTGTTATTGACTAAATACCATGAAGTGAGGTATCATGTGTGGGTATCATAGAAAAACTCAAGTCTCAAACCAACAAGCAGAAAGTAGTAACCTGAAAATAACATCTAAATGAACTGGTTTTATTCAAGTCAAAAATATGAATGAACATCACTGAAGCAACTAATAGTTATGGGTTAAATCAGGTCAGATACAGTATAGCTCTTAGAGGTAACACTTGCAGGGTACAGTGCAGGCCTTTCTGATGCTAATATTACAGAAACTCACAGTTATTGAAGCCGCTTGGGTGTGTGATGAGCAAAATAACTACTAGAATACTTTATGATGACCTGGTTACAGAGAACAGAGAGAAACACCACATGCGTTTCAGTATTGATACTTTGTATCGAATGAACATTTACTGTGTGTATTTGCAGGATCCACTCCTGCACCTGTGACAGGAAAAAAAGGAAGCAACGTCACCCTAACATGTGACTTTGAGGACAGAGAGATTTCTCATATTGTTTTAAGCAGTCAGACAGAAATCATTGATGTTTGTCAGACTGAAGGATGTAGTGGCCGAGTGTTTAAAGAAGGATCATGTGACATCATCATCAAGGATCTGAGACTGAGGGACGCTGGGAAATACTTTTTGCATATTTATTACGCTAATGATCAGACGGAGCTGAAGCGACAAATCCTGGAGTACCATCTTCATATTCAAGGTAAAGCTGATTTTTTAAATGATCACATTTGGTCCCTCAATCCTAAATCTGTCTTTCTGGCCTTGACTGATTGACACCATTATAATGATGATGAATGTGTGTCTGCTTCTCCTCAGATGAGATCTCTGTGAACACAGGCGAGAAGCTGAAGTTGGATGTTCTGTTGATCAATGCTGATAAAGTGGAGACAAACTCCAGTGGAGAGTGGACAGAGGTGTGGACGAGAGGTCACGGGGTCAGCAGTGATCGACTGACCGACAGTGATGGGAATCTGACCATTAATGCGTTCACATCCACTGACGCTGGAACATACAGAGTTCTGGACTCTGAAGGAGAAACCTTGATCACAGTCACAGTCACAGGTGAGAGAAGATCATATGAATCATATTTTAATCATGATTTCTGCTTCTCTCTATTAGCCGTCAGTGATATTGGGCCACAGGTTATCAACATTTATGTTTTATTACATTGATAACAAGCCTCCACAAGCTTTCATTGCACTCACAGCCAGTCTGTTTTCCGTTTCCTCCGATCAAACCTTCTCAGTGATGAACGCTAACAGCCAAACATGGATCACGACTGTATTGTTTGTGATTGTGGTTGCTGAATAAACGCTAAACTCTGTGACACAAAACATTAACATCATTTGGAATGAATGGAATGAATATTAGGAATATCACTGTTTTAGCTTTTGAGAGAAGCTTCTTATGGTTTTATAGTTTTTATAATGTAGAGAATGTGTTAAAGTATATGATAAATATAATCAATCAGGAAACTAGATGAGGTTAATAAACCGTGTATGAACTGACAATCTGTTGATTTGTGTGAAGATGATCACAGATGAGACGTGACAAAGAACTAAAACTGAGGGCTATAAAATACACAAAGGCAAACAGAAACAGATAATATACATTCATGATTATTAGTTTAACCACTATTATACTGTACAGCCCTAGTCATGTGATGTCTGTAAATATGAAAGCATTTGAACAGGTGAGGTTACATCATGATCTGAACATCAGATTGATGCTAAACTGAATGACTGACCTTTCAATGTCATTTACAGAATCAAAGGATGAACTGATCAACATCCATGGAAACAAAACTGGTGACACTGAACAAAGTAAGTAAAACAGGGCATCGAGAGCTTTAAACGTGAACAAAACATGTAAAAATATATATATATTTTCTCCTTCCTTCCACCTGTAGAGAACTGGATTTTGCCAGTGTCAGTGGTTCTGCTGGTTCTGCTGGTTCTGCTGGTTCTGATTATATTTGCTGTCAAGAAACGCCAACGTCGACACAGGAACATGGAATGGGCTCTAGTATCAGTATCAGAATCAGAATCAGAATCAAACTTTGAAATGCGGGCTGTTAACAAAAGAAAGAAGCTAAAGTTACTGTACTAATAAAAACAATATTATCTAACACATACAGTAACGTAATTGCACAACTGCAGTGAATAACTGTTTGCGCTTAATAAAGCATAACTAGATTTCTGAATGAGCACTTTGCCTCGCTCACACTTTTAGGGAAAATTCCCGACTTTAATCAAATCACCATTTCCATGCTTGGGACGTTTGGATTGTAAGAATGTCCAGAGAGACTCCAGATATAAAAACACTCTTTAAATCAGATGGTGCGGTGGCTTCACCTGTAACGTCAGGAACAATACAGCTCTTTATTATTATCAGATTTCAGTTTGTAACATATCATCGTGAATGGCGTCTCAGCGATCACTGCGGTAGATTGTGTGTGTGTGTGTGGACGCGTATGGTCTGGGCTGAGTGTAATTGGGCCTGGAGGTAGCTTTAGTTGGTGCAACACGTGTAAATATTTATCAGAAGGGTTAGGGTTAGTGAACTTCTTTTCTAACTCCATCTTAATTCATGATTAACCATTGTTTCTAAAATGTTTTGGAAAGATTCATTGTATAAACATTGCGTTTGTATATTAACTCAAAGTAAGAAAATATACATGCAATTATATTAATATATGAATGTTTATTTTTAACTGCATGTTAGCTTCACCTAAAGTGCCTTTACTTATAGAGAGTATTTCCTTTGTCATTGTTGTTTTTGGGGTTTGTATTATTCAGTTCAGTTTATTTATAAAAGCGTCCGTAGGTCGACCAAAGTGCTGTTACTTTTTATAAATCTGCTTTGAGAGAATATATAATGTGAAACAAAAAATAAATGAAACTTTTGTAAGAAACATTTGGTATTGTTTCTCTGGTGTGTAGGGGAGAGCGGGACACACGCTAGCGCTTTCTGACTTTCTCCGTTTGTGTAAATCCACTTGTGGTTCAGAGTATTTAGAGACATTAATTTCCCACACGTCTAGTATAATTATGTGGTTGTGTTTCATTAATAACGTGTATACTTTTATCTTGATTTACCCCGAAAGAGTGGAAGTGAAACGTGACGACATTATAACATGAGCATATGACAGATTAAAATCTGATATAATCAAAAAAATATCCAAGACAAACTAAAATATTTTGTTAAAAATATTAATAACTTTTTCAAATAAAATAATGGCATTTTTGAATCATTAACAATAAACTAATTTTTGAGTTTGACAACAAACACACCTCAACACACAGCTATACAGCATAGCTCAAAACATAATAATAATTAACAACTTCTGAACATTGACTCTCAGTCTTTATTCACCTTTTGCTCATGGTTTCACAATAGAATTCATAAAAGTATAGAATACACTCACCTAAAGGATTATTAGGAACCGCTGTTCAATTTCTCATTAATGCAATTATCTAATCAACCAATCACATGGCAGCTGCTTCAATGCATTTAGGGGTGTGGTCCTGGTCAAGACAATCTCCTGAACTCCAAACTGAATGTCAGAATGGGAAAGAAAGGTGATTTAAGCAATTTTGAGCGTGGCATGGTTGTTGGTGCCAGACGGGCCGGTCTGAGTATTTCACAATCTGCTCAGTTACTGGGATTTTCACGCACAACCATTTCTAGAGTTTACAAAGAATGGTGTGAAAAGGGAAAAACATCCAGTATGCGGCAGTCCTGTGGGCCAAAATGCCTTGTTGATGCTAGAGGTCAGAGGAGAATGGGCCGACTGATTCAAGCTGATAGAAGAGCAACTTTGACTGAAATAACCACTCGTTACAACCGAGGTATGCAGCAAAGCATTTGTGAAGCCACAACACGCACAACCTTGAGGCGGATGGGCTACAACAGCAGAAGACCCCACCGGGTACCACTCATCTCCACTACAAATAGGAAAAAGAGGCTACAATTTGCACGAGCTCACCAAAATTGGACAGTTGAAGACTGGAAAAATGTTGCCTGGTCTGATGAGTCTGGATTTCTGTTGAGACATTCAGATGGTAGAGTCAGAATTTGGCGTAAACAGAATGAGAACATGGATCCATCATGCCTTGTTACCACTGTGCAGGCTGGTGGTGGTGGTGTAATGGTGTGGGGGATGTTTTCTTGGCACACTTTAGGCCCCTTAGTGCTAATTGGGCATCGTTTAAATGCCACGGCCTACCTGAGCATTGTTTCTGACCATGTCCATCCCTTTATGACCACCATGTACCCATCCTCTGATGGCTACTTCCAGCAGGATAATGCACCATGTCACAAAGCTCCAATCATTTCAAATTGGTTTCTTGAACATGACAATGAGTTCACTGTACTAAAATGGCCCCCACAGTCACCAGATCTCAACCCAATAGAGCATCTTTGGGATGTGGTGGAACGGGAGCTTCGTGCCCTGGATGTGCATTCCACAAATCTCCATCAACTGCAAGATGCTATCCTATCAATATGGGCCAACATTTCTAAAGAATGCTTTCAGCACCTTGTTGAATCAATGCCACGTAGAATTAAGGCAGTTCTGAAGGCGAAAGGGGGTCAAACACAGTATTAGTATGGTGTTCCTAATAATCCTTTAGGTGAGTGTATAATATGATATTTCTAATAGGGGTCAGTGTGACAACATGCCCCGCCTGCTCCACTGGGATTAACCCCGGCTCGTGTCTTCTGCTGTTAGATCAGCTTTAGAGAACTTAATTTACTTAAGGAATGTACTTTTGCTATGGTTGAATGAATGTTCAGGGATATCTTCCAAAGATTTTTTAATTTTGGTGCAATTTTTTCTCTATAGTGTTGATATGGCAACTAGTATATACACTAAGTTTGGTCATCCTGGCATGTGTGGAAAGTGTTTCAATTTACCCTGTGTGAGTTTTTTACTATGTTTTTTGTATAATATATATGATGAAATATTTAAATAGTTTGTCTACTGCATTTACTAAATGAAACCTCATCAGGACTCAAATCATCAGAGATCGTGTTCAAAATAAACTTCCGCTGCTTTAAACATCATATAGAGACATGTTTGATGGACTTTCATGTCTTATTATCAGTCCTTCTCATTACCTTCTGTTTATTCATCAAATGAATCCAGTACAAAAATACTGGCCTGGAGATCAAACCTGCAAAACGCTTATTATATACAGGCATTTTTCTGTGACTACATGGACTATATTATTTATGAAACATTTTTAAACAAAGTAGCTATCTAAATTATGTACGATTTATAAGTATGTTGTAACTGTTTCATAAATGTTATGCTTAAATAAATTGGTTTAACAAATGTCATGTAAACACAAGCTCTTGTCACACATCTTTCACAGCGAGATTTTAAGAATTATGGCTGTTGATTTTAGACAATTTTTTAAATTTTAAACTTCCTGGTCACGTGACCAGATTTAGCCACACCCACTGTATTATATTCACGAACACAAGCACGTCTTACATGTATTTGTTTGTTTGTGAGAATATGTCGAGCCACAGCAGGTGCAGGTTTACTCGCTGTGTTCACACACACTTTTCATGTGTTTTTGCAGTATTTATAAGTCATGGACAACTTTCAGTAAAGGCAAATATCCACTACACATTCATGTTTGCTTAGTTAACCTTTTGCTAAACATTTGATCATTTGAAATCATGTGGCGGTGATGGTTTGGGCATTGTTGCAAATACACGCAATGTGACATCATTAGATCACATGACCTTTAAAATATATAACTGATTTATTTCCAGAACTGGGAAGAATGCATGTATAATAGAATATGTTTGCAGGTGTCAGGTGATACAATATCATTTAATTCAAATATATATATTTAGATATTTTTATTTTTTTATAAAATCAACAGGCATATTCTCCAAAACAGATGCATGTAAGATGTGTGGGAGATGTTTATGAATATAATAATGCTGGGTATTTTCAGCCTGCTGGGTCATTTTATTTTTCTGTAACTCCCTCACATACCGACCCAGCGCTGGGTCAATGTATCCCAATGTTGGGTAGTCTGTGCCGAACCGGTTAAAACTGGATCTGTCAACATTCATTTTGTGTTCTGTTCTGAGAGAAAATGTCCTGAATTAAAATAAGGTTTGTATTACTATCAAATTATTACTGTGCAAAGAGGAAAATGTCTGTAGTCCCACATTTGACCTTTTTTGTTTACATGTAAGTCACAGCTAACGTCTGCAGGGAACGCTAGCCGAACGACGCGCCGGCGCCATCAGGAAGTTTCACCTCCAGCCAAACGAATGCGCGCCCAGGCCTGAAACACGACATCGCTGTCATCATGTGTAAAAGTTGCCGTGCCCTCCACTGACTATTCATAGTTTCCATTTGACGTCACACCGTTATAGGAACGCTGGAGGGCCAAACAAGGCTTTCCTCCATTGCCCGACAGTCATTTTTACCAGGTTTGTAGTCAGTATTAATGCAGTAAGCCAGTGATATTAGACCAAATTCAATACAGGGTGAATTCAGGGTGATTGGGACACTTTTTCCAAGTCATCTCAATGGCAAAAAGTGTCCCAATCTACATCTTATTGATGTTGCATACTTTGTACAGGGAAGCAGATGCAACACAAGGTTTTTCATTAAGTGTATTTCCCATCGAAACCCATTATAAAGGAAACACATTCATATTCTTGGCTCATCTGCTCGCCTGTATATAGTATGCATCTGTCAGGGTTCAGAAAGAGGAGGATTCAATTTGCAGGGTAATTCAGTTTATTGGGAAAACAGGAGGAGAAACGAACAGAAGCAAGAGCTAGGTCCACAGACAATGACAGCCTCGGGTAGAAAAGACAAGGTCCATAGAGCGGTAACGCTCAACCAAGAGCCGCCTGCACAGAAGGTCCGGGAGGGTGGATGAGACGGGAGCAACGGGCAGTGATGGCAGGTGAGGCAGGGAGAAAGAATGGAGATTGCAGCGGGGAAGCTGGATGTGGCAGAAGGTGTACACCAACCAGCAGCCAGGGAAACTGGGGGACTGGAGAGAAAAAATAAAAACAGAAAAACAAGACAAAACTGATCTGAAGACTAGGGATGGCTGACACGAAACTGACGCTTCGAAGCTTTGTCGAGATCCCGAAGCGCAGATGTTTCGAAACACTGCTCCGAACTGTGATTCAAAACAGTCACGTGACTACGGCTAAATGAAGCTTGAAGTGTTTCATCAGGTGGCGCCTGTCGAAACTGCGTTTGATTGAAAGGGGCGGGAACAAACCACACAGTCACACATCTGTATGAACCCAATTCCCCACAGTTTAAAAGTGAAGTTAATTCATCTTCACATCGTGGGTTTTTGTGAGAGATTTTTGATAGAAGTGAGATTTATAGTGCGCTTTGGTTAGTTATATTTAGGCTAGATTTAAATTAGATATATTGACTGATAGGTATAGACAATGACAGATAGTTAGGATAGATATAGTGACACATTCATATTGGCTAAGATAGAAAGTGACATAAGTTAGAGATATATAGATATAGATTCATAGGTGATATATAGATAGATATATTAATAGAATAAATACAAATGGAGGCTTCACTTAAGAGATGCCGTACATCTGTGGTGTAGGAGCATTTCCATTTGGAAACACCAAATAAAGTGAGATGTGTGTATTGTGATAGGCAGCTAGCCTTCTGCAACAGTACATCATCCATGATGCCACGTTTGAGGAGCACTCATCCTGCCATTTTGGAGAGTGCTGAGGATGGTAACATTCCCCCTGTACCTAGGCCTGCTACTGACACTGCTCATTTGTATGTACTCGCTAAAAAATATTTGTGCATGCCAGCAACAAGTGTCCCTCGTGAGAGGATTTGTTCAAAGGCTGGAGAAATGATATGTAAAAAAAGAAGTCGGCTAAGTCCTTCAACAGCAGAGCAATTGATATTTTTGAATAAAAATGTTATGTAACAAATGTGACACATTGTGGCTTTATTTATTTTATTAATCTTCATTTTTCATGACCAAAAAACCCCGCTGGGATTGAAATACTGCAGCAGGAGCTGAATATGGATCATAAGTGCTGTTGTGTTTGTGTATGTGTCAGAAGATGGCGCTATAGTCCACATGTTGTTACCTATAAAAGGTGTAGAGTAAGAATGGAATGTGTTGCACCTGCTGTCAATCAGGTAAACACCTGGCATTGTTGGCTTGCTCGTCCTGCTTGTGGATTGAATCAATCATTGAGAACTGGGAACTTTCTTGTCCTCGTGCTTACCTGGATTTAAACATAACAAGTGCCCAAAACGGCATCTTGTTCACATAGTTTTGTTTTAAGATGGACATTTGACAGGCTTGTGCTGCAGGTCTGTGGAGTTTTATGGCGGTTTTGCCCTCCAAGGCTCATTTGATGGATTGAAACTTAAATGTCTGACAGGCGAGCTGTTTTTTATGCAACTTTTCAAAAATGAATATATAAGCTTGTCATTTACTGATAGCAGTTTTCTCCCCACAGATTCCCATCGGCTGCTGTTCCTGCTCCGGTCACGCCCTGAAACATTTACTAAATGAGTATTTTATGACTGTAAAAGACTGACTTGCCATTGAATAAAAAGACATTGTATATGTGTATATATAACAGAGATTTTAGAGTGCATTTTTATTATTTAAAATGAAAAACCTTCAATATCAAAGTGACTGACCCAGCACCGACTCAAAAAAACAAAAATCAGCAATTGGGTTTGTGTATAAAACCCAACAAGCTGGGTAAAAATAACCCAGCATGTGTTCTGTCCAATGTTTACCCAGTGATGGGTCGCCAAATGACCCAAAAATGGTTGCTTTTAACCCACCATTTTTTTAGTGTACAGTGAGTGTGACATCATCAGGTCACATGACCTGGATGTTGAAAAAATTGAATTCACAAAAATACAAATCAAAATAATTTCTCCACGATCGAGATGCACTGCAGTTGTTGTGACATCACGTGCCTCTGTGAATTACAAAATGTTACAAAATAATGTTATTATAATTCCTAGTGAATACGCCGTTTACAGCTTTAAAATGATTCTTTTATAGGCCTACTACACGTGGTTCACATCAGTGAATTATATCTGGGTGACGTCGTTTATTAAGGATGGAAGGATCACGTTTTTACGGGAGTGAACTCTTTGTGGACACTCCCTACTTTTGTTCAGACGTTCCAAAATAGAATATCCAAACTTTATCAGACTTTCGGTTTTATTTTCTACATGTACATCTCTAAACATGCAAAGGTCTGAAACCTGATGAACACAAGACTCATGTAAACATTGGACTCAAAAATAAAGGCTATAAATCCAGCCTGTGTGTTTATAGCTACATTGTTGTGATTCTGTCTGTGGGAAGCAAAACCTGAAATTATGTTTATGACGAATGTGTGATTATGATGATGTTTTTTATTCATTTATAGTGATTACATTTATATAATCTAATATAATTATTAGATTGTGACTACATTTCTGAAGCCCTGTTGGTTGCGTTTGACTGATCATTGTCAGATAACACAAGGGATCATTTATTAAACCAAAGATTAAGATTATAGTTTTCTTATTGGACATTTTGTCATGTAGATGTGTTAAATATTCAGACAGAATGAAAGTGAATGTTTAGTGATATTTTACCGCTCAGGAAAGTGTTTTCTCCTTGTGTTTTGTGATTATAAGCCTGGATCTGTGACATAATCCAGCTCTTGTGTTTTCTCATCAGGTTCAGATGGTTGAATCTTCTGCTGCTGTTTTGCTTTATCAATTATAGCGGTCAGTGTCATTTTTGATTATAAATTGTAGGGTTAGAGTTATTGTATAGTCGATTTCTCTGCCAGTAACTACAGAACTGACACATCTGATAACAGCATACTTGTCATTAATATTTAAAGGTGCAGTGTGTGAATTTTAGCGGTGAAGTTGTGAATTGCAGCCGCCCACCGCTCACCCCTCCCTTTCAGAGCACATAGAGAAGCTACGGTGGCCGACACAGGACAAAGATGTGGTCGCCTGAGACAGCAGAGAGTAGCTAGCGCTCTCTAGAGAAGTTTGTCCGTTTAGGGCTACCGTAGAAACATGGCGGCACAAAATGGCGGCTTCACTGTACCCGCGGTGTGTGTAGATAAAAATGGCTCATTCTAAAGTAATAAAAACATAACGGTTCATTATGTAAGGTCTGAAAACATAGTTATGTATATTAGATTGCATTTCTGTCAATAGATCCTCATAAATACTACACACTGCACCTTTAAGTTAGTCTAAACAAGTTCATAAAACTCAACATTAAGACAATTCAGTGTCAGTTTTGAGAACTCAAAAGATAAAGAAAGTTCTAAATACTCATAAAAGTTCATTTGTTTAATTTGACCTTGATTACAGAAAAATAGACAAAACCATGTTTTTCAGTATTGAATGAATTATATTCTGTCTGTGTTTGCAGGAACCGCCCCTGTAGGAAACGCTCTTAAACATGTGACAGGAAACAGGGGAGGTGATGTCATCCTGCCGTGTCACTTTAAGGCCAGAGAGATTTCTCATATTGATTTAAGCAGACTGTCAAAAAACATCCTTGATTGTCAGAATGAACCATGTAAGAGTGAAAATGGCCGAGTGTTTAAAGAAGGATCATGTGGCATCGTCATCAAGGATCTGAGCTTCAGTGACGCTGGGAAATACATTCTGAGAGTCTATAACACTAATGATCAGACGGAGCTGAAGCGACAAATCCTGGAGTACCATCTTCATATTCATGGTAATGTCAAAACTGATCAACAGAATTAATAATACTAACAACTGCACAAAGAGCCATAACCAGCAAAGACATTACAGGTGACACGACACGTCTGTGTTTCTGGCCTTGACTGATTGACACCATTATAATGATGATGAATGTGTGTCTGCTTCTCCTCAGATGAGATCTCTGTGAACACAGGCGAGAAGCTGAAGTTGGATGTTCTGTTGATCAATGCTGATAAAGTGGAGACAAACTCCAGTGGAGAGTGGACAGAGGTGTGGACGAGAGGTCACGGGGTCAGCAGTGATCGACTGACCGACAGTGATGGGAATCTGACCATTAATGCGTTCACATCCACTGACGCTGGAACATACAGAGTTCTGGACTCTGAAGGAGAAACCTTGATCACAGTCACAGTCACAGCTGAGAGAAGATCAGAGGATGAAGGTGAGGTTTATTCATCATGATTTGAAGTGTAAATGCGGTGTGACCAACCTTTAATATCCTCTACAGAATCTGCTACAGAATCAAAGGGAAAACTGGAGAACACAGATGATAATCACAAACCTGATGACACTGAACCACACAGTAAGTACAGGAGGCATTGAGAGCGATACAAAATCTTTAAGCAGCGAGTTAAAAAAAAAAAGAATGAAATAAAATTGTGTTCTCTTCCCACCTTCTTCCTTCCAGCTGTGTGGCTCTGGGTTTTGTTGGTTGCACTGCTTGCGTGTCTGTGTTTTTGGGTCTGGTGGTTCTGTATCTGTTCATGTTTGCTGTCATCCAGAAACATAAACGCCAAAGGGATGCGGATCATGATCTTTAGCAAGGGATCCCAAAACAAGAATCTGTAAACATCTAGCGTTTGTAACACACATGTTGTATCTATCATTTACAACACACATGAACATCTGCATTCCTGGCACATCAAGATTCTGATTGTTGACCTGAAGATCTGTGGTCGGTTGCATAAATTGCTTACACTAGTCATACATCGTTTTACAATGTTTTTAAGTCTGTTACATAAAAAGGTAGATTGTTTGTTGAATATGAAAAATAAGACCCCACAGCAATGGTGACTGGACAACAAGAACAACATCAAATTCCTCCGTCAGACCTCCTGTCAATCATTTAAACCAGAAGACTGGGATACAAATGACATGAAATCCGTCCTAAAGCCTCTGTGGCTTTTATTCCCCTTTAAAACAAGATTTGACAGACTGATGCATAAACTTCTTATCGGACTGTCCTGCTTTTAATGCAATTTGAGATTTGTATTAAGATCACTCACTTGAGGACTTGTTTAGAAGGATTTTATCATAAAAAATTGCATAATCATAAATGCTGTTTTTTTGTTGTTGTTTGGTTTATTATATTTATGCATCTCTTATATATACTGTATCATGACAATCAAATCTTGCATATAAACGTTATATAATAATATTTATAATCCCGCAAGCATCGGGATTTCAGGTGCACGAGCTTCTTCACCTCTACTAGAGTCACCTGCGATTTGTGTCTCGTTGATTTACATGAAACTGCCTTTATGTCGAAGTGGTACTGTCCCAATTTATGCGCGGGGATGCTCCAGATGACCACTCCTGGAATGGGATACTTTTGGTTTCGTTATTCATGTCTCGCTGCACAAGCTGTGGATTATAACATCCACGCAGAACTTTCACCATGTAAGTTTTCATGTTTTTGAAATATAATTCCAGCTTGTTTTGTGTTATTATTATTAACATTTTCATTGGTAATATTAATGTTTTAAAACAAAAATGCTGCAATAAGGATATAAGAAATGTTTTGGAAAGATTTAAGTTAAAAATGTCATATACCTGTGAATATTGTGCACTGGAAAAATAAACTATTTTGCATCTGTTCTTTCACTGCATTTACTCAAGACTATTTTGGAAAGATTTAGAAAATTTCATTAATAGAAAAATGAAGTGTATGATAGAAAAATTTGTATTTTTATACTCAGAATGATAACTTAGAATGCAAAGAACAACATACACTCACCTAAAGGATTATTAGGAACACCATACTAATACTGTGTTTGACCCCCTTTCGCCTTCAGAACTGCCTTAATTCTACGTGGCATTGATTCAACAAGGTGCTGAAAGCATTCTTTAGAAATGTTGGCCCATATTGATAGGATAGCATCTTGCAGTTGATGGAGATTTGTGGGATGCACATCCAGGGCACGAAGCTCCCGTTCCACCACATCCCAAAGATGCTCTATTGGGTTGAGATCTGGTGACTGTGGGGGCCATTTTAGTACAGTGAACTCATTGTCATGTTCAAGAAACCAATTTGAAATGATTGGAGCTTTGTGACATGGTGCATTATCCTGCTGGAAGTAGCCATCAGAGGATGGGTACATGGTGGTCATAAAGGGATGGACATGGTCAGAAACAATGCTCAGGTAGGCCGTGGCATTTAAACGATGCCCAATTGGCACTAAGGGGCCTAAAGTGTGCCAAGAAAACATCCCCCACACCATTACACCACCACCACCAGCCTGCACAGTGGTAACAAGGCATGATGGATCCATGTTCTCATTCTGTTTACGCCAAATTCTGACTCTACCATCTGAATGTCTCAACAGAAATCCAGACTCATCAGACCAGGCAACATTTTTCCAGTCTTCAACTGTCCAATTTTGGTGAGCTTGTGCAAATTGTAGCCTCTTTTTCCTATTTGTAGTGGAGATGAGTGGTACCCGGTGGGGTCTTCTGCTGTTGTAGCCCATCCGCCTCAAGGTTGTGCGTGTTGTGGCTTCACAAATGCTTTGCTGCATACCTCGGTTGTAACGAGTGGTTATTTCAGTCAAAGTTGCTCTTCTATCAGCTTGAATCAGTCGGCCCATTCTCCTCTGACCTCTAGCATCAACAAGGCATTTTCGCCCACAGGACTGCCGCATACTGGATGTTTTTCCCTTTTCACACCATTCTTTGTAAACTCTAGAAATGGTTGTGCGTGAAAATCCCAGTAACTGAGCAGATTGTGAAATACTCAGACCGGCCCGTCTGGCACCAACAACCATGCCACGCTCAAAATTGCTTAAATCACCTTTCTTTCCCATTCTGACATTCAGTTTGGAGTTCAGGAGATTGTCTTGACCAGGACCACACCCCTAAATGCATTGAAGCAACTGCCATGTGATTGGTTGATTAGATAATTGCATTAATGAGAAATTGAACAGGTGTTCCTAATAATCCTTTAGGTGAGTGTATTATACAGTTATTGATTTTATTAGGAAAATACCATAAAAAGAAGTGGGCTCAATGTAAAACAAGTCTTTCACATTTTGTAAATGACTTTAAATTATATGTAAACCTCTTGGAACAAACAAAAAAGCGATGAAAACATGTAATGCTTTAAAAGCACTGGACTTTATGTACATTTTATTTTTTACTTTATTTTATTTTATTTCCTGGCAGCTAATGTTAATGTGATACTATGAGAAAAAAAAAAAAAAAGGTGGATGATCCGAAATAACTAGGAAAGTTGTTGGCGACGAGGATGTTGCAACAAGGACTCACTCGTTAGTTAAATCTGAAAGTGAGTTAGAGGAGCGTCACTCAGACTAACTTCAGTTTATTGAAAAGTTTAGCTGAGATAGATGGACGGTACTGTTCCCAAGTTCGACTGCTACAGCGATCCAGCCACAATGGGCCCACGGTGGACAAGATGGCTAAATGCATTTGAACTTTTTGCAGACGGACAGGGTTTGATTCTGACTGACGATGCAACCGATGCTACAAAGCAAAGACGCAGAGCCCTGCTTTTACATCATGCTGAAACAGACGTGCAGGATATTTTTTTTCCACTCTCGCTGACACAGGAGCATACTTTGTGCCTCAGGTAAACACAGCGTTTGCAAGACAGACGTTTTATCAGTTAAAGCAGAAAACGGGACAGACCGTGCAACAGTTTGCCACATGTTTAAGGCAAGCAGCAAAAGATTGTGATTTTGGAGCTGACAAATACAATCAAATAAGGGATTCTGTTTTGAGTCGGTGCAACTCTGAATAAGTGCGTAGAAAATTGCTGGAGGAAGGAACGGATTTGACACTTGCTCGCACCCTAGAAATCGCAGCGCAGATGGCGGCATTGCACATTTCTCCAGAGGCTGAAGTGAAAGTGACGGTGAGTGTTGTGTCCAGAAAAGAAGTGAGAGATCAGAAAAAACAAATGCAACATAGCAAAGGAAGTGCAGATTCAAACAAAACATGCTACAGATGCGGACAGACGGGTCATTTTGCAAAAGATTATAAATGTCCCGCACGTGGAAAATCATGCAGAAAGTGCAATGGAAGAGATCATTTTGCAAAAATGTGTAAAACAAAGGAAAGCTCAAAACAGACAGTTGAATCAGATGAGAGAAATCAAGGGTTTGCATTTGTTGTAAGAGAAGAGAGCAACATGGCCAAAATAACATTCTCAGTTGGAGGTGTCAGGCTACCCATGTTAGTAGACTCAGGGGCAACAAGCAACATAGTGGATGAAGGAATGTGGGAAATGCTGAAAGAAAAAAATATCAAATGCGGTTCTGCCAAATCAGATAAAAAAAAAACTGTATGCATACACACCGAGTGAGCCCCTGCCTGTGAAAGGAATTTTCTGGTGTGAGGTTGGAATCGGAAAACGCAGCACAACAGCTGAGTTTACAGTTATTTGCGGGAGAGGGGAGCCACTGCTTGGAAAAGACCCATCAGTGAAATTAGGAGTGCTGAGGATTGGAGCTAATGTTGCATCGGTGAGTGATGTCCACGATACGACAGCAGTACCCCAAATTGTTCTGTGGAGTAGGCAAACTAAACACAAAACAAGTCAGCCTGCACATAGACAGCACAGTGATGCCAGTTGCACAGCCCCTTAGGCGTGTTCCGTTCCACCTAAAAGAGGCTGTTGAGAAAAAAATAAATGAGCTGCTCCACATGGACATTATTGAAAAAGTAAATGGAGCTACTCCTTGGGTAAACCCCGTTGTCATTGTGCCCAAAGCAAACGGTGAAATAAAGATGTGTCTGGACATGAGACGAGCAATCATTCGTGGGAGGTTTCCGATTCCCATGAAATACATGAAATAGCCACTGTTCTAGCGGGCATCGAAGGAGTAGAGAACATATCAGATGACATCATCATCCATGCACCTGACAAGGAGACTCATGAGAAAAGAATGCATGCAGTGCTAAAGAGACTGGAAAGCTGTGGCTTGACTCTGAATGTAGAGAAGTGCCAGTTTAACATGGACAGATTGGTGTTTATGGGCATGCTGTTGTCAGTGAAAGGCATAGGCCCGACCGCAGAGAGGGTGAGAGCAGTTGTGAAGGCAAGAGAGCCTGAAAATGCTTCAGAGGTGAGAAGTTTTCTCAGTTTAGCTGACTATAGTAGTCGTTTCATACCTCAGTTTGCGAGTATCTCAGAACCTTTGCGCAGACTGACAAAAACAGACACTAAATTTCATTTTGGAAGTGATCAGAAGAAAGCTCTCGAAACTCTCAAAGATAAGTTAGCCGAGGCCACAACATTGGCTTACTTTGACAAGGACGCACCAACAAAAGTCATTGCTGATGCTGGACCAAAGGGCATCGGAGCAGTACTAGTGCAGGACCAAAGAGGAGGAATGGTTCCTGTCTGCTATGTGAGCAGGAGCTTGACGGAGTGTGAGCAAAGGGATTCGCAAACAGAGCGCGAAGCACTTGCTCTGGTGTGGGCATGTGAACAATCGCACCCTTTACGTTAAGTTTGATCTGGTCACAGACCACAAAGGAAGTCGAGCAGATCTCAGCAAATGATGTGGAATTAGAGAGACTGAGAATGGCCATTCAAACAGGTTGTTTCGATGACTGTCCTGCATACGGCCATATTGCAGGTGAGCTACGTGTCATTGGTAAAATAATACTCAGAGGAACAAGAATTGTTTTGCCACAGTTGCTGCGAGTAAGAGCATTGCAGTTGGCTCATGAGGGTCATCTTGGTGTTGTAGGAACAAAACAACACCTGAGAACAAAGGTTTGGTGGCCCGGAATGGACAAGATTCGTGAGGACATGTCACGGCTGCCAGCTGGTAGCGAAACCAGATGTTCCTGAACCACTGTCGCCCACAGTAGTGCCTGAAGGGCCATGGCAAAACTTAGCCACAGACCTGCTTGGTCCTTTACCTGACGGACATTCGATTGTAGTTGTTGTTGATTACTACAGCAGGTACTACGAATACGCAATCCTGAAAACGGCAGAACAAGTGATATGATCAGCCCACCCATGTTAGATCTTGACTTGACAGCACATTAAGCTCATCTCTTACTTCTTCCCATTTTAATCCTACTAGATCCCAATGATGTACTGCCGCTTTAACTATGATTTGAATCCTTTCAGTTTTAGACTTGATCTCAGATGTTGCATTTATTACCCCCACTATGAAGGTAACTAACTTCTTTTCTTCCCAAATCTTCTTCCATTCTTTATGCTCACCTCCATTTTTTCTTTTATCATCCTCAACATCCTTATCCTGCTTTTTCCCCTCACTTATCTTGACACCATCAGCATAAGAATTGTTGCACTTTCACCTCCTGTATCATTACTCCACCCCCCCAAAAGGCAACACTATGATTGCCTCCACAATTGCAGCACTTTGGTTTAACACCTTCTCCACATTTTCCATAATCGTGATCTCCTCCACATCTAGCACATCTTCTCTTGCCACATGACCAAATTCCTGGCAGTTATAACATTTCATAGGGTTGGTTATGAATTCTCTTATGTTATATTTAATATAACCAAAGTATACGGTCCTTACAGTCAAATACAATCAGAACAGATTTCTCATCCTCAAATTCTCTATTAGCTCCTTCATGTTCACCATAACAGGAACTCCTGCCATTATTCCTTTACAACTCTTTGCTTTTTCCCCTCCAACTCTTACCACTTTTGCTAATTTTTCCCACACTGCTCTTCTCTTTGCCTTCTCTATCTGTTTTTCAGAGCTACATCCAATAAGCAAGTTTCCATCTCCCAGTACTCTTGCATATTTTACTTCTCCTATTTGTGCTTTAATGATTTTAGTAAGTTTTAATTGGTCAGTTTTCTTTACTCCCTCCATCTCCCTCAAAACTGTACTACTACATTGAACAATTCTGCCCTCAAATCATTTACCTCAACTTCTCTTCCTTCACTTTCCGTTCCACCCAAACTATTTTTCTTTCTTTTATGTCTAGCCAATTTCTTGATTTTGGATCCCCTTACCACATCCTCCCATTCACTTTCCCCTTCTTGATCCCTAAATTCCATGCTATTGTTTTCATCTCCTGATTCCCTTTCTGTCATCCTGAAGAAGTTTGAAATTATTTAGTCAATGGAAAGTACCGGACCTATACAGGCCGTCGGCCGGTACTCCCACAGTCTATTATTTTGAACTGATTTATTGGAATAATCATTGGATACTGGACTGAGGACATTTTTTGGACTTTGTAACGGTAGGACGGTAGTGGAATATTATAGCAATTATACGATAATACCAGTTATACTCCTTGAATATCGATCAATCATAACACTCTTCAGTAGGAGGTGCCGGATATTGCTTGTTTCTGGAGCTCGAGCTCTACTTCTGCTTTTGATTTTACTCAAAACTCGCTAGACATGTTTACAAAGTTTTGACGCCTGAAAATAAGACTTGTGCTGAATTTTCACCATGTAAGTTTTCATGTTTGTATATATAAATCCAGCCTGTGAGTTTTTGTGTTATTATAGTATATATTTCTCACATTGCAGTGCATATAGTCTCTATCTCTGTGTGAATGTGTTTGGATCTGTCACATAAACCAGCTATTCTGGTTTCCCAACAGGTTGTCGAATCTTCTGCTGCTGCTCTTTTGCTTTGTCAGTCATTGCGGTCAGTATCATTTTGTTTGTAAATTGTAACAATTCTTGATTTTCAATGTTATAATTGTTCAGTTCTTTCTCTTTTGCGCCAAATGACTGACATTTGTAGATTGTCTACAGTTTAGCTAAATGATTTGCATGGTTTTATACATTGCTAAATCACCAATGTGGATCATAAATATTTTTAGACCTGGACAAATTTGTTTTGCTGTAGCAGCCGTTGGATCTGTTATGCTAAACTTTTACTTTGACAAGCCAAAAACAGTTTTTAAAGTAAATGAATGCCTTCCCATGTGCTTTTCCTTTTCACAGTCTGGCAGAAATCATGGGAGGTTCCAAAATATATGGTCACATGACAATAAAAGTCTACGGTTGCTAAGATAAAGGGGGTGGGTCATCTTACTCCACACTCCCCTATTGATACTTTGTATTGAATTAATTTTATACTGTCTGTATTTGCAGGAACCACCACTATACCTGTGACAGGACAAAAAGGAGAAAACGCCATCCTGTCATGTGACTTTAAGGTCAGCGAGATTTCTCATATTGTTTTAAGCAGTCAGTCAAAAATCATCCCTGTTTGTGAGAATGAAGAATGTGAAAATGGCCGAGTGTTTAAAGAAGGATCATGTGGCATCGTCATCAAGGATCTGAGCTTCAGTGACGCTGGGAAATACATTCTGAGAGTCTATAACACTAATGATCAGATGGAGCTGGAGCGACAAATCCTGGAGTACCATCTTCATATTCAGGGTAAAGTTTTTTTCTGGATTTCCTAATAATGTTAACAATGTAATTGCATGCAGGCAGTAACCAGCAAAGATAGTAAATGTCTCACATCCCATACAACATTACATTTGGTTCCCTTAGTCCTAAATCTGTGTTTCTGGTCTTCTTGACTGATTGACACCATTATAAAGATGATGAATGTGTGTCTGCTTCTCCTCAGATGAGATCTCTCTGAACACAGGCGAGAAGCTGAAGTTGGATGTTCTGTTGATCAATGCTGATAAAGTGGAGACAAACTCCAGTGGAGAGTGGACAGAGGTGTGGACGAGAGATCACGGGGTCAGCAGTGATCGACTGACCGACAGTGATGGGAATCTGACCATTAATGCGTTCACATCCACTGACGCTGGAACATACAGAGTTCTGGACTCTGAAGGAGAAACCTTGATCACAGTCACAGGTGAGAGAAGATCAGAGGATGAGTGGGAATATTATGTTTAATAAATCATGAGTTTCCCAGACAGCAACATAGTGTCGCCCACATCCGGTACTCGTGGAATCCACATGTCCCAGATGTGGCCCGGATCTGGGCCGACACTATGTTGCTGTCTGGGTTGGGTTTTTCTCTTTCAAACCTGACTAATCTTTTCATATCTCGCTCCACAGGAGAACACAAAGGTAAAGAACAGGAAAGTAAGAGGCTGTTAAAAAAATTTAACAGTGAGTTTAAAAATGTAAAATGTGTGCTCTCTTCCCAGCTTCGCCCCATCCTGATCGAGATCTTTTGAGTCGGCCAGAGATACTGAATGGGGTTTTTGTGATTATGACATTTTTTGCATTTTTAGTGATTATGGCCGTTCAAATTGTGATGAGGGTTGCTGGGAAATGGTGATTTCCCTTTGAGCGCCAAACATCTTCAGAAGATTCTGTATTTCATTTTACTCCTATATATTCTGTTTGTTTACTGAATCTGCAAGTGGCCTAAGATTTGGACTAGTGACTGAAATGTTACCAAGAGTTGGGAAAGTATTTCTAGTATAAAAAAAAAAAATGTAAAAATGAAAGCATTTATATATACAGTACTGTGCAAAAGTCTTAGGCTCGTTGGTATTTTCAGCCAGTTATTTATATCTTTTACTGTAGTGTGTCAGTAGGAAATATCAGTTTACATTTCCAAACATTTTTTTTTTTTTATGTACAAGAAGTCTGACAGCCGCCGGTCTGATCTGATCTCACCATCATCGAGTCTGTCTGTGATTACATGAAGAAACAGAAGAAACTGAGACACTAAATCCAGAAGAACTGAGGCGACGTCTCCCAGACGCTTGAGGAAACCTTCCTGCAGAACTACAGGACTGGGAAAAGTTTAGGCACTTGTCAGAATGCTTTAAAGTGAGAATGCTTTCAAAAATAATAACATAAATAGCTTTTATTTATGAACTAACTTCTATTAACTAAATCAAATAGATATTTGGGGTGACCACCCTTTGCGTTTAAAACGGCTTTTGTCACCTGCATCTGTTCCTACACCTATTCATGGAGTTCTGCAGGAAGGTTTCCTCAAGCGTCTGGGAGACGTTGCCTCAGTTCTTCTGGATTTAGTGTCTCAGTTTTTTCTGTTTCTTCATGTAATCACAGACAGACTCGATGAAGGTGAGATCAGATCTCCATGTGGAGCATAGAGACTACTGTCAGACTCTTTATGCAGACAAAAATCTCACTGGATTATTAAAATTAATGGCAATTAATTTATAAATGTAAACTGATATTTCCTATTTCCTGACACACTACAGCAAAAGATATAAACAACTGGCTTAAACCCACTTTTTGTGTGTAAAAATACTATAAATACCTAAGACAGTACTGTATATATAAAAAGGTTGTAGAAAATATTTGTTTAAATAATATTTATTATTTAATATATTTATATATAAAAAATGTAAGATATATTTTTAATATATATTCAAATTTCTATGTGAGAATTATTTTCCTGTTTAGCACTGTTTTCAATTGTATTCAACAATATTATTGATCTGATCTGCTTTATAGCCAAAGTAAAGTTAATAATTGATGTTTACAACTGATTTACTGCAGAAATAAACTCTGTTTGCATCATTGAATCATTATTTTCCTGTTCATCATCCATCTTTCATCTCCATGCTTGATTTTTAAAGATAACTATGATATGAACATAATTTACCTCTTAAAACTGCTTGGCAAATATGCTGCATATTAAAGTTGCAGTGAGATGCAGCCTCAGGTCTCTTTGAGTTTGATGCTAAAGCTCGGCACACCTGTTTTTGGGCAGTTTCTCCCGTTCTTCTTTGCAGGACCTCTCAAGCTCCATCAGGTTGGATGGGGAGCGTCGGTGCACAGCCATTTTCAGATCTCTCCAGAGATGTTCAATCGGGATCAAGTCTGGGCTCTGGCTGGGCCACTCAAGGACATTCCCAGAGTTGTCCCGTAGCCACTCCTCTGTTATCTTGGCTGTGTGCTTAGGGTCGTTGTCCTGTTGGAAGATGAACCTTTGCCCCAGTCTGAGGTCCAGAGCGCTCTGGAGCAGGTTTTCATCAAGGATGTCTCTGTACATCGCTGCATTCATCTTTCCCTCAATCCTGACTGGTCTCCCAGTTCCTGCTGCTGAAAAACACCCCCACAGCATGATGCTGCCACCACCATGCTTCACTGTAGGGATGGTATTGGCCAGGTGATGAGCGGTGCCTGGTTTCCTTCAGACATGACGCTTGCCATTCAGACCAAAGAGTTCAATCTTTGTTTCATCAGACCAGAGAATTTTGTTTCTCATGGTCTGAGAGTCCTTCAGGTACCATTTGGCAAACTCCAGACGGGCTGTCATGTGCCTTTTCCTGAGGAGTGGCTTCCATCTGGCCACTCTCCCACACAGGCCTGATTGGTGGAGAGCTGCAGAGATGGTTGTTCTTCTGGAAGGTTCTCCTGTCTCCACAGAGAAACGCTGGAGCTCTGTCAGAGTGACCATCGGGTTCTTCCTCCCTGACTAAGGCCCTTCTTCCCGATTTATCAGTTTTGTCGGATGGCAGCTCTAGGAAGAGTCCTGGTGGTTCCAAACTTCTTCCATTCACGGATGATGGAGGCCACTGTGCTTATTGGGACCTTCAATGCTGCAGAACTGTTTCTGCACCCCTCCTCAGATCTGTGCCTCGATACAATCCTGTCTCTGAGGTCTACAGACAATTCCTTGGACTTCATGGCTTGGTTTGTGCTCATGCACTGTTAACTGTGGGACCTTATATAGACAGGTGTGGGCCTTTTCAAATCATGTCCAATCAGCTGAATTGACCACAGGTGGACTCCAGTAAAGCTGTAGAAACATCTCAGGGATGATCAGTGGAAGCAGGAGCACCTGAGCTCAATGTTGAGTGTCACGGCAAAGGCTGTGAATACTTATGTACATGTGACATTTTCTTTCACGTTGTCATTATGGGATATCGTTTGTATAAGTTTGAGAAAAATAATGAATTTAATCCATTTTGGAATAAGGCTGTAACATAACAAAATGTGGAAAAATGAAGCGCTGTATATTAATCCAGTAAATGCAAAGCAACAATAATTTTTTCAATAATTACATAATTTTTTCAAGCTGCAGTGCATGCTGGGAAATGGCACAACATTGTTCAAAATAAAATAGTTTGTTCAGATAACTCCATTTGGAAAGTTGGGACAACATTTGGACAAGTTTTGGACAATACTTGGAATTTTTTGTAAACTTTTGTTAGCAACATGTTTAGACTAGAATATAACGAACTCGTTATTTTTGTTCAAGTTACTTATTTTACATTTATTAGAAGAACATTTGCAAGTTGGATTTTGTACAGTGTACCATCCCCTCGTCCAGACTGTAAATCGGGACAAAAGTCAGTGTATTCCAGCCTTAAATTGTCTTTGTTGTGTACATTTTTGGAGTTTTTCTGACACTATTGGAATATTGAGGGAAAAAACCCTACAAATTAAACAACATTTGTAAGTAATACTTTTGTTGGTATGCATTTGTGTGATTTATGATACCGTATATAGACTGAATTGTGCATTTTTGGAAACTGTTACTGTCTTTTTTACCACAATTTTAATCACAAATAAAAAGTATGACTTTAAAAGTTATAAATATAAGATACAAAAGTCTTTAAAAAAATGACTTAAAAATTCATAATTATGACATAAGTGACTTGATAGCTGAAATAATGACAAAAAACATACTTTTTATGTCATAATTTCAACTTTCTATACATGATTGTTTTTATTTTGTGGCAGAAATGGGTTCTATAATTAAAATACTTTATTTCAAAAGATCTAGTAAAAGCATTTTTATGTTATGACCCCTTTAAATAAACAACTCTTAACTAAATAACTCTAGGTGAGACTAATATGATAAAATTGCTATCTACATATGGTCAAATTGATTAATTGATCGAATGAATTATTAACAGCATGTCACAGAAGCTTTTCATGAGCTTATCTTGTATGAAACCTGTGATATTTATGATCATGGATTCAGAAAGCACAGCTTTGTCACTGCCAGCTAATGTAGACCAGATCCAGCAGGCTAAAACTACACTGGGAATCAGGAGTTAATGCATACACTCAGGGGTTTGATTGAACTGATATAGATTATTCAGTGCTTTACAGTGGAGACATCAGTGGTTTAGAGTCTCTAATGGTCAAATGAATACGTCGACATGATTTAATCTATGAACACAGAGTCTGACTGAAGGAATGACTTTTTGGTGTTGTGTCACGTGACCTGACATGAGATCAAATTTCACCGATAGATTGGCTCGTGTGTGTGTGTGTGTGTGTGTGTGTGTGTGTGTGTGTGGAATAGCATAGAAATAAATAAATGTAGACATAAACACAAATGTACATAAATGTGGAAATAGAATACTCATTTATTATTTCTTTGTATATTTGTTATGCATATATTTATGTATTTTTGTATTTTTACATTTCTTCAAATACTTATTTATGTATTTATATATATATTATTATTATAATTATGTCAGCTTTGGAATTAAATCGTTTTTTGTTTGTGGGATTATTAATATAATTATTAGATTATCAAGCCTGTTGTTTGTGATTTGTGATTCACAGAAATCATTTATAGTTCAGGTTATAGTTCAATGTTTCTTTTTTGACATGATTTTTATCATACAAGGTCCCCATAGCCTATGTTAAATATTCAGACTAAATGAAAGTCAATGTTTAGTAATATTTTACCAATCAGGATAGTGTTTTTTCCCTGTGTAAATGTGTTTGGATCTGTGACATAATCCAGCTCTTGTGTTTTCTCATCAGGTTCATAAGGTTGAATCTGCTGCTGCTGAACTATAGCGGTCAGTGTCATTTTTGTCTATAAATTGCAACCATGTTTGATCTTCAGTTCTAGAGTGATTCTAGTTGATTGTTTCTCTGTCGTTTCTCTGCCAAGTGATTTGATGATTGATGGTGGGAATTCCCCAGAATATTACATTATCACACACCACACTGACCTCATACTGTTCATTCGTTTGTTTCAAAGGCCAATAAGAAATACTGAATCTAAATAGCTGAACAAGCTAACTCTGAAGAAAGTGAGATGGTCGTTTCATTGTGTATTTTAACCCTTTCATGCATGAATTATGACAACCTTAGTTGTGTTTGTGTTTTTATTTTATTGAGTGGACAGTACACGTTTTTGGTTTCAACCGAAGAGATACCGTACTAAACATAATACAGTAATAACACAGCAATATTGTGTGTATTTAATAATCCAATGAATAAAATCATATAAAATCATATAAAAGATATAAAATACAAAAAATATAAATGCAAAATATTGCAAAAGCAATTGAGTTTGTTTCCATTTGACCAGTATAAGAACTTCATTCTGCTTATGTTCAAATTGGACACATTCGACCTCAGTTCTCCTCTAAGAAAACCTATTGATGTTTTTAGACTGTGGAAAAAAACGAGTGATCAGATGTTTTTCAATCTCATCTGAAATGAGCAGTGTTGGGGTAACACATTACAAATAACATGCATAGCATAATCAGATTACTTTCTGATGTAAGGAGTAAAGTAACGTACATTACATAATCAGATTACGTTTTTATGTAACAAGTAAGGGCTTACAAGTAACGTGCATAACGTACTCAGATTACTTTTTGATGTAACGAGTAAAGTAACACCTTACAAGTAATGTGCTTAACTTACTCAGATTACTTTTTGATGTAGCGAGTAAAGTAACGCATTACAAGTAACATGCATAACGTACTCAGATTACTTTTTGATGTAACAAGTAAAGTAACGCATTACAAGTATCGTGCATAACGTAATCAGATTACATTTTTATGTTATAAGTATAGCAATGCATTAAAAGTAACGTGCATAACTTAATCAGATTACATTTTTATGTTACAAGTATAGTAATGCATTAAAAGTAACTTGCATAACATAATCAGATTACTTTTTTATGTAACAAGTATAGTAATGCATTAAAAGTAACTTGCATAACATAATCAGATTACTTTTTTATGTAACAAGTATAGTAATGCATTAAAAGTAACTTGCATAACATAATCAGATTACTTTTTTATGTAACAAGTATAGTAATGCATTAAAAGTAACGTGCATAACGTAATCAGATTACGTTTTTATGTAACAAGTATAGTAATGCATTAAAAGTAACTTGCATAACGTAATCAGATTACTTTTTTATGTAACAAGTATAGTAACGCATTAAAAGTAACGTGCATAACGTAATCAGATTACTTTTTTATGTAACAAGTAAAGTAACGCATTAAAAGTAACGTGCATAACTTAATCAGATTACATTTTTATGTAACAAGTATAGTAATGCATTAAAAGTAACTTGCATAACATAATCAGATTACTTTTTTATGTAACAAGTATAGTAATGCATTAAAAGTAACTTGCATAACATAATCAGATTACTTTTTTATGTAACAAGTATAGTAATGCATTAAAAGTAACGTGCATAACGTAATCAGATTACGTTTTTATGTAACAAGTATAGTAATGCATTAAAAGTAACTTGCATAACGTAATCAGATTACTTTTTTATGTAACAAGTATAGTAATGCATTAAAAGTAACGTGCATAACGTAATCAGATTACGTTTTTATGTAACAAGTATAGTAACGCATTAAAAGTAACGTGCATAACGTAATCAGATTACGTTTT
Organism: Rhinogobio ventralis; assembly: GCA_039654625.1. Lineage (NCBI taxonomy): Eukaryota > Metazoa > Chordata > Actinopteri > Cypriniformes > Gobionidae > Rhinogobio > Rhinogobio ventralis. Next base: position 1,550,474 of record CM077209.1, read on the forward strand.
TATGTAACAAGTATAGTAATGCATTAAAAGTAACTTGCATAATGTAATCAGATTACTTTTTTATGTAACAAGTATAGTAACGCATTAAAAGTAACGTGCATAACGTAATCAGATTACGTTTTTATGTAACAAGTATAGTAATGCATTAAAAGTAACTTGCATAACATAATCAGATTACTTTTTTATGTAACAAGTATAGCAATGCATTAAAAGTAACTTGCATAACATAATCAGATTACTTTTTTATGTAACAAGTATAGTAATGCATTAAAAGTAACGTGCATAACGTAATCAGATTACGTTTTTATGTAACAAGTATAGTAATGCATTAAAAGTAACTTGCATAACGTAATCAGATTACTTTTTTATGTAACAAGTATAGTAACGCATTAAAAGTAACGTGCATAATGTAATCAGATTACTTTTTTATGTAACAAGCATAGTAATGCATTAAAAGTAACTTGCATAACGTAATCAGATTACTTTTTTATGTAACAAGTATAGTAATGCATTAAAAGTAACGTGCATAACGTAATCAGATTACGTTTTTATGTAACAAGTATAGTAACGCATTAAAAGTAACGTGCATAACGTAATCAGATTACGTTTTTATGTAACAAGTATAGTAATGCATTAAAAGTAACTTGCATAATGTAATCAGATTACTTTTTTATGTAACAAGTATAGTAACGCATTAAAAGTAACGTGCATAACGTAATCAGATTACGTTTTTATGTAACAAGTATAGTAATGCATTAAAAGTAACTTGCATAACGTAATCAGATTACTTTTTTATGTAACAAGTATAGTAATGCATTAAAAGTAACGTGCATAACGTAATCAGATTACTTTTTTATGTAACAAGTATAGTAACGCATTAAAAGTAACGTGCATAACGTAATCAGATTAAGTTTTTATGTAACAAGTATAGTAATGCATTAAAAGTAACTTGCATAATGTAATCAGATTACTTTTTTATGTAACAAGTATAGTAACGCATTAAAAGTAACGTGCATAACGTAATCAGATTACTTTTTTATGTAACAAGTATAGTAACGCATTAAAAGTAACGTGCATAACGTAATCAGATTACTTTTTTATGTAACAAGTATAGTAACGCATTAAAAGTAACGTGCATAACGTAATCAGATTACTTTTTTATGTAACAAGTATAGTAATGCATTAAAAGTAACTTGCATAACATAATCAGATTACTTTTTTATGTAACAAGTGTAGTAATGCATTAAAAGTAACGTGCATAACGTAATCAGATTACGTTTTTATGTAACAAGTATAGTAATGCATTAAAAGTAACTTGCATAACGTAATCAGATTACTTTTTTATGTAACAAGTATAGTAACGCATTAAAAGTAACGTGCATAACGTAATCAGATTACTTTTTTATGTAACAAGTAAAGTAACGCATTAAAAGTAACGTGCATAACTTAATCAGATTACATTTTTATGTAACAAGTATAGTAATGCATTAAAAGTAACTTGCATAACATAATCAGATTACTTTTTTATGTAACAAGTATAGTAATGCATTAAAAGTAACTTGCATAACATAATCAGATTACTTTTTTATGTAACAAGTATAGTAATGCATTAAAAGTAACGTGCATAACGTAATCAGATTACGTTTTTATGTAACAAGTATAGTAATGCATTAAAAGTAACTTGCATAACGTAATCAGATTACTTTTTTATGTAACAAGTATAGTAACGCATTAAAAGTAACGTGCATAACGTAATCAGATTACTTTTTTATGTAACAAGTATAGTAATGCATTAAAAGTAACTTGCATAACGTAATCAGATTACTTTTTTATGTAACAAGTATAGTAACGCATTAAAAGTAACGTGCATAACGTAATCAGATTACGTTTTTATGTAACAAGTATAGTAATGCATTAAAAGTAACTTGCATAATGTAATCAGATTACTTTTTTATGTAACAAGTATAGTAACGCATTAAAAGTAACGTGCATAACGTAATCAGATTACGTTTTTATGTAACAAGTATAGTAATGCATTAAAAGTAACTTGCATAACATAATCAGATTACTTTTTTATGTAACAAGTATAGTAACGCATTAAAAGTAACGTGCATAACTTAATCAGATTACATTTTTATGTAACAAGTATAGTAATGCATTAAAAGTAACTTGCATAACATAATCAGATTACTTTTTTATGTAACAAGTATAGTAATGCATTAAAAGTAACTTGCATAACATAATCAGATTACTTTTTTATGTAACAAGTATAGTAATGCATTAAAAGTAACGTGCATAACGTAATCAGATTAAGTTTTTATGTAACAAGTATAGTAATGCATTAAAAGTAACTTGCATAACGTAATCAGATTACTTTTTTATGTAACAAGTATAGTAACGCATTAAAAGTAACGTGCATAACGTAATCAGATTACTTTTTTATGTAACAAGCATAGTAATGCATTAAAAGTAACTTGCATAACGTAATCAGATTACTTTTTTATGTAACAAGTATAGTAATGCATTAAAAGTAACGTGCATAACGTAATCAGATTACGTTTTTATGTAACAAGTATAGTAACGCATTAAAAGTAACGTGCATAACGTAATCAGATTACGTTTTTATGTAACAAGTATAGTAATGCATTAAAAGTAACTTGCATAATGTAATCAGATTACTTTTTTATGTAACAAGTATAGTAACGCATTAAAAGTAACGTGCATAACGTAATCAGATTACGTTTTTATGTAACAAGTATAGTAATGCATTAAAAGTAACTTGCATAACGTAATCAGATTACTTTTTTATGTAACAAGTATAGTAATGCATTAAAAGTAACGTGCATAACGTAATCAGATTACTTTTTTATGTAACAAGTATAGTAACGCATTAAAAGTAACGTGCATAACGTAATCAGATTACGTTTTTATGTAACAAGTATAGTAACGCATTAAAAGTAACGTGCATAACGTAATCAGATTACTTTTTTATGTAACAAGTATAGTAACGCATTAAAAGTAACGTGCATAACGTAATCAGATTACTTTTTTATGTAACAAGTATAGTAACGCATTAAAAGTAACGTGCATAACGTAATCAGATTACGTTTTTATGTAACAAGTATAGTAATGCATTAAAAGTAACTTCCATAACGTAATCAGATTACTTTTTTATGTAACAAGTATAGTAATGCATTAAAAGTAACTTGCATAATGTAATCAGATTACTTTTTTATGTAACAAGTATAGTAACGCATTAAAAGTAACGTGCATAACGTAATCAGATTACGTTTTTATGTAACAAGTATAGTAACGCATTAAAAGTAACTTGCATAATGTAATCAGATTACTTTTTTAGGTAGCAAGTAAAGTAACGGATTACAAGTAATGTGCATAACGTAATCAGATTACTTTTTGCAGATGATGTATGTTCAAAAACATCAGTCACAGTAATAGTATGAATTGTAGTTCACATAATAGTTAGTGATGCATGATGTCCAATTTAGTGGACAGAAGATTAATCTGAATTTTCTCCCAATCTAAAATCAATACTCTAACAGTAATATGACTACTTAGATATTGCTTGATGCTACAATATTTTTTGGATATTCTGGAGCAATTTAGCATTTATTACTGGCCATTGGCCATCTTGATTTGGAGGGAAATAAATCAACATACACTCACCTAAAGGATTATTAGGAACACCATACTAATACTGTGTTTGACCCCCTTTCGCCTTCAGAACTGCCTTAATTCTACGTGGCATTGATTCAACAAGGTGCTGAAAGCATTCTTTAGAAATGTTGGCCCATATTGATAGGATAGCATCTTGCAGTTGATGGAGATTTGTGGGATGCACATCCAGGGCACGAAGCTCCCGTTCCACCACATCCCAAAGATGCTCTATTGGGTTGAGATCTGGTGACTGTGGGGGCCATTTTAGTACAGTGAACTCATTGTCATGTTCAAGAAACCAATTTGAAATGATTGGAGCTTTGTGACATGGTGCATTATCCTGCTGGAAGTAGCCATCAGAGGATGGGTACATGGTGGTCATAAAGGGATGGACATGGTCAGAAACAATGCTCAGGTAGGCCGTGGCATTTAAACGATGCCCAATTGGCACTAAGGGGCCTAAAGTGTGCCAAGAAAACATCCCCCACACCATTACACCACCACCACCAGCCTGCACAGTGGTAACAAGGCATGATGGATCCATGTTCTCATTCTGTTTACGCCAAATTCTGACTCTACCATCTGAATGTCTCAACAGAAATCCAGACTCATCAGACCAGGCAACATTTTTCCAGTCTTCAACTGTCCAATTTTGGTGAGCTCGTGCAAATTGTAGCCTCTTTTTCCTATTTGTAGTGGAGATGAGTGTTACCCGGTGTGGTCTTCTGCTGTTGTAGCCCATCCGCCTCAAGGTTGTGCGTGTTGTGGCTTCACAAATGCTTTGCTGCATACCTCGGTTGTAACGAGTGGTTATTTCAGTCAAAGTTGCTCTTCTATCAGCTTGAATCAGTCGGCCCATTCTCCTCTGACCTCTAGCATCAACAAGGCATTTTGGCCCACAGGACTGCCGCATACTGGATGTTTTTCCCTTTTCACACCATTCTTTGTAAACTCTAGAAATGGTTGTGCGTGAAAATCCCAGTAACTGAGCAGATTGTGAAATACTCAGACCGGCCCGTCTGGCACCAACAACCATGCCACGCTCAAAATTGCTTAAGTCACCTTTCTTTCCCATTCTGACATTCAGTTTGGAGTTCAGGAGATTGTCTTGACCAGGACCACACCCCTAAATGCATTGAAGCAACTGCCATGTGATTGGTTGATTAGATAATTGCATTAATGAGAAATTGAACAGGTGTTCCTAATAATCCTTTAGGTGAGTGTACAATGGCTTGCCACTTTGTGTCAGTGTATAGGATAATGCACTAGCATCCACTGTAGTGACCTCTGTGAGTGAAAGGGTTAAATGATTCACCTATATGGAGACGGTGATCCTGGCTTGAATCAACATCCTTAATCTTTCCTGGCATTTCTGATGTTAAATATGGGAGAAACTCCATCATCAGTTCACAATTATTGAATCCACTTGGGTGTGTGAGCAAGTGACTAAAATAACTCTGCTAAAATATTTCATGATGACCTTTATGACTGAGAAAAGACAAAAACAGGTGTATTGTTCAGTTTGTATTGAGTGAATTTATACAGTCTGTATTTGCAGGAACCGCCCCTGTAGGAAACATCCTTATACATGTGACAGGACGAGAAGGAGAAAACGCCACCCTGCCATGTGATATTAAGGCCAGAGACATTTTTCATGTTATTTTAAGCAGACTGTCAAAAAACATCCTTGATTGTCAGAATGAACCATGTAAGAGTGAAAATGGCCGAGTATTTAAAAAAGGATCATGTGACATCATCATCGAGGATCTGAGACTGAGGGACGCTGGGAAATACATTCTGAGAGTCTATAACACTAATGAGCAGACGGAAGTGAAGCAAGAAATCAGGATGTACCAACTTCATATTCATGGTAAAGCCAAAACTGATCAAACCATCAGATTTCCTGTAGTAATTGTGTTGGTATTCTATCTATTCCTGTAACTGTCCAACTCCAATATGGGTTTTCCAATGATTTGCATTGGAATATAAAAACAGGGATTTCATTTGGTCCCTCAATCCTAAATCTGTGTTTCTGGCCTTGACTGATTGACACCATTATAATAATGATGAATGTGTGTCTGCTTCTCCTCAGATGAGATCTCTGTGAACACAGGCGAGAAGCTGAAGTTGGATGTTCTGTTGATCAATGCTGATAAAGTGGAGACAAACTCCAGTGGAGAGTGGACAGAGGTGTGGACGAGAGGTCACGGGGTCAGCAGTGATCGACTGACCGACAGTGATGGGAATCTGACCATTAATGCGTTCACATCCACTGACGCTGGAACATACAGAGTTCTGGACTCTGAAGGAGAAACCTTGATCACAGTCACAGTCACAGCTGAGAGAAGATCAGAGGATGAAGGTGAGGTTTATTCATCATGATTTGAAGTGTAAATGCGGTGTGACCAACCTTTAATATCCTCTACAGAATCTGCTACAGAATCAAAGGGAAAACTGGAGAACACAGATGATAATCACAAACCTGATGACACTGAACCACACAGTAAGTACAGGAGGCATTGAGAGCGATACAAAATCTTTAAGAAGTGAGTTTAAAAAAGATTTTTTTTTTTTTTTTTAAACTGTACTCTTCCACCTTCCTCCTTCCAGATGCAACGTTTTGGATTTTGATTGTTGGACTGCCTGTGCTTCTGCTGGTGGGTGTGATCATGTTTGTTGTCTTCAAGAAGCTCCAGTGTCTGAATGGAGGTTACTCGCCGGGCCGTCGGAGTCCAGAGCAATCAGAGGGCCTGTAATAATCTCAGATGAAACTGTAAACCTGACCCAGAACACCTAGTGACGACACGGGTACTTAATTCATCCTCAGAGCAACAGATCCAACAGGATTCTGTCAGCACACTGAATCTCTGCAGGTGTGCGGTGGGTATCGTCTGTCAATGTGAAGCTTTGCTGCCTTAAATTAAGTACAATCAACTTGGATTTTTTATCACCTTTTTTCATATTACATATTTTAGTAATCATCATAAATTGGGTATTATTTGAAAACGTATGAACTTAAAAATTCATCCTGTGTTAACCGTTGCGTTACCATGGAAACGGTACTCTAAATTCTTCTCGTGAGCTCCTCCCCTAGTGGGCGATGTCGGGTTTCATATTACAGAATTTATTTTAACTACTTTATAATCAAAACCTTTTCTAATTTTGACAAAACGCATATCGCCGGAAAGGTCCGAGTGTCAAGGTTCCATATTTGTTTTGTGATAGAAGTTATATTTGGACAGAAATGTATTAATTTGTTTCAGGAGAATGCATCAAAAAGAGTTTTAGTGGAATATGTGTGACACCCGGTGGCTATTTTTGGTACAGCGACTAAACAAAATCTCATGGGAACTTAAATTTTTGTGATATCAACTTCAACTTGATTAGACATATGGCTTTGATTTTATAGTAATTTTATAGTAAAAATTAATTTGTAAAATATATATTTTATATAAAATTATTTAGTAGAGTACATTTAATTTACAGTAAATTTAAGCTTACATAACTTTTCATTCTTTCATTTTTTGATTATTGCAGATTGTGCAATAATCTGCAGAGTGTCATCTTTAAAACAAGACCAAATTTAGGTCTATATTCCAAAGCATTCTTGAATTACAGCCATTTACGTTTGGATAGGGTTCTCAAAAAGGGTTAAGTCATTTTAACTTAAAATACATTAAACTGACTTTAGTTGAATTTTGTATTGAAAACTTATTTTGATGATAAAAACATCTAAATGCCTCTTCAGATGCAGCTTCTGTGCCAAAATGGATTTTGTTGATAATGATTTCATCCAATTGTGTCTTATTATTCTAAATGAATTTATTGATTAAATTTAAGAATCTATCATAAATAGATAATGCATTTATCTAGTTAGAAAAATAACCATATAAAGGTAAAAGTGCCCCTGGAGATCAAAAATATATCACTTTTAATGCACAGGATATGAAGATATAAAAAGCTTTGTTATCAACAAAATCCCAGAAAATATCAAGATATCATATGTGCCTGAGAACTGTGAGAGACTTGAAAATATTATTTGTATTCTTTGTACAAATGTGTTTAAATATGTGGCAAAATATATTTTTTGTTGTGTATTGTTTTTCTAGATGTAAATATTATAGGAAAAAAGGGATACAAATAAACTTTAGTCACCCTAAACATCATGGTGCGCAAAAGCCAGCAGCAGCACAATGTTTGATGGGTTTACACTCATGTTGTATAGTGTCCTTTTCTGGCTTTTTCATCACCTCACTGACTGTGAAGCATCTGGCCATCAGACGTGTGTGAATGTGAGCAGTCGTGTCTTCTGACCATCAGGCGTGTGTGTATGTGAGCAGTCGTGTCTTCTGACCATCAGGCGTGTGTGTATGTGAGCAGTCGTGTCTTCTGACCATCAGGCGTGTGTGTATGTGAGCAGTCGTGTCTTCTGACCATCAGGCGTGTGTGAATGTGAGCAGTCGTGTCTTCTGACCATCAGGCGTGTGTGTATGTGAGCAGTCGTGTCTTCTGACCATCAGGCGTGTGTGTATGTGAGCAGTCGTGTCTTCTGACCATCAGGCGTGTGTGTATGTGAGCAGTCGTGTCTTCTGACCATCAGGCGTGTGTGTATGTGAGCAGTCGTGTCTTCTGACCATCAGGCGTGTGTGTATGTGAGCAGTCGTGTCTTCTGACCATCAGGCGTGTGTGTATGTGAGCAGTCGTGTCTTCTGACCATCAGGCGTGTGTGTATGTGAGCAGTCGTGTCTTCTGACCATCAGGCGTGTGTGTATGTGAGCAGTCGTGTCTTCTGACCATCAGGCGTGTGTGTATGTGAGCAGTCGTGTCTTCTGACCATCAGGCGTGTGTGTATGTGAGCAGTCGTGTCTTCTGACCATCAGACGTGTGTGTATGTGAGCAGTCGTGTCTTCTGACCATCAGGCGTGTGTGTATGTGAGCAGTCGTGTCTTCTGACCATCAGACGTGTGTGTATGTGAGCAGTCGTGTCTTCTGACCATCAGGCGTGTGTGAATGTGAGCAGTCGTGTCTTCTGACCATCAGGCGTGTGTGAATGTGAGCAGTCGTGTCTTCTGACCATCAGACGTGTGTGAATGTGAGCAGTCGTGTCTTCTGACCATCAGACGTGTGTGTATGTGAGCAGTCGTGTCTTCTGACCATCAGACGTGTGTGTATGTGAGCAGTCGTGTCTTCTGACCATCAGGCGTGTGTGTATGTGAGCAGTCGTGTCTTCTGACCATCAGGCGTGTGTGTATGTGAGCAGTCGTGTCTTCTGACCATCAGGCGTGTGTGTATGTGAGCAGTCGTGTCTTCTGACCATCAGGCGTGTGTGTATGTGAGCAGTCGTGTCTTCTGACCATCAGGCGTGTGTGAATGTGAGCAGTCGTGTCTTCTGACCATCAGGCGTGTGTGAATGTGAGCAGTCGTGTCTTCTGACCATCAGGCGTGTGTGAATGTGAGCAGTCGTGTCTTCTGACCATCAGGCGTGTGTGTATGTGAGCAGTCGTGTCTTCTGACCATCAGGCGTGTGTGTATGTGAGCAGTCGTGTCTTCTGACCATCAGGCGTGTGTGTATGTGAGCAGTCGTGTCTTCTGACCATCAGGCGTGTGTGTATGTGAGCAGTCGTGTCTTCTGACCATCAGGCGTGTGTGTATGTGAGCAGTCGTGTCTTCTGACCATCAGGCGTGTGTGTATGTGAGCAGTCGTGTCTTCTGACCATCAGGCGTGTGTGTATGTGAGCAGTCGTGTCTTCTGACCATCAGGCGTGTGTGTATGTGAGCAGTCGTGTCTTCTGACCATCAGGCGTGTGTGTATGTGAGCAGTCGTGTCTTCTGACCATCAGGCGTGTGTGTATGTGAGCAGTCGTGTCTTCTGACCATCAGACGTGTGTGTATGTGAGCAGTCGTGTCTTCTGACCATCAGGCGTGTGTGTATGTGAGCAGTCGTGTCTTCTGACCATCAGGCGTGTGTGTATGTGAGCAGTCGTGTCTTCTGACCATCAGGCGTGTGTGAATGTGAGCAGTCGTGTCTTCTGACCATCAGGCGTGTGTGTATGTGAGCAGTCGTGTCTTCTGACCATCAGGCGTGTGTGAATGTGAGCAGTCGTGTCTTCTGACCATCAGACGTGTGTGAATGTGAGCAGTCGTGTCTTCTGACCATCAGACGTGTGTGTATGTGAGCAGTCGTGTCTTCTGACCATCAGGCGTGTGTGTATGTGAGCAGTCGTGTCTTCTGACCATCAGACGTGTGTGTATGTGAGCAGTCGTGTCTTCTGACCATCAGGCGTGTGTGTATGTGAGCAGTCGTGTCTTCTGACCATCAGACGTGTGTGTATGTGAGCAGTCGTGTCTTCTGACCATCAGGCGTGTGTGAATGTGAGCAGTCGTGTCTTCTGACCATCAGGCGTGTGTGAATGTGAGCAGTCGTGTCTTCTGACCATCAGACGTGTGTGAATGTGAGCAGTCGTGTCTTCTGACCATCAGACGTGTGTGTATGTGAGCAGTCGTGTCTTCTGACCATCAGGCGTGTGTGTATGTGAGCAGTCGTGTCTTCTGACCATCAGGCGTGTGTGTATGTGAGCAGTCGTGTCTTCTGACCATCAGGCGTGTGTGTATGTGAGCAGTCGTGTCTTCTGACCATCAGGCGTGTGTGTATGTGAGCAGTCGTGTCTTCTGACCATCAGGCGTGTGTGTATGTGAGCAGTCGTGTCTTCTGACCATCAGGCGTGTGTGAATGTGAGCAGTCGTGTCTTCTGACCATCAGGCGTGTGTGAATGTGAGCAGTCGTGTCTTCTGACCATCAGGCGTGTGTGAATGTGAGCAGTCGTGTCTTCTGAGCTCAGATATTGTGGTTTTGTATTTTTCTGTTTGAAGGAATATTGCAGATCATCCTCTATGGCATCTGTATAATGAGTGAATATGGGTGAAACTACAGTAATCCCTTTAAAAGTTTACATGTGAATTAAATGATGTCTTTTTCATTTCATTATATTCAGTATAACATATTGTTGGGATAGTTTTAAGCTTATGATCTTTTTGTTTTCATTCAGTTGTTTTCCACTCATGCTCAACATTGCTTCGCTCAGGGTACAAAAGTGAAAATTAACTGATCAATGGTCACTTTATACACCAATCAGGCATATCATTATGACCTAATATATGTCCTAATCCGCTCGCTAAGGTAGTAAGGACGTAAGGAACACCGTTTCTGGGTCCAAGCCTCAACTCGTTTCACTTGAGAATGCCATCGACGGCCATTTATGAGCACTATTTATTAATATTAAACATCAAATATTTTAAAAAGTTAAACATTTTAAATACTTACAGTCTACACAACAGTCTCTGTGCTCACAGACATTAATATTTTAATGATTTATAAAAGATGAATCACTGTCTGGCCATCTGGAATTTGGTATGGAGATAAAGGTTATGATTATAATTTTTTTTAGTATTACACCACATTGTGTGTGTATATTAGCACTGATTTGTTGTTTTTCTTGTGGTATGAGATAGAGTGTTTGGACCCGGAAGCGCTGCCGTGTGACGTCAAACTTAACAACTGGATATTGTGTTGCTTAGCATTAACTTCTGGAGCAATTTGAGCTCTAGTAGCTCGTCTGTTTGATCGGACCACACGGGCCAGCCTTCGCTCCCCACGTGCATTAATGAGCCTTGGCCGCTGATGACCCTTTCTCCGGTTCTCCACTGTTCCTTCCTTGGAGCACTTTTGATAGATCCTGACCACTGCAGACCGGGAACACCCCACAAGAGGTGCAGTTTTGGAGATGCTCTGACCCAGTCGTCTAGTCATCACAATTTGGCCCTTGTCAAACTCGCTCAAATCCTTACGCTTGCCCCTCTTTCCTGCTTCTATCCCACCCACTAACAGGAGCCGTGATGAAGAGATCATCAGTGATATTCACTTCACCTGTCAGTGGTCATAATGTTATGCCTGATCGGTGTATACAGAGCTATCATAGAGTATATTAATGATTATTTATTCTACTGTCTGTGCATTTTAATTGTTCAGTAACTTAATAAAGAACTTCCTGCTTTAAACGTTTTGGGCATCTTTAATTTCTTCACTGATGTTGTTCACTTTTCAGAAGTGCAGCGTGAGCTTCCTGTTTCACATTACCTTAAAAAAAATTGACTTCCTCCTAGTTTTCAGAAATCCCACGCACAGTAATGCAGTTATGACAAGAAGAGACATCCTATGTGTTTGTACATTTTTGTAAATAATGTTTTATGTAATATGGTCAATATTATTAATTAAAAGCATCACTCAGAATAAAGCTTAACTTTTATTTTTGATCATTGAAAACAACAATAGTATTCATTATGTTTATTATTAAGGGAAAAGTGGTTATTTTTTCATTTTTTGGAGCCATTTCGTTCTTTTGGTTTAAAAAGTTAAACCAATGTCACGAAGAGTCATTTATTGTGAGTGGTGATTGGCTGCCGTGGCTGTTTGATGTGAGGATGTAACACTTGACCTGATAGAGACTATTGTTCACTGCTTTGTTTCTCTGGGACGGAAATGAAAACACCTTGTGGTTTAGTGACTCTGCATTGAGCTGAAAGCTTTGCCGTTACGGACGACAGACACAATGGAGAAAGTCATTTTCTTCTTCTGTTTATTTTCTTATTGGATTATGCAAATCACGCCCAGTGGTAAATATATTCAAGCATTCATGAAATGAACATATAAACCTCAAATAGTATAGCTAATATCAATGTCTCTCAGATGCGTCAGGATCTTCTGCTGTGAGAGTCCAGATGGGAGGAAACATCCTTCTGAACTGCAGCATGAGAAACAGATATGAAGTGGCCTGGTATCATCTCAGATCTGAAGAACTCGTTCTGCTGATTTCTGCGGAGAAGGACCAAACTGGAAGAAAACTTCTGATCAACTACAATCCAAACAGCAATCGTCTGGAAATGACCGCAGACAGTTGGGTCACCAGAGTCTCTTTAACTATTTCTGGAGTATCAGAGTCAGATTCAGGCCTTTATTTCTGTGGAACAAAGTCTGACGCTCCAGAGATGTTCTTCGACAAACCCTTCAGACTGGAGATTGAGGGTAACACATTTCAGTTTCAGCTCCCATCATGTCTTAAAGGGGTTATGAACTGCATTGTTTTATAGTTTTACATTTTTTCCTGGGGTGAGACTGCTGTGATTGGCTGATGTGAGATGTCAGTGTAAACGCCCACTGCTGTGATTGGCTGCTGTGTGACTTCAGTGTAAACGCCCACTGCTGTGATTGGCTGCTGTGAGACTTCAGTGTAAACGCCCACTGCTGTGATTGGCTGCTGTGAGACTTCAGTGTAAACGCCCACTGCTGTGATTGGCTGCTGTGAGACTTCAGTGTAAACGCCCACTGCTGTGATTGGCTGCTGTGTGACTTCAGTGTAAACGCCCACTGCTGTGATTGGCTGATGTGAGATGTCAGTGTTAACGCCCACTGCTGTGATTGGCTGCTGTGTGACTTCAGTGTAAACGCCCACTGCTGTGATTGGCTGCTGTGAGACTTCAGTGTAAACGCCCACTGCTGTGATTGGCTGATGTGAGATGTCAGTGTAAACGCCCACTGCTGTGATTGGCTGCTGTGAGACTTTAGTGTAAATGCCCACTGCTGTGATTGGCTGCTGTGAGACTTCAGTGTAAATGACCACTGCTGTGATTGGCTGCTGTGAGACTTAATGTAAATAAGAGATTCATTGATTATAACGAGAGTTTTGGTGCGAGTCCAGAACTCAGACACTGATAAACTCGCGCTGTTTGATTGACAGCTCCAGTGATTGTTCTTTGATCGCTTTCTATATATAATTTAATCACAGTTTAAATAACAGATTATTTTCATCTACTAAGAGAAACAATGTGAAGTTGAGCGTTTAGCCACTGGTTTGATGTACTGACACACAGACAAAGAACATCTGACTGTACATGAATCATTACATATCAGAAATCACAGATCAGGCATTAGAATTAACACGGTTACTGACATGTTGTGGCATTACTGTCGAGTCCATATTGTAAAAGTTTGTTTGCGCCAAATTTCCCAAATAATCCACAGTGAAATGTAGCGAACACAAATAAATAATGCTCAACTGAGACATTCACATTGTTGAAAATAAATAAGCACATTCCTAGCATTAGGATCCTTTGGAAGGTAATGTTAGTTTTAGTCAGTTTGTCTGTCCTCGTCATCTCACTAACACACCAGTGGGCGGGGCCAAAGTTGTGATTGATGAAGTAGGCGTTGATTTTCTGCAGAGGCTGTCTTTCACCAATCTATAATGAGTTGTTCTCTGGGCTTGGTTACAATAAAAGCTGTTTTTGGACTAACAAGGAAGTTTTCAGGATATTCTTATAGTATGATGACCTCTTATATGTCAATAGCTCAAGGAAGAGTTGATTTCCCAGCTCATGACCCCTTTAAGATGACTCAAGACGAAATCTGGAGATGATTTTTGTTTTAGTGGTTTGTGATTGAGATCAGCACATGAGTATATAAACTTAGTACTAGACATTGCTTAACTAACCCAAATGTTAAGGTTAATTTGAGGAGTGGTCTTAATACAACCTAAAAATTACAGAAGCAGGATTTTGTGTGTGTTCATATATTTACAGATAAACCAGTCATATTTTCACAGGTGTTTTTGTAATAGAAGAGACGAAAGCAGAAGTTGAGATCACAGGTAATGTGTTGCTTGTTGTCTTGTTTGTTTAAGTGGGTTTTCTAGTTCTTCTGTGGAGATCTGGCATTAATACTGTCTGGTTGAATGAATGTTCTGTCTGTCTGTAGACGAGGTGACGGTGACGGAGCGTGTGCTGATGTTCGGTGGTGTTGGACTGGCTGTGTTTGTGTTTTTTCTGACTACAGTCGTCGCAGGAGGAATCATTCACCATCACGGCCGGCAGAAAGGATGGAAAGAAGCCAAACGCTCATCTCTGATGAGACACAAATCGGCTCAATGACACATTTATGTGCTTTATTTCACAGTCTAACTCATATATCCCTGCGCTGTAGGTTTACCATGCAAATTAAAATAGATAATGGCTCAGATTACTTGTTGTCCAGGTACACTTTCACTTTAGAAACTGAGATGCTGTGGCAAATGTCATCTTTTTTTAGTACAAGTGAAACTTAATCATTATTAATATTAGTGGTTATTATTAGTTAATGCAGTTTATTTGTGATAATCATTAATTGTCAATAATATTCAGTTAAATTGCACTTTCTTTAATGCAGTATTTATTCATTCAGCATATACTATATGTCACAGACCCGCCAGGCTCCCACGTCACTCAATCACAGCGCACGCCTTCCCCTGAGTACTGATCACGCGCACCTGCAGCTCATCATCACTCCAATCACCCACAGTACAAAAGACACACTCACACGCTCAGTCACTGTCCGGTCTCGTTTGAAATTGGTACTTACCTCTACGCTTACTTCAAGGACTTCCTATATGCTACTTACCTTCTTCCATTGTTCCCTCCAAAGAGTCTCCTGTGTTCCACCCTCGTGTGTGTGTGTCTCCATCCTCTTCTCCATTCCACACCTCTCTCCAGCGATCTCAACAGCAAGTACTCCGAGCCACTTCACCAAGATTCCTTCGTCCACCTCTCACGATCCTCTTCACCATTCACCTGCACTTCCGTCATCATACTGGTCTGCTCTAAATAAACACCACTTCCCATACTTCTTGTCTCCGTCCCTTCTGTACCGTAACAGAAGACCGGACCACAACCGATGAGCACCAGCATGAGCACTCCGGATCCGTTCCAAGAACTCGTGGACGCTGTCCGACGAGCACTTCCTTCCATTCCACCAGCGATCACGTCCGCAAACACCACCGCTTCTCCCTCTCCGCCAGTCTACGCCAGTCCCATGGCCAGACCAGCGCCCTACTCTGGCCTGGCGGAGGACTGCAATGGATTTTTGCTACAGTGTTCGCTGGTCCTGGAGATGCAATCGCAATTATACCCTGACGATAGATCCAAGGTGGCATTCATCATTTCCCAACTAAGGGGCAAAGCGCTGCAATGGGCTGAGACTCTGTGGACTCAGGATAATCCTATCGTTCGAACCCTGACGAGCTTCATAGCTCATTTCAAGGACGTCTTCGGGAAACCAGCTTGGGATGCCTCCATAGGTGAGCAATTGTATCACTTAAAACAGAATAAAATGCCGATCAATGAGTATGCCCTCCAGTTCAGGACCCTAGCCGCCGCCAGTGGATGGAACGAGCAATCTCTACTCACCACCTATCGTCAGGGTTTGGATCCCCGTGTGCGGTTGCATCTCGCTGCATACGAGGATACCATCGGGCTCGAAGGCTTCATCCAACTATCCATACGCTTCGCCACTCGTATGCAGTCGTGTCTCGAAGAGCACCAGGGCCAGGAACTCGTCCTTTCTTCCCTCCGTCAGCCAGAGTCCGTCAGTCCTCCAGAACCAGCTCCCGAGCCCATGCAGATACAGCAAGCACGCCTCACTCAAGGTGAACGTAGGAGACGGCTGACCCAGGGTCTATGTCTATACTGTGGGTCTACGGGGCACCACATTAACCAATGCCCCATCCGTCCTCCTCGTCCTATGGTGAGTGCTATAGTCCCATTTTCACATGATATGCACCCTCTCACCACTATTGTTAACCTAACTGTGGCCGGTGTTACCCTTCCAGTATGTGCCCTCCTCGACTCTGGGTCAGCCGGCAACTTCATCTCTGGTGCCCTCTGCCGTCAGCTTCACCTCAAGACCACTGCTACACCAACAACCTACCAGATCCACTCGGTAACAGGGAAACCCCTCAGCCGACGTCAAGTGCGTTCCGTCACCATTCCCATCCAGCTCCAAGTGGGTATCCTGCACACGGAACAACAACAGTTGCTGGTTCTGGAGGAATCCACCGCTGACGTGATTCTAGGGCGCCCATGGTTAGTGCAGCACAATCCCATCATTTCCTGGAAAACCGGCGAAATCCTGAAGTGGGGCGATAGCTGCTTCCCGAGTTGTTTTGAGGCTCTTCCTGTTCCCCCTACTCCATGCTCCAAGAAAATGTCTGTGTGTTCCACCTCCATCGAGAGCCCGGTCGAACAACGTTCGGTTGATATACCATCATGCTATGCCCCCTTCAGTGATGTCTTCTGCCCTCAGCGAGCGTCAAAGCTGCCTCCACATCGGCCATGGGACTGTGCCATCGATCTGCTTCCGGGTGAGTCAGTGCCCCATGGGAAAATTGACCCTCTGTCACTCCCGGAGGAGAAGGCCATGGAGGAATACATCAAGGAGGCACTCGACCAAGGTTACATCCGCCCGTCTACTTCCCCTGCTGCTTCCAGCTTCTTTTTCGTGGCCAAAAAGGACGAAGGCTTGCGGCCCTGCATCGATTATCGAGCACTCAACAAAATCACAGTCAAATTCCGTTATCCCCCTCCTCTCGTCCCAACGGCGCTGGAACACCTCCGTGGTGCCACTGTCTTCACCAAGTTGGACCTCCGCAGCGCCTACAACCTCATCAGAATACGTGAGGGGGACGAGTGGAAGACAGCCTTTGTGACCCCTACTGGCCACTACGAATATCTCGTCATGCCCTATGGACTTTCCAATGCCCCCTCCGTATTCCAGGACTTCATCCATGAGGTGCTCCGGGAGTTTCTCCACAGATTCGTACTGGTCTACATCGACGACATCCTGATATACTCCCGGAGCCTGGCCGAACATCGCCACCACGTTGCGGAGGTCCTGCAACGCCTGAGGGAGTTCCAATTGTATCTCAAGGCCGAGAAATGTTCCTTTCATCAACCCTCAGTGCAGTTCCTTGGATACAACATCGACAGCAGTGGCATCCGGATGGACGAGGGGAAGGTGGAAGCCATCAAGAACTGGCCCACTCCCACAACCATAAAAGAACTCCAGAGATTCTTAGGATTTGCCAACTTCTATCGTCGATTCATTTTCAACTATAGTATTATTTCTTGCCCTCTTACTCAACTACTCCGTAGTAAGCCCAAGTCTCTGTCCTGGAACCCCGCGGCCACGAAAGCCTTCGAAGACCTTAAAGAGGCCTTCACTTCGGCTCCCCTCCTAGTGCATCCAGACCCCACGAAGGCCTTCGTAGTCGAGGTAGACGCATCTACCACAGGAGTGGGAGCCGTACTCTCACAGCAGCAGGGGACTCCAAGTAGACTCCATCCATGTGCCTTCTTCTCCCGCAAGCTCAACCCGGCGGAGGTGAATTATGACATCGGCAACCGGGAGCTTCTCGCCATCAAGATGGCCCTGGAAGAGTGGAGGCATTGGTTGGAGGGTTCCCAACTTCCTTTCCTGGTACTCACGGACCATAAAAACTTAGAGTACCTCAGGGACGCCAAGAGACTCAATCCCCGCCAGGCCCGGTGGGCACTGTTCTTCACTAGATTCAATTTCACTATCTCCTATCGGCCTGGACCCAAGAATGTGAAGGCAGACGCCCTTTCCCGTCTCTTCAACCCCGAAGAGGACTCCAAGAAGTTTGAACCCATTATTTCTGAGAAACTGTTCGTGAGTCCCATCACCTGGTCAGAGGAGACCTTGCCCTCTTCCAATGTCTCCACCAATGCTCCGCCGGGTTGTCCACCAGGGTTACAATACATCTCACGGACACGACGCACTCCCCTCATTCACACGTCCCACACGTCGTTGGGCACTGGCCACCCGGGGGTCAATGAAACCCTCTCGCTGCTGAAGGAGCGCTTCTGGTGGCCCAACATGGCGACAGACGTCAGAAGGTACGTGAGAGGATGCCAGGAATGCGCCATCTCTAAGAGCCCTAGACATCTTCCCTCCGGCAAACTCCATCCTCTGCCCGTTCCCAACCGTCCATGGTCACACCTAGGAGTAGACTTTATTACTGATCTTCCTGTGTCTGGGGACTGTACCTGTGTATTAGTGGTAGTGGATAGATTTTCCAAATCTTGTCGTCTGATTCCGTTGAAAGGACTGCCTACTGCCATGGAGACGGCAGAACTCGTGTTTAATAGGATCTTTAGATACTATGGTATCCCTGAGGACATTGTTTCCGATAGAGGACCTCAATTCATCTCCCGGGTATGGAAAGCGTTCTTCTCACTCCTAGGTGTGACTGTCAGCCTCTCTTCCGGTTATCATCCACAGACCAACGGGCAGACGGAGAGGAAGATTCAGGAGATCGGTCGCTTCCTCCGTACCTTCTGTCACGGCCACCAGGACTCCTGGAACCAGTTCCTGGGTTGGGCCGAGTACGCACAAAACTCCCTACGTCAGTCTACCACCGGTCTAACTCCATTCCAGTGCGTGCTCGGTTACCAACCCCCATTGTTCCCTTGGTCCGGGGAACCGTCGGATGTTCCAGCCATAGACTACTGGTTCCGGGAGAGCGAGAGGGTCTGGGACTCTGCACATCACCAGCTTCAACGGGCCCTGCGCAGACGCAAAATGACAGCCGACCTTCGTCGCTCCAACACTCCCTCCTTCCAACCGGGTCAGAAGGTCTGGCTGTCCACCAGGGACATCAGGTTGCGTCTGCAATGCAGGAAGCTCAGTCCCAGGTTCATTGGCCCCTTTCCTATTGTGAAGCAGATCAACCCAGTCACGTATCAACTCCAACTCCCTTCACAATACAGAATTCATTCCACTTTCCATGTCTCATTACTGAAACCTCACTTTCCCTCCGTTTCTATTCCCACAGAGCCTGGCGTAGCCGAAGAAACCCCCCTCCCACTCATCGTGGAGGACGGTACCGCATACCAGGTGAACGACATCTTGGACTCCCGGCGCCGTGGTGGTCTCCTAGAGTATCTAGTGGACTGGGAGGGCTACGGTCCCGAAGAACGCTCATGGGTACCTAGAAACGACATCCTTGACCCGAACCTGCTCGAAACCTTCCATGCTTCTCACCCCAACAGACCTGCACCCAGAGGCAGAGGCCGACCACCACGACGTCGGGGTCCGCGGCCCTCTGGAGCGGGCCGTGGAGGGGGGGGTAATGTCACAGACCCGCCAGGCTCCCACGTCACTCAATCACAGCGCACGCCTTCCCCTGAGTACTGATCACGCGCACCTGCAGCTCATCATCACTCCAATCACCCACAGTACAAAAGACACACTCACACGCTCAGTCACTGTCCGGTCTCGTTTGAAATTGGTACTTACCTCTACGCTTACTTCAAGGACTTCCTATATGCTACTTACCTTCTTCCATTGTTCCCTCCAAAGAGTCTCCTGTGTTCCACCCTCGTGTGTGTGTGTCTCCATCCTCTTCTCCATTCCACACCTCTCTCCAGCGATCTCAACAGCAAGTACTCCGAGCCACTTCACCAAGATTCCTTCGTCCACCTCTCACGATCCTCTTCACCATTCACCTGCACTTCCGTCATCATACTGGTCTGCTCTAAATAAACACCACTTCCCATACTTCTTGTCTCCGTCCCTTCTGTACCGTAACACTATAATCAATATTCAAGCTTAGCGTTTAAGAAGTATGTTTTATGCAACTGAATTTTTATATAATAGAGAATAAGCTCAAAAAGAACATCAAACATGCTTGCATATCATTAGGCTGTATCTTTAGATTTATTTATTATTAACGAGGAGCTTTAATATTTACATGTAAGCTGAGTTTAAAAGAAAATATTAATGCTATCTGCTATGTAAACTGTGATTAAATAAAAATGTCTTCAAAGTTAAATGTGTTGATGAGAGTTCGGATCAGCTAAACAGCATTAAAACTAAGAAATAATATGTGTTTGTGCATTTTCTGGCAGGAATCATGTTCAATGATATCAGAAAAACAAAAAATGTTTCACATCAGTGTCATGCAATGAACAATCATAGTTTGATTGACCGCATTATGATGATGCAACTAAAACCACAAGATATGAGATGAAAACAAACCGACTACCACTGACACTAGAAGAGCGTTACTCGTTGTAAGAAATCACTGCACTAATAATATATAATATAATAATAATATAATACAAAATATACTATACAGCAAATACAGGAAGGCTAATAGAATGAGACAATAGAAAGAGTTGATGATGCTAAAACATTAGGCTATTAAGAGAATTAAATGGAAACATTTGCTGATTCGCTTTTTGTTTTATTCGCTTCACTGCAGCCTGTGTGTCACAGTGAGCGATGTCAACAATACTGAAACTTTGACCGTTTTGTTTTGAAAGTCCTGGAAACAGGCGTTCCTTGGGAATAAAACTCAGAGCGTTAAATCTCAATATGTGAATTAGTACTGAACATATAGCAATTTGCAACGTTATGGTAATCTTCCGACAGTTCAGTCTCCTTATTTCCCCAGTGGGAGTCACTATATTCCCAATCTCTCGCTCACCTTTGTAGTAGTGATGGGCATTCCGGCTCTTTTACAAACGGCTCTTTAAAAAACTATGACTTTGACTATGATAGGTGTGAAAACAATTCTAATTAAATTATTAAATGAAATCATACTGACTCCCTCTTTTCTCTCTTCTTTATTGCCATGTTATAACCAGCATGAACTATCTCACTAGTTATGTATAACTAGCATGAACAAACACACACACACACACAATGCTGATCATATCTTTATTTTATGAGTGATTGTGTGTGTGTGTGTGTGTGTGTGTGTGTGTGAGAGAGAGTTGTCTCGGCCCTCCCTCATGCAGTGTAATTGGTTGACACTGCGTGATTGACAGGAACAGAATGTGAGGCTGATCAGTCGAAACGAATGTGTGTTCGCCTTTAGGCCTATATAATTATTTTATTGTTGTTTTTTTAATTAGTCTATTATTTTAAATAAAATCATTGATTATTTCATTATTACATAATATTTAATTTCTATAGGCTATATTTTTAAAAAGATATGCGAGCCCGCTCCCGACGTTCACCTACAAGAGTCCGCTCTTAGAGCCGGTGTCCTGACATTTCATCCTACCCCTCTGATTGTCCTACCAGGGCTTACTGCGCATGCGCACATCAATATAATTTTTTTTTCTATTTTTCTATTTACATAGTTTTAAGGGTAGGGGTAGGCATGGATATTAATAACGCCTCAAATCACATGAATATGATGCTTGTAGCACAATCTGATAGGTAGCATTTTTTGCTGTCGAATTGTGCTACCTACTGTTTTAATAGAGGGTAGCAAAATCTGACAAGGTCGACAAATCGACAGAAAACCTGTTCATTCGCGAACGACCTATCACTAATTTGTAGGATAGGCTACTTACTTTCACTTTTATCTGTATTAACATTTCACTATCGCTAAACCTTTAATGCATTAAGAAGCTTTGACTTTCGGAACAAGACTCGTTACCATGTAAGTTTCCATGTTTTAAAATGTAAATCCAATTTGTGTGTTTTTGTATTCTTAATCAAAACTAAACCTGCTTGGCTAGCAATGCTAAGGAAATAACTCAACGTCTATGTAGCCTGGCGATTTGGTTTTCATTAGTGAGGTAAAGAATATAGGCTACTTATAGATTAGATTAGACTCTAGTTAGATTGTACATTGATTACTCAGATTTTCAAAATCAGTATCAGATTGACCTTTATTGCCAAGTATGTTTACAGACATACACAGAAAAAACACAATAATAATATTATAAAGAAACCAAAATCCAGGAAACTCAGGCAAACAGATATAAAACAAAAAAAATTCAAGTTTATTCAAGTGCTATTAGTATACTTCTTTTAAACTAAAAAATAAGAAAGTATACTTTGTCTACTTTTTATATACTTCTCAGAAATATACTTAAAATTGCACTTGTATTTTTGGTCTGTACTTGTACTCAATCTTTTGATGGAGATATACTTAGAAGTAAGTATTCAAAGCATAGCCTACTGTAATTGTGTTTAATCTTTTGATTGAGCAGACTTAAATATACTAGTTTTACATTGTGTTCTTAAACTTACAATGTTTGAAAACATTGATTAGAATATTGATGTAACCAATGAGCAAGCAATGCTTCATTAGTTCAGTCTGTGGGGTCAAAGGTCACATTAGCAATTAAAGAACAAACATTTCAGCAAAACATGCTCAGCTCAAAGCGTCAGAGTCATTTTGCTCCCACATTTTTATCAATTTTACTGTATGAAGAATTTTTGGGTGTAATATGTCACAGTTTACTCTATTTTGCTCTCCTCACTTACATAAATGAACTGTAGTGTCCTGCACACACTAGAGAAACATCATATCTGTGTGTGAATCATGTTTGGTTTCACTGTAGTTTGATGTTTCTGATTTCTGATCTGATTTATTTTTATCATGCAAGATCTATGTGTTAAATATTAGTGCAAAATCTTTAAATAAAAATGAAATTGAAAGTTCAGCTAATCATTTTTGCTCTAGATACATTTCTTTGTGAAGAATCTGTCTTCTGTATTCTCAACAGGTTGAATCTCCTGCTGCTGTTTTGCTTTATCATTCATAGTGGTCAGTATCATTATCATTCATAAATCAATCATAATTTTTGATTTACAGTTCCAGGTTGAGTTATTAGGGGCCAAGCACCGAAGGTGCGGAGGCACCTATTGAAATCGTTAGCGTTCCTATTATTATTATTATTCTTCTGTCTGGGAGTCTATGGCAGCCCATAGAGCCGTTTGAGGGAAAGTTGTGAAATTTGGCACACTCATAGAGGACAGTCTGAGCTGTCACCATAGCAAATTTGAAGTCTCTAACTCAATCCCTCTAGCGCCACCACCTGTCTAAAGTGTCACTCATGTTTATGCTAATAACTTTTGAACCATAAGGGCTAGAAACAAAATTATTTTTTCCTCTGATTCCTTGACTCAAGCTGATTTTCCCTTTAGCATATTCTAACCAAACTTGGTGTGTGTTATGCCAACCATGACCTGAGGCTGCCTGCAGCGTTTCGGCGCAGTGCCACCTAGTGGTCCAGAGATACAAAAATTGGATATTTTTGATGATAACTTCAGAATGCTTTAGCCAAAAATCACAAAACTTAAGGACAAAAGTTATAATACATTTTCCAAAAATGCTAATAACTTTTGATTAAATTTGACTATTGTCATAAAACTGGTATAATAGATTCCTTAGGTCATGCCAAGAACATAGAAACCAATTTTACCATATTTGGCCAAACTTCCTGTTCGCCATTTTGATTTCCTTTACAAACCTACTTTTTCGAACTCCTCCTAGACCGTTTGTCTGATTTTCACCAAAATCGAATCGTAACATCTTCAGACCATGACAGCAAAAAGTTATCAATTTCGTGTCAACAGACTAAACTGTTTTCATATATTGCAGCAAAGAAGTTGAGGCATGATGCCAAACTGACTCTTGAGGCTGTATCTCTGCAATGCTTTGACATAATGACACCAAACATTGCCTGTGTCATTGTCACCTCACTCTGACCACACCACATCAATTTCGTAACTGCGCCACCTATTGGTCGAAAGTGATAAACCATTAAATTGTATTATTAGTGACTGCATATATGATTTTTCAGCCGTTTTGCCTAAAATCATCTTTAAATGCCTTTAATTGCTCATTGTTGCAGTTGGTCTAACACTCTTAGCCATGTTGACATGTCTTATTGGCTTATTTGCGCTTGGCCCCGTTAATTGCTGCTCGCAGCTATATTTCTAGTAGTTTTTGTGTTGCGCCACTAAAGCCAAGTGACTTTTGTTGTCATTGTGGACTGATGATAGAAATGTCCCGTTATATTACATCATCACACATCATGACATCACTGACTTTATATGGCGTTCATTCCAGTTCATTTATTAATAAACATGGGCAGGGATTTTCAGGCATTCACTACAACTGTACTGTCATGAATGAGGCTTGTTTGTTAGCTCTTTTAGCAGAACAGTTCTTTGAAGAACGTGAGAATAATCAGCAGGGATTTAGACACACAATCTCATGCTACAATATTTGTGCATATTACATGATTTAATTTTCATGAGCAATAGACCATGGCTCCAACCAACAGCTTCAATCTTTTCATTAATTTCTGATGGTAAACTCATTGGAATTTGGATGTGGATTTGAGGTGAAACAAAAAGAAATCTAGTTGACTAAATTAACATTATTTCAATTTCTGAATAATTCTGTTATATGATAACATTGCTCACTGAGAATAGACAGAGACACCACATGTATTTTTCATATTGATACTTTATATTGAATTTATATATTTACAGAAACCCCCCATGTAGGCCCTGTGGACACTATACCTGTGGAAGGAAAAAAGGGAGGCAATGTCACCCTGCCATGTGAATATCAGGCCAAAGACATTTCTAATATCCGTTTCATTCATTACAAAATTACCACATACTTTTCTGACATCCCTGTTTGTCAGAATAAGGAATATCAGCGTGAAAGTGGCCGAGTATGTACAAAAGGAGCATGTGGCATCGTCCTGAAGGATCTAAACTTCATTGACCCTGGGACATACTCATTAAGATTTAATTACAAAAATGCTCCGAAAGAGCTAAAGTACCATCTTCTTATTCATGGTAAAGTCAAAATTGATCAACCATCAGCATATACATTTTTTAAAATGATTTTGCATATGTTGACTGATTGACACCATTATAATGATGATGAATGTGTGTCTGCTTCTCCTCAGATGAGATCTCTCTGAACACAGGCGAGAAGCTGAAGTTGGATGTTCTGTTGATCAATGCTGATAAAGTGGAGAGAAACTCCAGTGGAGAGTGGACAGAGGTGTGGACGAGAGGTCACGGGGTCAGCAGTGATCGACTGACCGACAGTGATGGGAATCTGACCATTAATGCGTTCACATCCACTGACGCTGGAACATACAGAGTTCTGGACTCTGAAGGAGAAACCTTGATCACAGTCACAGTCACAGGTGAGAGAAGATCAGAGGATGAAGGTGAGGTTTATTCATCATGATTTGAAGTGTAAATGCGGTGTGACCAACCTTTAATATCCTCTACAGAATCTGCTACAGAATCAAAGGGAAAACTGGAGAACACAGATGATAATCACAAACCTGATGACACTGAACCACACAGTAAGTACAGGAGGCATTGAGAGCGATACAAAATCTTTAAGCAGCGAGTTTAAAAAAAGAAAAAAACATGTTAAAAAAAATTTACTCTTCCCACCTTCCTTCTTCCAGCTGTAGAGTCTTGTATTATTGTGCTGTGTGTTATTGGAGCTCTGGTGGTTCTGGTTGTGGCTGTCATCTGGATATACAAATGTCGGCACAGGAACGCAGAACACCAAGTGATCCCAATGCAAGAAATTGTACAGGAGTCCAGAATATAGTAGGCTAATTGCTGTTTTAATGATGTGCAAGCTGAAATGATTGAGTATGTCACTCACTTCACAAAAACAAGCCTTGAGAGTCCACAATTTCACTGCATGATGTTGATTAGTAGAATACAGGGGCGTAAATTTGTTTTAAAAAGTGGGTGGGACAGGAATGGGGTTTTTAATACAATGATATGTACAATAACAATTGCAGAAAAAATAACATTACAATGTCTAGAAATCAATTTCAATAGTACACAAGTTTAATTTATCGACACAGGAGTCATGTTTAACATGATAGTTTCATCCTTACATCTGCTATTGCCTGATATAAGTGATGTGATAAATGCATGGAGTGCTTGTGGTCTAGTGGTAGAGCTTTTGTTAAACGCGTCAGAGGTTCTGTTTTCACTAAGGGTGCGTCTCAATCAGCTCCCTAGTTCAGTAGTCAGGGCACTGATCAGGGAGTCGGCCATTTTAATCACAGAATCCTTCCAGTGCACTAAAACGTTCGCTCCCTAAAAAGTCAGCAAAACCCAGGGTGCATCGATGCTCACTATGCTCCCTTAACGGAGGTTCTGAAGCGTGAAACTTAAATCACGTGAGCCAACTCACTACTTATAACGACACGCGATATGTGTTTTTAAAAACAGAAACCATTATTTTACCATTCTTTCAGCATAAACATACATCAGT
Source organism: Rhinogobio ventralis (assembly GCA_039654625.1). Taxonomy (NCBI): domain Eukaryota; kingdom Metazoa; phylum Chordata; class Actinopteri; order Cypriniformes; family Gobionidae; genus Rhinogobio; species Rhinogobio ventralis. The sequence goes on from CM077209.1 coordinate 1,577,116, forward strand.
AGGCAGGTAATGAACACAATCTAGCTAACATTTATCATTTATTTATGGCTGAAATGTTGCATGTAACAAGCAAAGTATTTATCATAATGTACTTTAAATAACATTATAAGTAATGACAGAAAGATATCAGCTCTGCTGTTCTTCATAAATACCAGTAGTGATGTTGTACAATGAGGACGTTGTCACGTCAATGTGGTCTCAATGCAGCTGCAGGTGAAATATAATGTTGATAACATTTAATAAATATCTTTTCATCATAATTGATCACTCAAACCCCTTTATCTAAACCTCTGTACTTAAAGGAACACGCCGACTTTTTGGGACTTTAGCTTATTCACCGTATCCCCAGAGTTAGATAAGTCCATACACACCATTCTCATCTCCGTGCGTGCCATAACTCTGTCTGACGCACCCACCGCTAGCCTAGCTTAGCACAAAGACTGGAGGTAAACGGCTCCAGCTAGCCCACTGCTCAATAAGTGACAAAATAACGCCAACATTTTCCTATTTACATGTTGTGATGTGTATAGTTACATCGTGTACTAAGACTGACGGAAAATGAAAAGTTGCTATTTTCTAGACCGATATGGCTAGGGACTATACTCTCATTCCTGCGTAATAATCCAGGAGCTTTGTTGCCGTACTAGAAAATTGCAACTTTTCATTTTCCGTCGGTCTTAGTACACGATGTAACTATACACATCACAACATGTAAATAGGAAAATGTTGGTGTTATTTTGTCACTTATTGAGCAGTAGGCTAGCTGGAGCGTTTACCTCCAGTCTTTGTGCTAAGCTAGGCTAGCGGTGGGTGTGTCAGACAGAGTTATGGCACGCACGGAGATAAAAATGGTATGTATGGACTTATCTAACTCTGGGGGATACGGTGAATAAGCTAAAGTCCTAAAAAGTCAGCGTGTTCCTTTAACCGTCGGACTCGCACATCTGTCATGTTTGTAGTTTTTTAACACTTTTTATCCACGTTTGTAGTTCGTAATTGAATCCTTGTCCAACGAATAATATCTGCTGTTAGAGTGTATCAATCTGCACTTCGAATTCTGATCGGAAATAGTAGACCATCCGGGTATCTTCGGAATACTCTTTTCAACATACTACGATTTGGGACATACTAATTCTAAATACTATTTAGGACGGATAGTATGCGAATTGGGACGCACCGCCTGTGTATTTAAACCCGGAGTTCTGTCTGTTTGATTTACGTGGTTGTGTTGCTCACTGTAATCTTCTGTGTATACTGTTGTGGATTATTGGATTAAAGACTATCCTTTGTTTGAGTTCTTCATTATGTGCTTTATTAATACAGCCACAGTTTGTAATAGTGATGTAAAATCCAACCCATTGAGTTCTTTTTTGAGTTGGGCGTGCTACTTCAGCTGTGCGTATTGTGTCATCAACAGGTCCGGATTAAGAATTCAGAGGCCCCAGGGCACAATGTCTTGTAGGCTTTTTATTAGTTATACATGGTGTCATTGTATGAAGGGTTAGGGTTAGCAATAGATGCTATTTACACCAGGAGCCCCTGTACTATGCTGGAGTAAAGGTCATAAATGATCAGTGTTTCCCACAGGATTTTGTAAAACTATGTTGGGTGGAGCTCTGTAACTCTTGGAAATGTTGTACATTTTAAGGTTAAATGCATGAATCTGGTGCACTTTGAGAGCTCAAAATTAATTGTACATGGACATTAAAGGGCTCAAACATTGTTTTAGTTGTGATATAGAGTCACAGGCTACATTACATTACATTGACACTTACATATATTAATATAATAATGATTTATATAATTATTCACTCTAAAAACTGCTGGGTTAAATAAACAACCCAAGTTGGGTTGAAAATGGACAACCCCAGCAATTGTGTCGTTTTATCCCAGCGGTTGGGTTAAATGTTTGTAGTTTTATTTAACTCAACTATTGTTTACAAATGACTGTATTGCTTGCTTAAAAATGAACCCAAAGTATGTTGGAAATGAACATTTATTAATATGTTTAATAAATTAACATTATTAATAAGTTTAATGAATAATAATTAACAATAAACATTGCTTATTATTAAATGTTCACCTTTTGATTATTATTGTTGCCTCTAGTTATTAGGTGTCTAAATTTTAATTTTTCAACCTATGTTGGGTTCATTTTAAGCCAGCAATATGCAGAACTTTCAGAATGCAAGTGTTCATGTTTTTAAATATAAATTCAGCCTGTGTTGTGTGGTGTTATTATGTTTCTGTTTGTGGAAAACTAGGCTAAACCCTCTATATGAGTTAACGTTTAAGTTTATGCTGAGTGTTTCAGCATTATTGTGATTATGATAATGATGAAGATTATGACTGTGGTTTTTATTATTGGGGTTATTAATAAAATTATTAGATTTTTCCACAATAATAACTTCGATGAGAGGATTGATTCGTAGCAGGAAATAGAATTACAAACACTTTCTGTATGTGTCCATTGGGCCTTTGAGTTGGACGGCTCATTTTGAATCCGAGGATTTCACTGTAATCATTTATTAAACCAAAGATTCAGATTAGAGTTTGTTTGGACATTTTTATCATTTTTAGCCACGTGTTGAATCTATAAACAAAATTTAAATTGAAAGTTTGGAGACGTCTGTATTGTGGTTATTAATTTGGTCACTATTATAATATTTTGCCACTCAGCCAAGCATTTTATCCCTTTATACTGTATATAGTCTGCAGAAAGGCATCAGTCAGTCTTGTAGGTCCAATACAACATCTGGTCAACACCACTTGATCAAATGGAATAAAAGTCTGCTGAGGATCCATTTTAGGACGGATTTAATGTAATTTGTTGTTTTCACCGTAGGTGTAAGGTCTGAAGGAGGAATTTGACATTCCCCTACTTCAAGATTAAGTACCTCCTTTGCAGCAATATCAGCTTGTTCATTTCCTGAACCCAGCAGAAGATAATACTAAAGAACTGATTCTGTAAATGGTCCACTTCAGTTAAAATGCAGTCTACCAAAGGAGGATCAGTTTAGCTTCTATTGCATGATTTTATAAATCTATTTTGTTCTTTTGAAAATTGAGCATTGTTTTGGAATGCGGCTACCATGATGTTGTTGTTCAGTCATCACTGCTGATGCAATAGAAACAATAATTCCTAGTTCATGAATTATGGTAACCCCTTTCTGTAACTAGTTCAGGGGTCAGTTGCATAAACATATATATAATAAGGCATGAGTCTTGTGAAGTAATGTGAGCAAATAGCCAAGAGGTAATCAGTAAAGACTTCTACTTCTAAGTAGTCTAAGATTTTTCTCTAGGTCACTGTAACTAAATGCAGGTAGTGCCAACAAAAGTCATTTTGGTGCAGGAATGCAGCCCAAATGTTCATAGGTATTGTAAATTAAATACATATTTCAGATGTATGTTGGCAGAATCCTCTGCAGATCTGTTGGTTTCTGAAGGTGAATTACAAGGAACCAGTGTCGTCGCTAGGTGATCTGGGCCTCATGTACAGTTGATTGGATTGGGACCCTTTGGGAGGAATCATGATCTGCTTTTCTGTTCAGATATTAGTGTTTCCTTATGACAAGTATAATCAGAGCCAGAGCCAGCAGAACTGCATAAACAACCATTCCAGCAGACAAAATCCCATACACTACAGCTGGAAGGAGGAAGGCAGGAAGAGAATGCATGTAGATATGTAAATATGTAGAACAATATTTATTTAATTATATAATTGTAATGTTTTTTTAAACTCACTACTTAAAGCTCTCAATGCCTCCTGTTTTACTTACTGTGTTGTTCAGTGTCATAAGGTTTGATGTCATCCGTGTCCAGTTCTACCTTCAAGTCTGTACCAGATTCTGTAGAGGATATTAAAGGTTGGTCACACCGCATTTACACTTCAAATCATGATGAATAAACCTCACCTTCATCCTCTGATCTTCTCTCAGCTGTGACTGTGACTGTGATCAAGGTTTCTCCTTCAGAGTCCAGAACTCTGTATGTTCCAGCGTCAGTGGATGTGAACGCATTAATGGTCAGATTCCCATCACTGTCGGTCAGTCGATCACTGCTGACCCCGTGACCTCTCGTCCACACCTCTGTCCACTCTCCACTGGAGTTTGTCTCCACTTTATCAGCATTGATCAACAGATCATCCAACTTCAGCTTCTCGCCTGTGTTCACAGAGATCTCATCTGAGGAGAAGCAGACACACATTCATCATCATTATAATGGTGTCAATCAGTCAAGGCCAGAAACAGATTAAGTATTGGGTGATCAGATGTAATAATTTAAAAATTAGCCATTGAAAAACCCATACTTTAGACCATGGGCGTCGGAAGCAAAAAAAATGTGGGTGGGTGCCCCCGAAATTTTTACTGGAGTAGATGCAATTGAGGCTACATTAAGTGCAAATAGTCTGCATCGTTTACTAAACGTCTGGTTGGGCCAGACAAAATTACAAAAGTCACTAACTCATTTACAGTGAGAATAGTGTAGGGGTAAGACGCATGGCAGAAAGTTCTGACGCAAATCGACCGGAGGTTCAAATCCACCTTTTGCCGAACTCGCTCTACTCACTTTTCCTATCACATATCAGATCGGAAAGGCATTTATTTTCAATAAAAATGAAGAAAACATTCAAAAAGTGAAAATAAAGCATCTAACATGTGTTTAATAATAAAATGTTTATTGGTTGGGGTAGGTGAACAGAATTAGAGACGGTAAAAGTGAGTGGGTCCAATATCATTGGTCTTAAAAAGTGGGTGGGTCTTGTCCCACCCTTATACAATGGTTCCGACGCTCCTGCTTTAGACGACTAATTTGAATATTAGATGGGATGTGTCCCATTCAGTGTCTCTGATGGTTACAGGCCCTCATGCAATACCAACACAATCACTAAAGGAAATCCAGAAAACACATGATGATGGTTTGATCAGTTTACCCTGAATATGAAGTTGGTATTCCCTGATTTGTCGCTCTGACTTTGTCTGATCATTATTGAAATGGACTCTCAGTTTTTATCTATTTGTTGGGGCCCCTGTCAGTCAGTTTATTTGCTATTACCACTAACATACTGTTATTCTGTGTATTTGCAGGTTATGGCCATTTGAGCTGTAGACCTGTGGTAACATTTGGCAGACGGTCACTTTACGACACGACGTAAAAGCGAAGCGTTCATTATTATTCAGTACATTATTATCTACAGGCATTCCCCATCACTAGAATCAGATCAGGTTTGAACTTTAGAGACACTCCCTGCACCGATACTTTCGGTTTAATCCAGATGAGACTTTCGGTTTAATGTTTTATTAATTTTCTGCCTTTACATGTCTCTAAACATGCTGTAGTTTATAAAGGTCTGACACCTGATGAACACAAGACTCAAGCAGAACTCTCACCATGTAAGTTTTATAAATCTTATATATAGTAGTTATGTTATAGTAGTTATAGGGCTGTTGTTGTGTTTGTGTGAAACTAAACCTGCTCCTGATGCGGAAATGAGCCAACATGTTAATGACGAATATGTCAATGTTTAGTGATATTTCACTGCTCAGGAAAGTGTTTTCTCCCTGTATAAATGTGTTTGTATCAGTGACGTACACTTGTGTTTCCTCCTCAGGTTCAGATGGCTGACTCTTCTGCTTCTTCTGTGTTGCTTTATCAGTTATAGCGGTCAGTGTCATTTATGTTGATACATTATAACCATTATTGATGTTCAGTTCCAGATAGAGTTATTCTAGTCGATTCCTTGCAAGGGAACGCAAAGTTTCTCCGGGGAATGCAAAAGATTTGAAAAAAAAAATTCCTCCCATCCTAAGTTTTTTTTCCACCACTACGTCCCTTTGGGGCTCCTTAGTACGAAAAATGTCCTCTCATTGGGTCTCATTCACTAATAATAGCGTGGACTCTTTCGTGTACATGGTACGGCAGCAAAGCTCCTTGATTATTACGCAGGAATGAGAGTATAGTCCCTAGCCATATCGGTCTAGAAAATTGCAACTTTTCATTTTCCGTCGGTCTTAGTACACGATGTAACTACAGAAGAGTTTTAAATAGGAAAAATATTGAAACTCTTTGGTCATTTTTAAGCGAGATGCTAACGGTCTAATCAGATTCAATGATCTATGCTAAGCAATGCTAAAAGTTCTACCGCCAGACCCGGAGATCGGCTGAATGGATTCGAAAACGGTAAAACTCAACTGTTTAACTCTAGGGGAGTTGGAAAATGAGCCTATTTTCAAAAAAAAGTGGAGTGTTCCTTTAAAAAAAAAAAAGACTGGGCAAATCAACTCGTGAAATATTATTATGGTACACAGTGCATCAAAATGCATTGTCATCAGTTTGCCTAAATTCGAACACAGAATGGTCACATGTGTTACGCACCATTTACACGTGGTAGGGAGCAGGTGTAAATTTCTTTCGTACCAACTAACATTTTGAGTTTACGTCAGAATGGGTTTACGAACAATTTACACACAAATTCGTTCTGCACATGTTTCATGAATGAGGCCCATAGAGCGAGCCTTTCTCTGATTGTTTACAGTTTAACGGAAGTTACACCCAAAAACGTAGTTATTTGTATACATTAAACTCATCAGCTCGTTATTATAGATCTGACACACGTACAGTATAAATTCTCCTCCCCCTTCACATTTGTCACAATTATTTTAATGTTTGTTTTACCTTTGCATTATTTTTTATTATCATTTGTTATGCATTTCTCAAATAACCAAACTTTAGCTATACATAAGGGCCGCTGTGAAGTGACACTTAAGTGATCGAGAATATTCCAATATACAAATAAGTTATACAACTAAAAATATTTCCTTTGATTCCCGTCCACATTTTTCTTTCCTGGCATTCTTCTCCCACGTTCAAAGGGGTGTGGCTGAGAAGTGAGGAAAGGAAATTTGTGAGGATGCACAACCAGAAGATATCTGGGTCAGATAAGAGAGACATGCAAAATGTGCAAAATGGAAAACACTGCTCTAATGACTGCTAGTTGAAATGTTGGCCTAGTTGTAAAGTTACTTATAGTTAGTAGAATGTCTAAAGTGGACCATCCATGTGTTACCTATTTTTATGTTTGCTATTTTTACTGTAGGAACCACCTCTCGATCTGTGACTGGGAAAAAAGGAAGCAACTCTACCCTGCCTTGTGAATTTGAGGCCAGCGAGATTTCTCATATTCGTTTAACCAGACTGTCAAAAGAAATCCATGTTTGTGCGAATGAACAATGTGAAAATTGCAGAGTGTTTAAAGAAGGATCATGTGACATTGTCATCAAGGATCTGAGCTTCAGTGACGCTGGGAAATACATTCTGAGATTCAATTACAAAAATGTTACAAAAAAGGTGGAAAAGACGTACCAACTTCAAATTCACGGTAAAGGCAAAACTGATCAAACAACGTGATCTCATGAAAATACATGTGTATCTATATATACACTAAAACACAACATAAATTCACAAAACACATCAATTTTATCTGTTCGCTGTAATCCAAATCTTTTGAATCCATATGTTTGCGAGGAACAGATCCAAATTTAGCCCTTTATCCAGCAATCTTCATCTCACTCTCAGCAGCGACCGTCAATGTCTAATCCAGCGCTCGTTATTATGAATTTGGGCTGCGTTCCACTCCACTTTTACACACGCACTTGCAAACTTCCCTAAGTGCTTCCCCTCAGGGGAATCCCTGCTGCCATTTTGAAGTGCGTTCCACTTCATGAAGTGGACGAGGGAAGTTTATATGGACAGACCATAGATTGTAAAAAAAATATCACTCCCGGATAACTGAAAATAGGCAAAGAGGAGCTAACAGGTGGAGTGGGTGGAGCTAACAGTCAGCAGACAAACGGCTAGTAGTGACAGCAGCGACAATTCACCTGTCACTCAAGTGGCCACGCCCTTAATTATGCAGAACTTTAAGGCTTAATATAATTTAAAGGAAAAATTCACCCCCTCACAGTTGTCATTAACGGCAAAATTAGCTGTATAGACCAAAACGTCTCGGTTACGTATGTAACCCTCGTTCCCTGAGGAGGGAACAGAGACGTAACGTCAGTGACTGACGAAATGGGGGTTTCGCCTAGAAGCCTATCATCTTCGAGATCTTAGAAAACGCCCAATGGCAGGCCAATGCCATGGGCATGCGGAATTTGCATAGCGTAGCTCCGCCCCACAGCGTGGGTATATAAGGAAGTACGCTGGCAACATCGCATTATGTTTACCTGCTGAGGAGCCAAGACTGAACTCCCGGCCATTTCAGCGGTACAGCGGATGTGGCAGAGGGACGTTACGTTACATACGTAACCGAGACGTTCCCTTTCATTCAGTCACTCCGAGTAACGTCAGTGACTGACGAAATGGGGGTCCCAATTGTCGTCCAGTGCCCTGCGTAAGTGTGAGCTCCCTGTCGTAAGCTAGTACGGACGAAGGACTCCAACTTAGCACAGGAATACCAAAGTACACTGGGAAGCATATTCCAGGTAGAAGTATGCGCCAAAGTGCCTACCCGTAGGGAGGACTTAAGGAGACACATATGACCCGCAAGGGGCTGCATATGGAGGAACCCTGGGGTAACCAGCCGAAGGTGGAAAATTTTACCCCCAGGGGAGGCAAGGGCTTGCCGAATACACATGCTCAGAGAGGCTTACAGTGGAAATACACATGTGGGGGTCGCCCATAGGGGGAACCATGCACACGGTGGCACCTAGCCTGACACGAGGGCCTGAGCGAGTGGGCAGACGCACTGGTGTCGGCATCGACAGTGCTGGAGGAACTCAGGGTTTCGGGGGAAACTACCTGAGGAAAATATTGCACGTATCCCGTCCGTGGAGAGGAATGGCGAGCAAGCGAAGACACCTGAGCCTAGCCCATTACCGGCCACTTGTAGAGGCGAGTACATGAGAGGACACTGGCTCCACTCAGAGATTATAGAATCTGGCGAATGTGTTGGGTGTCGCCCAGCCTGCAGCTCTGCAGATGTCTGTCAGCGAGGCGCCATGCGCTAGAGCCCAAGAGGAGGCCACACTCCAGGTGGAGTGTGCTCTGACCCCAAGGGGGCATGGGCGCCCCTGCGTCTGGTAAGCCAAGACAATGGCGTCCACTATCCAGTGAGACAACCTTTGCTTGGAGAGAGCCTTTCCCTTCAGCTTCCCACCATGACAGACAAAGAGCTGGTCTGAGGTCCTGAACACTGCGTTCTGTCTACGTAAGCACGGAGGGCGCGTACTGGACAGAGCAGTGCCAAGGCTGGGTCTGCCTCCTCCAAAGGCAGCGCTTGATCAGGTCGTGCTGACTTACCTGTTTCGTCTCCACAAGGTCGTGGTAGGCGGATATCGCGGCCACATACACCTTGCGGCCACATACGTCCTTCCTCAGAGGTATGGACCAGGGAGGGGCTGTCGCAAGGAGTAAGAGTTCGGAGAACCAGGTCCGGCCGGGCCAATATGGGGCGACCAAAAGGACCTGCTCCTTGTCCTCCCTGATCTTGCACAGAAACTGTGCGAGAAGGCTCACTGGGGGGAACGCATATTTGCGGAGGCCCCGCGGCCAGCTGTGCGCCAGAGCATCCGTGCCGAGGGGGCCCTCGGTCAGGGAATAAAACAGGCGGCAATGGGAAGAGTCGTGGGAGGCAAACAGATCTACCTGTGCGTCGCCGAACTGTTCCCAAATCAGCTGGCCGTCTGGGGATGGAGTCTCCATTCTCCCGGAAGTGGCTGAAGCCGTGAGAGCTCGTCGGCTGCACGGTTCAGGGTTCCTGGGATATGGACAGCACGAAGGACCTCAGATGCTTCTGACTCCATAAAGATGGCGGGCGAGTTGAGACATATGGCGGGAACGTAGACCACCTTCGGTTGATGTACGCTACTGTGGCCGTGTTGTCTGACCGGACTAGTACGTGTTGACCCCTGAGCAACACTAGGAAGCGGTGCAGGGCGAACCGTACTGCCAGCAACTCGAGGCAATTGACATGCAGGAGGCACTGGGGTCCTGTCCAGGAGCCCGCGGCAGCAGGTCCATTGCACATGGCACCCCAGCCCGTGGTGGAGGCATCTGTTGATACAACATGAGGGTCGACCACGGGGTGAGGGTCTGCAGGCAGGCCCGAGTCACTGGGACCCGGAGCGTGCCCGACTGCCATGCCCATCTCGGGACTCGATCGCGAAGCCAGTGCTGAAGCGGTCTCATATGAAGCAATCCGAGCGGCGTTACCGCGGCTGCAGATGCCATATGCCCCAGGAGCCTCTGAAATAATTTCAGTGGAACCGCACTCTTGCTCTCGATTTGACGGAGGCAAGTCAGCAGTGACTGCGCGCGCTCGCTCGTAAGCTGCGCGCACATGGCGACCGAGTCGATATCCATACCGAGAAAAGAGATCCTCTGCATGGGGCAGAGTTTACTCTTCTCCCAGTTGACCCGAAGGCCCAGACGGGCTAAGTGCTGGAGCACTAGGTCTCTGTGTTCACACACCTGCTCTCGAGAGTGACTCAGTATGAGCCAGTCGTCGAGGTAGTTCAGGATGCGAACCCCGTGTTGCCTGAGTGGCACAAGGGCTGCCTCGACAATCTTCGTGAAGACGCGAGGGGACAGAGCTAGCCCAAATGGGAGGACCGCGTACTGATATGGGAGTAGGCGTCCTTCAGGTCGATCGCTGCAAACCAATCTGCTGGACAAACGCATTCGAAAAGGCGTTTCACTGTCAACATCCTGAACGGAAGCCTGTGAAGGGAACGGTTCAGGACGCGCAGGTCCAGGATCGGTCGTAACCCACCGGTTTTCTTGGGTACAATGAAGTAGGGGCTGTAGAAGCCGGACTTCATTTCGGCTGGAGGGACAGGCTCGATCGCACCCTTCGCCAGCAGGGTAGCAACCTCCGCACGCATGACTGGGGCATTGGGCCTCACCATAGTGTAGCGGACTCCTCGGAAGCGGGGAGGAGCCTGAGCGAACTGAATCGCATAGCCGAACCTGATGGTCTTCGCGACCCAGCGAGACTCGCCCCGGGAGCTCTAGCCAGGCTCCCAAGAACTGCACCAGCGGGGACATGCGAACCACAGGCGTACCCCGGGTGGGGCAGCGAGACGGCGTGACCGGCCCAGACGTGGGAGGCGTAGCGTCCCGGTGTGGGGGCACGGTCATCAGCCGCGTCCTGACAGAGGAGACCAGGGAAGGACGTGCGTTCCACTGGGGTCTGCTCTGAGAGGAGACTGGCGTCAGAGAGGGACGAGAGTGGCGTGGCCCGGGGGCGGCGCACACTGCCGTGCACGGTCTCTGGGTGCTCAGGGATGGGTGCTAGTTCTTACTACATATAGGGTGCTGCCGACCCGGGAGCCAGCAGCTGCAAGATTCTCCCCCGGCCCTCCACCGGGGGAAGGAGTGGCCCTGCTACCATCTCCTTGAAAGAACTGCCCATCCCTGAGCTGTCCGCGCCAGGAGCGCCGCTTAGCCTGGCGTAAGGCGGGCTGCGGGGCTGGGAAGCGGACAGGGGCGCCTTCCTGCGACCACCTCCACAGCGCGGCCCGGAAAACTGGCTGCTGCTGGGGCCGGGCGGGAGGGGTGGAGCCACAGGAGGGCGCCCTCGGCGGCAAGCAGACTGAGGTGACTGAGCCGGCGGCTGAGTGAGGCAGCAGCTGGCCACCGGGGCAGTACATGTTTCATGGCTTCAGTCTGCTTCTGGGCGGCCGAGAACTGTTGGGCGAAGTTCTCAGCCGTGCCGCCGAAGAGGCCAGCCTGGGACATGTGAGTGTTGAGGAACCAGGTTCGCTCAGCCTCTCTCATATCGACCAGGTTGAGCCACGTCTCTCCTGGACCACGGCTGTGGACATCACCTGGCCCAGGGAGCGTGCGGTCACCTTCGCCGCCCGGAGGGCGAGGATCACCATGCCATATTGAAGCACTCTGTGCAAGAGGGGGGGGGGGGGTGTGTGGCCCGACCGAGGAATAGTCGTCGGGGTTTATGCCACACCGCACCCTCAGGTCACCCTGGCCACCAGCCAAACATCCCATCACGTGGAGAGGATAATGGGGTGTGGCAGAGGGGACTCTACCTCCATACGGGGGTCATTGAGTCTCGACCGTGATTGCAACTGAGCGTCAACAGGGGGGACCCCAGTGTACCCTTGACCGCGGCCCCATCGAGGGCAGAAAAGGCGGAGGAGGCCCGCGAACGGTCACGGGAAGACAACGGGGATTTCCAGGACCGCGTGACCTCCTCATGCACCCCGGGAGAGAAAAGTAATTGGGGGCGGGGCCCGACAGCTGTCAGGACGCGCCACACCCAAAGACCAATCATCCCCCGAGATGACATGGCTGTCAACTCTGGGTCGGACTCGGGCAATGCTGACACGCCCGAAGGCGGCAGCATAGCCGAATCTTCATCCCCAGAGGACTCCAGCCCACCTTGAGATGCGGCGATCGACATCTCGTCGTCATCTGGAGCACCAAACGAAACACGCGGGATGTCCGCAGACGGTCCCGCTGCTTCAGTCTGACCACTCGCGGGTAGCGGTGTGCGAGAGGGGGGTGTGGCCCGAGGAATGATCGTCGGGGTTTATGCCACACCCTAACCCTCAGGTCACCCTGGCCACCAGCCAAAGTACCATCTCCTCGGAGACGGTAGATTGGGGTGTGGCAGAGGGGACTCTCTTCCCTTTACAGGGGTTTGAGTCTCGACCGCAACATCGCGATGGTCATGTTCCCGCAGTGAGAACATGACTCATCCACAAACGCTGCTTGAGTGTGCTGAAGCCCAAACACGTCAAGCAGTGATTGCGCCCATCAGATAGCAACAGACATCGACCGCACCCAGAAGTGCACGGGCGAACCGTCTTTAAAAAGACGTGCCACGTGCAAGCTCTTTTTGTGAGAGAAAGCTCTGTAGAGTGCCGAAGCGCCCAGGGAAACACACACACAGCTGTTGCAGATCACTGCACAGATCAGCAGGCAGGCAATGTGAGATCGCTGGAATGCGCCGTAACACCAACACCGACTGGAGAGCTGCTCGTCTCGAAGAAGCTGATGATAACTTAGAAGGCTTGAGGAGTGAAGAGAGAGATACTCTTGGCTCCGAAGCAGAAACATAATGCGATGTTGCCAGCGTACTTCCTTATATACCCACGCTGTGGGGCGGAGCTACGCTATGCAAATTCCGCATGCCCATGGCATTGGCCTGCCATTGGGCGTTTTCTAAGATCTCGAAGATGATAGGCTTCTAGGCGAAACCCCCATTTCTTCAGTCACTGACGTTACTCGGAGTGACTGAACGAAAGGGAACCACAATTTGTACCAGGCTGTAAACATGTTTTTTTCTGCTGTAAAGTTGGGCATTTTAACATGGGGCTCAATGAGATTCTGCTCCCTTCTGGAGCCTGTCTCTAGTGGCCAGTCGATGAACTGCAGTTTAAGTCACTTCTGTATTGGCTTCAAGAGAAACTGGGGGAGGTTGCTAGCCTGACAAGCCAGACCCACATCAAGATGTTGGGTCTCGGAAAACACCATTGGCAGAGCTCAATCCGAGGGGCGGGATAAATGGTTGTCTTTCAAATTCCCTCTGCACGCAATAGGATAGCGCTATAACCAACCAGAGCACTATCAGTGGTGAGACAACAATCACAAGCGGGTCCCATGCGTTTTCCCACCAGTGGAGCTAGTTGATAGATTAAACTTTTGCCGTATTCGGTCTGCCGTCATTATGTTAAGCCCGCCCACCATCTCTATACACGATGTGATTGGCCTGACTAGAGTTTGGTTTTTCAAGCTCGCAAGTCAACGGAGAGTTGCTAGATGCCCTGGCTTCAAATTACATTTGCTGCCGCTAGGGTGCGTCTAGATTTCTAGGCTAGGAGGTTGCCGCTTGGGACAGACCATCACTCCCTCAATTTTGACCAGGGGAGGTTATGTTATCGTGTTGTATTGTGGTATATGAAGCTGCCTGAAGTGTACAAATGAAGTAGCCTCGAGGGAGCGAGGGTCTGTCCATATAAACTTCCCTCGTCCACTTCAATGAAGTGGAACGCACTTCAAAATGGCGGGATTCCCCAAGGGGTAGTGCTTAGGGAAATTTGCAAGTGCGTGTGTAAAAGTGGAGTGGAATGCAGCCCTTGAATGCAGCCTTGAATTCAAAAACCGCACGCCCTCACGAAGCGTTACGACATGATTTACGGCAGTAATAACGAACGCTCATTGGCTCTCTCCTGCTTCATCACAGATTGTGAATTTGTGACATGCCGTTTCAGTTGATGTACATTTAAAATGGGGAAATGCACGTCTTCACAGAGAGAAGCCGGATTAATATTTTCATCGATTACTCATATTTCAACTTAAATTCTGCTCTGTACCCCAAACAAAACTATTATATACCGCCAGAGATGACTGCGACTGCAACACATCGTCATTTGAACTACTTTTGGTACGCTTTTGACATTTCCGCAATATATAATTATTGTGATTTCACTTGTCTGTCTGTTATGCTTTTATTTATAAAAGTACGTAGTTTTAATAAATGGTTATGGGTAGGTGTAGGATTAGCTATTCAATGTATCTTTTTAATGCTATTGTTACTAAAATTTTCATTTTCCAACACATTTCTGTGTATTACGTTTTATTCTCTTTATATTCTGTATAAAATGGGTATGTTCAGGTTTGGAGGTAGTGTTAAGGGATCTTACATTAATCTATAAAATGGTAAAAGGGAAATTATACAGATATCTTTAGATTTGAATTTTTTTTTATATAAAGATTCATAAAAAAAATATTTTATGAAAGATTCGTAAATATTTTACGTATTTTATCTATAAAATAATGTACGTAATAATGCTACGTTTAAATGTTACCAATATGTCCATATTCTACGTTTCGGAACTTCTCCAAACGTACGTTTTGTGTCTTTGAAAGTTATGTATTACAATGAGAGCAGGCTGGATCAAACCATCAGCATGTGCTTTCTGGATTTCCTTTAGTATTTTGCTGGTATTGTATGCAAGACTGCAACCAACAGAGACTCTGAATGGGACACTAATATTCAGATTAGTTGATTCCAATAGAGACTTTTCAATGGCTGATTTTTAAATGATCACATTTGGTCCCTCAATCCTAAATCTGTGTTTCTGGCCTTGACTGATTGACACCATTATAATGATGATGAATGTGTGTCTGCTTCTCCTCAGATGAGATCTCTGTGAACACAGGCGAGAAGCTGAAGTTGGATGTTCTGTTGACTAATGCTTTTAAAGTGGAGCATCAGAATATAATCAGCACAGAGTGGAAAGAGGTGTGGACGAGAGAAAGCAACTCAAGTGTTAATGTAACAGATGAACGACTGGATGTCCGTGATGGGAACCTGACCATTTTACATTTTGAGGCCACTGACGCTGGAACATACAGAGTTCTGGACTCTGAAGGAGAAATCTTGATCACAGTCACACTCACAGGTGAGAGAAGATCAGAGGATGAGTGGGAATATTACTTATAAAGCATTTAGTGTGTCCCAGAACTGGGGTTGCATGAGTTGGGTTAGATCAGGTAGGGCATCCGGCGTAAAATCTCTGCCAAATAAATGTGTGGATAATTCTGCTGTGGCAACCCCTAACAGGAAGCAGCCCGGCATAGTTGAGGTTTATTCATCGTGATTTAAATCACAAGTTCATGCTAAACTGTGTGACTAACCTTTCAATGTCCTCCACAGAATCTAATAAAGACTCAGCAGGAGAATGCAAAGACGACCCTAAAAATAGTAAGTAGAACAGGAGGCATTGAGAGCTTTACAAAATGTTTTAGTGAGTTTATTTTTAAAAACTGTGTTCTCTTACCACCTTCCTCCTTGCTGTAGAGGCTTTGATTATTGGACTGTCCGTGTGTGGAGTTTTGTTTCTGGTGGCGGTGGTGGTTTCTATATATTTCATCTGGAAATCCCAATGTCAGAACAGGAACGCTGATCATGAGGCCTACCGAGATGTCCCAATGCAAGTAGGCATGTGACAACCTAACACATGCCAGGATGACGAAACTTAGTGTATTTACTAGTTGCCATATCAACACTATTTAGAGAAAAAATTGCGCCAAAATTCAAAAATTTTTAGAAGATATCACTGAACATTTATTCAACCATAGCAAAAGTACATTTGCTGTGTTTATATAAAATGAGACAAATCTGCTATTATTTAAATCTCCAATCTGTTATTATCAGTTCTAACAGCAGAAGACACGAGCCGGGGTTAATCCCAGTGGAGCAGGCGGGGCATGTTGTCACACTGAGCCCCTATTAGAAATATCATATTTTTCTATACTTTTATGAATTCTATTGAGAAACCATGAGCAAAAGGTGAACAAAGACTGAGAGTCAATGTTCGGAAGTTATTAGGGCCCGAGCACCGATGGTGTGAGCACCCTATTGGAATTGCTCACAAAGTCTGATGTTTCGCCATGACTCAGGAAGCTGTTGTAAGTCAGGCATACAATGTCCGATCTGCCCCAAACTTCATATGTTTGATAAGAGTCCGGACCTGAAGACATCTACATATGAGTTTCAGAATTAGGCATGGCAAAATTACTCGACAGCGCCACCTACAACATTTCAACGAAGTGATTTAACCAGATCATCATCATATATGCACAGTCTAATCTAAAGGCCTTTGCGACGTTAAATTGTGAAGATCTTGAGTTTTCGCTGAAGGGTGTGTCCCTGGCGGCCTGACAAAGTCTGATGTTTCGCCATGACACAGGAAGCTGTTGTAAGTCAGGCATACAATGTCCGATCTGCCCCAAACTTCATATGTTTGATAAGAGTCCGGACCTGAAGACATCTACATATGAGTTTCAGAATTAGGCATGGCAAAATTACTCGATAGCGCCACCTACAACATTTCAACGAAGTGCCCCTCTCACGAACATTCGTAAAAGCTGTTGAGTTGTGTTTGAGTTGAGTCAGGCGCAACACGCAAAAAGGGTGTTTGCAAACTATGCTGTATTTTTGTAATTCCGCTAAGTGGCACTAATGTCGCAGAAACTAAATGCTTCACCTTTAAACAGTACAGCGCATCGGCTGAGGACACACTAATATAAGAGACGACAAATAATAAATATTATGGCAGGTGTCAATTTAAATGTAGCCTATGCCAGAAGTGTTTTTTTTATTGAGAATTAAAAATAAGTATAATACAATAAATATCAGTAGCCTACTATGAATAAAACATGAGTAAAATATCAACATAACTTTAATACCAAAATAAACAAACAAAAGAACGAAAGTAAAGCGGCAGCCCCTCACAGACGACTGCCGTACAAACATAAACAAAACACAATGTAAAATCCAGGGCTAATCCTCTCTCACTGTCATCACTCCTCCTTTTATCCTCCTGAGCTCAAACCCGAGGCCTCCATTCGCTCCGTTCCCACAGCTGTCGGCCTCGCCCGGCTTGCCACACTATCATCTACAATAATTGATGTTTCAACATGAGGAAAAGCCCATCCAAAGCTGAGTCTGTGTTCCTGCCAAGTTGTTTTTGTAATATTAAACATCTTTATTGAGATTTTTTTCCTTGCCGCTGTTGCCTTAACTGACCACTATAAATGATTTGAAGGTGCTTCTCTTTGTAAAGCAGCATTAAAATAGCATGTATTGAGAAAAACTCTAAACCAACTATGAATTTGGTCCTTTTTACGCGTGTTGTAAACAACTTTTGATACGGTAATATTATGTTGGTTTGTAGTGATGTATTTTTAAATTGAATAATTGTTACTGTTTTTGTACTGTTTCACTAGGTGTACATATTCTTAAAGAACACAATGTTTGATGACTTTTACACTCATATTGTATAAACCAAATTGTTCACCTGTGAAGTTTATGATCATCTGAAATGTGTGACTGTGAGCAGTCGTGTCTCGTGAGGTCAGATATTGTTATTTTTGTGAATGCATTGAAGAAATATTTCACATCAAGCACTATGGCATCTGTGAGATGTTGAGATGTTGAAACTACAGTAATCCCTTTAAAACGTGAATTAAACATGTCTTCATAATTTCAGTATGTTATACCTATACCTGGTGGAGTAGATTCATCAATATAGTTATTGAGGATTGTTGGGATAATTTTAGGTTTATGGTGTTTTTTGTTTTCTTACAGCTGTATCCACTCTTGCTTAACATTGCTTTGCTCAGGTTTAAGAGGGAATTTAACTTATCAATGATGATCTGTTTTTCCATAGAGTATATTGTTCCATTCTACTGTATGTATATTTAAATGTGTAACTTAATAAATAACTTTTGACGGTTTGAGAATCTTTCCTTTTTAATCACTGATGTTGTTCAATTTATAAAAATTGCATCGTAAGCTTCCCGCTTACATTACCTTAGAAAAAATGAGACTTCCAGAATGCACACAAAGTTTACACTTAAACATTACGGCCCGGTTTCACAGATAGGGCTTAGATTAAGCTAGGTTTAGACCTTCAATTAGGGCATGTCGGATAGCCAGCTTGTGTTGTAGAGCTGCTACTACCAGGTGTCGGATGACTGGTTGTGTACAGTTAACCTAAGTTGTGTAAGCTCCACCCACTGGCCCAACGGCGGAATCCAGCACGGGCGCTTCTGGAAAAATCACTTTAATTTATTAAAATGTGAGGATCCAATTTTCAATCTGACTCCATGAATAATTTAATCTGACTCCAATTGTATGTGATTTCGTTAAATTTGTTACGTTTATGAATTAACGGCTGATCAAAGGATTAGTTGTGATTTAATTTAGATCGTTGATCTTTCTTAGTATCCCTTATTTTCACATATTCGTTCATCAAAGGACCCGATATCGCACAGAAACAGTCGCGTCGCGATTCACGCATTCACGGACACAAACTAGCCAGTTCTGATATTAGTCAGAGGATTGCAGAGTGAATATTTTACCTTTAAGTGGTCGCACACGCTTACTCCGAACAAAAAGTGTAATTTTAGTAATAAATCAGAATATCCCAAAAATGCTGTGCTCCATGCTCCAGTCATTGGGTCCTCGGTTTGATATATCCTGACAGAGATCATTACCTGGCAAGAGAGACACACCGCAACAGTGTGGTAAGTTCTGATTACAGATGCTTCCTTGAGTGGTTTGTCAATTCCCTTTAAATACTCAACCAGAACAAAGAACAATAAACATTTAGCACCCAAATATTTATGCAGCTTTTGGTTGAACTTTTCTCGTGCCCAAATGGTCACGCGTATCTTTGGGGGGTGACAGAAAATGTTTATTAAAAGATCTTTATGAGCATCTCCCACACCAGGGGAACAAGCCCTGTTTTCTTTATGATGACCTGTTCTACTGATGTGGGAATGAAACCTCTTTACCAGTCGCACAAAACGTATTTATATTGACCACAAAGAAACAACTTGTGGCAGGCTCTGTGAGATTTGCATGATTGTGTGGGCCCTGATGTCAGGGTGTGGTACAATTGGACTCAAGTGCAAGAAGTGGGTGTTTAATTAACAATAAAATAAACAAAAACAAAATATGGAATCTCAACTTCCATAGGAATTCATTGAACACACTTGCTTTGCTCCACACCGTTATGAATGCCTGTGCGGCCGTGCACATTTTACTTTCGGTTTAGAATCAGCCCCCGTCGGTGATGCCGGTATTGTATACTGCTGTTGTCATATGTCGATTAACAAAAATGTTCTCAGAATACCGAAGCCTGACTGGTTCACGTCTGTGCACCTGCAGAGACAAATGGCTTTTCAGCCCAGCAAAACGGGCGGAGCCGACTGCCTATTTAAGGCACACTGAAACCATTTTCGTCAGAATTATTCTGCTTCAGCATGAAGATCATCTCCTTGCTGACTCTGAAAAAGAAAATTAAGCATTCCTGCTCGCCGTGGAAAAAGCCCTAGCAGCGGATTAATGGCGCTGACAGCTCTCACTCTCACTCTGAGCATGTTACTTGCCAGGGCTGTGTCCACGCCAAGCCGCGTTCATCGAGATCATTCTCACTGCGAGAGCATAAGTCTTGTCTCGCTGCACTCACGGACTGCTTTGTTGCCTCACTCTCCCTACAGCGAGGGGACTTGCTTTGCTGCTCGAAGGGACTGCCAGTCACAAAGCAGAGACTATCCCATCGGACAGTGGATGCGATAGGGTTGGCTTACAAGTCCTTGGGCTTGCAGTGCCCTATTGCGGTGAGGGCCCACTCCACCAGGGGAATGGCCTCCTCTTGGGCTTGGACTAGCGGAGTGTCCATTGCTGACATCTGTGCGGTGGCTGGCTGGTCCTTACTGTCCACCTTTGCTAGGTTCTACAACTTGAAAGTCTGTGCTCTTCAGGCACGAATATTGTCCACTTAAAGGAATAGTTCAGCCAAAAATGAAAATGACCCCATGATTTCCTCACCCTCAAGCTATCCTAGAATGACATTCTTCTTTCAGACAAACACAATCAGAGTTATATTAAAAAATGTCCTGGCTAATCCAAGCATTATAATGGCAGTGAATGGGAGCCCAAAATTGGAAGCCCAAAACAGTGTATCCATCCATTATGAAATTAATCCACACGGCTCCGAGGGTTAATAAAGGCCTTCTGAAGCAAAGCCATGCATTTGTGTAAGAAAAATATAAATATTTAGGGTGAAAATATACATTCACCTAAAGGATTATTAGGAACACCTGTTCAATTCCTCATTAATGCAATTATCTAATCAACCAATCACATGGCAGTTGCTTCAATGCATTTAGGGGTGTGGTCCTGGTCAAGACAATCTCCTGAACTCCAAACTGAATGTCAGAATGGGAAAGAAAGGTGATTTAAGCAATTTTGAGCGTGGCATGGTTGTTGGTGCCAGACGGGCCGGTCTGAGTATTTCACAATCTGCTCAGTTACTGGGATTTTCACGCACAACCATTTCTAGAGTTTACAAAGAATGGTGTGAAAAGGGAAAAACATCCAGTATGCGGCAGTCCTGTGGGCCAAAATGCCTTGTTGATGCTAGAGGTCAGAGGAGAATGGGCCGACTGATTCAAGCTGATAGAAGAGCAACTTTGACTGAAATAACCACTCGTTACAACCGAGGTATGCAGCAAAGCATTTGTGAAGCCACAACACGCACAACCTTGAGGCGGATGGGCTACAACAGCAGAAGACCCCACCGGGTACCACTCATCTCCACTACAAATAGGAAAAAGAGGCTACAATTTGCACGAGCTCACCAAAATTGGACAGTTGAAGACTGGAAAAATGTTGCCTGGTCTGATGAGTCTCGATTTCTGTTGAGACATTCAGATGGTAGAGTCAGAATTTGGCGTAAACAGAATGAGAACATGGATCCATCATGCCTTGTTACCACTGTGCAGGCTGGTGGTGGTGGTGTAATGGTGTGGGGGATGTTTTCTTGGCACACTTTAGGCCCCTTAGTGCCAATTGGGCATCGTTTAAATGCCACGGCCTACCTGAGCATTGTTTCTGACCATGTCCATCCCTTTATGACCACCATGTACCCATCCTCTGATGGCTACTTCCAGCAGGATAATGCACCATGTCACAAAGCTCCAATCATTTCAAATTGGTTTCTTGAACATGACAATGAGTTCACTGTACTAAAATGGCCCCCACAGTCACCAGATCTCAACCCAATAGAGCATCTTTGGGATGTGGTGGAACGGGAGCTTCGTGCCCTGGATGTGCATCCCACAAATCTCCATCAACTGCAAGATGCTATCCTATCAATATGGGCCAACATTTCTAAAGAATGCTTTCAGCACCTTGTTGAATCAATGCCACGTAGAATTAAGGCAGTTCTGAAGGCGAAAGGGGGTCAAACACAGTATTAGTATGGTGTTCCTAATAATCCTTTAGGTGAGTGTAAATACATAGGGTAATTTTCATTTTTGGGTGAACTATACCTTTAACCAGTCCCCAAGGTTTTTTCAGGTGGTATCATGCCCCATCGGCTCCGGCTCCTGACCCCAGCCTGTTTGTTGGACTAATTCCTTTGAATTGCGTTCCACATATGCGTCAGCTATGCAATGCAAGTGAACCGTATTGAAAGGGAAAGTTTCGGTTACTCGCGTAACTTTGGTTCTCAGAGATAACGGGAATGAGCATTGTGTAGCTTGCTGTGCTACTGCGCCTGCACACAAGTCGACACTGCCACTGCTCAGTTGAATGTCTGCCCATAAGTGTCAGTTACTGATGCAATGCTCGTTCCCGTTATCTCAGGGAACCAAAGTTACATAGTAACCGAAACATTATACACAAATTTTTTTGAGTTGTAACTCAAACCAGGAAGAGACATAATTTTAATTTGCACATTTTTGTAAAGAACGTTTTATTTAATATATAATAAAAATAATTAATTAATAAAAAGCATATTACAGACACCGTTTATAGAGACACAATAATTTGTATGAAACCTGGAATATTTATAATTATGGACCCACAAATCTACACGCATTTACCTTGTTCTCCAATAAAATGCAAGTAAATGCAAGCTAAAGTAGACCACATTCAGCAAAATATGGAAAAACTATGAGGTTCTCTGTGTTACAAACGAGACAGGATGCAACACTTGAACTGACAATAGATTATTGTTCAGTGCTATATAATTCTCTGGAGAGGAAGTGGAAACTCTGTGTGGTTTAGTGACTCTGCATTGAGCCGAGACCTTTAGTTTGATCGACACCGTTACGGACGACAGACACAATGGAGAAAATCATTTTCTTCTTCTGTTTATTTTCTTATTGGATTATGCAAATCACGCCCAGTGGTAAATATATTCAAGCATTCATGAAATGAACATATAAACCTCAAATAGTATAGCTAATATCAATGTCTCTCAGATGCGTCAGGATCTTCTGCTGTGAGAGTCCAGATGGGAGGAAACATCCTTCTGAACTGCAGCATGAGAAACAGATATGAAGTGGCCTGGTATCATCTCAGACCTGAAGAACTCGTTCTGCTGATTTCTGCGGAGAAGGACCAAACTGGAAGAAAACTTCTGATCAACTACAATCCAAACAGCAATCGTCTGGAAATGACCGCAGACAGTTGGGTCACCAGAGTCTCTTTAACTATTTCTGGAGTATCAGAGTCAGATTCAGGCCTTTATTTCTGTGGAACAAAGTCTGACGCTCCAGAGATGTTCTTCGACAAACCCTTCAGACTGGAGATTGAGGGTAACACATTTCAGTTTCAGCTCCCATCATGTCTTCACAAACTTGTCATTGTATGGGGGAATGAGCCACTCAGGATGAGATTTGAACACGATTTTTGTTTTGAGATTGATGGATTTAGCGGTTTGTGATTGAGAGCAGCACAAGAGTAAAAGTTCTAAATATTTTATATGCTTGGTGTATACACACACACACACACACACACACACACACATATACAGTATATTGCATATTAGAGTACATTTTTAGAGCTCAAACACTATCCATCAAAAGTTTGGACATACTGAATACATTATTGTTTTTTCTTAAATGCTTAAAATTTGTTTTCTAGATAACATACAAATTTTACATGAATAGCAAAGATGAAGTATATAAAATATATAAAATTGTATCACGTTTTGGTCACTGTGTCATTTCAGAGTTTATTACATCAGTATTATTCTAATATGAAATATACATACAAATAAGTTTGTCCAAACTCTATGAATATATAAGTCTATTTAATTCTTGTTGGTGATTGCCAGCGTAAAAAGAAATCTTTGATTTGACTCACTAGACAGGTCACTTTTTTCCAAAGTGATGATTGTGGAATAAAAGAAACCAAATGTTTTATCATTGCTTTGAATCATTATTACAGTAGCTCATGTTTTTACGCCATGCTTAACTTAACTAACCCAAATCGTACAGTTAATTAAGCCAATGGACCAGTCAGTTTACTAGGACTCATTGTTATTGACTCCTTTTAATTATAGACGCCCTGAAATATATAATTTCTATTGCATGAAGGACAAGTTAAAAATTACAGAATCTCATCTTAACGCACTCTCCCATATACAATTAACAGTTATTTATTGTTTTGATGGTTTTGTGTGTGTGTGTTTGATAAACTGATCATATATTTACAGGTCTGTTTGTAATAGAAAAGCCAAAAGAAGAAGATGACGTCACAGGTAACATGTTGGTCTGATTTTTCATGTTGTAACTGCTCTGCTGTTTAAATTCAGCACTAATTCTTTAATACTCTGGTTGTATGAATGTGAATAACTCTTCTGTCTGTCTGTAGATGGAGTGACCTCAAAGGAGCGTGTGCTGATGTTCGGTGGTGTTGGACTGGCTGTGTTTGTGTTTTTTCTGACTACAGTCGTCGCAGGAGGAATCATTTACCATCGCGGTTGGCAGAAAGGATGGAAAGAAGCCAAACATGATGCTCTGATTAGCTAAATGACATCTATTTCTGCTTTATTTGACTATTTGAGCTTTGCACTGCCTGTAAAAACAGCATTGCTGTAGGGTAATATAAACAAAACAACTGTATCAGATGCTTTCACTTTCAGAGAAACTGAGATGTTGTGCCAAATGTCGCCTTTTTTAGCACCAAACTTAAACAGTCATTAATGGTTGTGGTGATTATTCAGGTTTGTGCGGTTCATTTGTGCTTGTCAGTAATATTCAGTTAAATATTTAAACAATAAACAATTAAGAGTTAGAGCAACTGCAGTTTTTACATGAAGAGAACGAGCCAGTGTCCTTGTGGCAAACGGCTTCTGTCACGGCAAATACAAGCAAACAAAAGCTTTAATATCATTAGACCAGCAGGACTCATATTAAAAATGAACATTTGAGAGCTTGAGGTAAGCAGTTTTAAGTTTTAGCGCCATGTCGCGTTGATTAAATTTTCTAAAAACAAAAGGGCAGCGCTGCTGAAGGCTTTCGAACGAAGCTCGTTGATAGGCGCGTTCTTGCTTTCGCTCTGGTTGATGTGTGTGTGTGTGCTCATCCAGGAGAAGTGCCCATATAAGGAAATCCGCCCTTTATGATGTCATACAGGGCCATACTCGGAAAAAAACTTTCCGAAACGTGTTTGAATCCTGAAAGAGTGTATTTGGCACAGAAATATTCTGTCATGCGTCAAACTTGTTTTTTTTTTACTTTGTCCATGTTTATCATGAGAATCAACTCTTTAACAGTGTAAATAAGGCAGAATGTAGGAAGTAGCATTAATAGTTGTGGTGATTATTCAGGTTTGTGCTTGTCAATAATATTCAGTTAAATATAAAAGTGCTGCTACTGTTTTTAAATGCAACATAATTCAATCTCAACACACAATATTCAAGCTAAAGTAGGCCTACCATGTTTTAAGCAACTGACGTTTATAAATGTAAATCTCTTCTGTGGCACATACATCTTGATTAAATAAAAATGTAAACATATGTCTTAAATGTTAAATGTGTTTGTTGAGAGATCTGATCAAATAAACAGCAGTAAAACTAAGAAATTATACGTGTCTGCGCATTTTCTGACAGAATACGTAAACCTCTGACAGTATATGTTTAATGAGGTCAGATGTACACCACATTTTCAGAAAAACACTGGTGCAATAAACAATCATGATTTCCTAACTGACTGCACTGAGATCATGCAACCACACCACAAAATAGGAGGTGAAAACAAACCGACTATCACTGACACTATAAGAGCGTTATGCTAAGAAATCACTATACTAATAATATATATTGAAATTGCTGGGGACTAAAATAATTCTAAAACTAATAGAATGAAAACATTAAAACATCTATTCTTATAGCACAAATTTGAAATTCAAAACATTTGTGCCACCCGGTGGTCACTGAGGCCGCCCAGCCCGGAAGTATAGTGCTATCAATTGAAAATATAAATATTATTGTCATGGTGACTTTTCGCGACTGTTTTCTCTGTGTTACAGCTTTAATCATTAACATTATTCGGTTGAATTCGTTATTCATTTTGAAGCTGTTATTGATGCCTTTCCAAATAAGGTATTCGTCTTCGAGCACATCCCTTGCCTCTTTGGGATGGGACCACAAGGCCGTTCACTTGCAGAACACAAGTGTAGCAACGTTCGTGTAGGTACAAGGAAGAAGACAAGGTGGTCGGCTGGCTGGGAACTCGAAACAGCTATTTTATTAGTTTTAACTCAGGTCACAAAACAAGGTGCACATCGCACAACGTAAATAAACTATTTTCTCTGGATATCAGCGGTTTTAGCTTTGGCAGTTCCTCTCTGCACGTCGTCTCTGTCCCTGTTTGAGTCCCAGCGTGTGTGTCCAGCTCCTCTCTCTCCAGTCCTCATTTCCTGTGTGGCTTATATCCTGTCTCTCCATGCCAATCACTGAAACAAGAGACAGGTGTTTCTCATTTAGCCTTGATTCACTTACGTGCCACTCGTCCTCTGACTCTCTCTCCCGTCACAGACTTCGCTAAACCACGCCCCCCTCGCCACAACAAGCTTCTGGAGGGCACACAGGTCTGGAGTTTAGTGAGTTTAGGTATAAGGGAGCAGAGCCAGAGGTTGATGAATTTGATACAAGCAGCGATTGGCAACCAGTGCAAGTTTATGAGGAGCAATGTGAAGTACACTCTCTTCGGCTCGATAAGGACACTCTCTTCTAGATTCAGTTGCAGATGTTTGACAGTGATGCTGGAAGGCCATTACAATAGTCCAGTCTGGATAGAACAAGAGCTTGGACAAGATGTTGTTT
Organism: Rhinogobio ventralis; assembly: GCA_039654625.1. Lineage (NCBI taxonomy): Eukaryota > Metazoa > Chordata > Actinopteri > Cypriniformes > Gobionidae > Rhinogobio > Rhinogobio ventralis. The sequence goes on from CM077209.1 coordinate 1,603,779, forward strand.
AGCTCCGATAGGAAGGGCCTGATCCTCGTAATGTTGTAATGTCTACAGAACATGATGCACTTTTATGATGGATAGATGCACTTTTATGATGGATAGATGCACTTTTATGATGGATGGATGCACTTTTATGATGGATAGATGCACTTTTATGATGGATAGATGCACTTATAATGGATGGATGCACTTTTATGATGGATAGATGCACTTTTATGATGGATGGATGCACTTTTATGATGGATAGATGCACTTTTATGATGGATTGATGCACTTATAATGGATGGATGCACTTTTATGATGAATAGATGCACTTTTATGATGGATAGATGCACTTTTATGATGGATGGATGCACTTTTATGATGGATAGATGCACTTTTATGATGGATTGATGCACTTATAATGGATGGATGCACTTTTATGATGGATGGATGCACTTTTATAATGGATGGATGCACTTTTATAATGGATGGACGCACTTTTGTGATGATAGATGCACTTTTATGATGGATAGATGCACATTTATGATGGATAGATGCACTTTTATGATAAATGGATGCACTTTTATGATGGATGGATGCACTTTTATGATGGATAGATGCACTTTTATAATGGATGGATGCACTTTTATAATGGATGGATGCACTTTTATGATGATAGATGCACTTTTATAATGGATAGATGCACTTTTATGATGGATGGATGCACTTTTATGATGGATAGATGCACTTTTATAATAAATGGATGCACTTTTATAATGGATGGATGCACTTTTATGATGATAGATGCACTTTTATAATGGATAGATGCACTTTTATGATGGATGGATGCACTTTTATGATGGATAGATGCACTTTTATGATGGATGGATGCACTTTTATGATGGATAGATGCACTTTTATAATGGATGGATGCACTTTTATGATGGATAGATGCACTTTTATGATGGATAGATGCACTTTTATGATGGATGGATGCACTTTTATGATGGATAGATGCACTTTTATGATGGATAGATGCACTTTTATGATGGATAGATGCACTTTTATGATGGATGGATGCACTTTTATGATGGATAGATGCACTTTTATGATGGATAGATGCACTTTTATGATGGATGGATGCACTTTTATGATGGATAGATGCACTTTTATGATGATAGATGCACTTTTATGATGGATAGATGCACTTTTATGAAAATCCAACAGTGATTCTAACTAACACTTTTTAGTTAACTTTACTTAGTGTCTTAATTGTAAAAATCTAGTAATCTGTACTATTCACATACTATTCCTTGTTTAGAAAAAACAAGTTAAGATTAATTGATTGGTTTGAGTGCCATTTTGTCAAGCAAAAAAAAAAAAGAAAAAAAAAAAAGTGTTCCGTTTGGTTGGGCTTTGGAACATTTATATTATTATAACTCTGTTCCTATTAATGCAGCGATGCAACAAGAAATCACAGTTATTTGGTTTCAAAGGAAGAGAAGTAATAAATAGGTTGCTTTTAAAAGTTGATCTAGCTTCTAACTGAATAATTAACTATAGCTAGTGATTTAGTCAGAAATTAAGACACCTTTTAAATAGATAGATTATTGTTCAGTGCTATATAATTCTCTGGAGAGGAAGTGGAAACTCTGTGTGGTTTAGTGACTCTGCATTGAGCCGAGACCTTTAGTTTGATCGACACCGTTACGGACGACAGACACAATGGAGAAAATCATTTTCTTCTTCTGTTTATTTTCTTATTGGATTATGCAAATCACGCCCAGTGGTAAATATATTCAAGCATTCATGAAATGAACATATAAACCTCAAATAGTATAGCTAATATCAATGTCTCTCAGATGCGTCAGGATCTTCTGCTGTGAGAGTCCAGATGGGAGGAAACATCCTTCTGAACTGCAGCATGAGAAACAGATATGAAGTGGCCTGGTATCATCTCAGACCTGAAGAACTCGTTCTGCTGATTTCTGCGGAGAAGGACCAAACTGGAAGAAAACTTCTGATCAACTACAATCCAAACAGCAATCGTCTGGAAATGACCGCAGACAGTTGGGTCACCAGAGTCTCTTTAACTATTTCTGGAGTATCAGAGTCAGATTCAGGCCTTTATTTCTGTGGAACAAAGTCTGACGCTCCAGAGATGTTCTTCGACAAACCCTTCAGACTGGAGATTGAGGGTAACACATTTCAGTTTCAGCTCCCATCATGTCTTCACAAACTTGTCATTGTATGGGGGAATGAGCCACTCAGGATGAGATTTGAACACGATTTTTGTTTTGAGATTGATGGATTTAGCGGTTTGTGATTGAGAGCAGCACAAGAGTAAAAGTTCTAAATATTTTATATGCTTGGTGTATACACACACACACACACACACACACACACACATATACAGTATATTGCATATTAGAGTACATTTTTAGAGCTCAAACACTATCCATCAAAAGTTTGGACATACTGAATACATTATTGTTTTTTCTTAAATGCTTAAAATTTGTTTTCTAGATAACATACAAATTTTACATGAATAGCAAAGATGAAGTATATAAAATATATAAAATTGTATCACGTTTTGGTCACTGTGTCATTTCAGAGTTTATTACATCAGTATTATTCTAATATGAAATATACATACAAATAAGTTTGTCCAAACTCTATGAATATATAAGTCTATTTAATTCTTGTTGGTGATTGCCAGCGTAAAAAGAAATCTTTGATTTGACTCACTAGACAGGTCACTTTTTTCCAAAGTGATGATTGTGGAATAAAAGAAACCAAATGTTTTATCATTGCTTTGAATCATTATTACAGTAGCTCATGTTTTTACGCCATGCTTAACTTAACTAACCCAAATCGTACAGTTAATTAAGCCAATGGACCAGTCAGTTTACTAGGACTCATTGTTATTGACTCCTTTTAATTATAGACGCCCTGAAATATATAATTTCTATTGCATGAAGGACAAGTTAAAAATTACAGAATCTCATCTTAACGCACTCTCCCATATACAATTAACAGTTATTTATTGTTTTGATGGTTTTGTGTGTGTGTGTTTGATAAACTGATCATATATTTACAGGTCTGTTTGTAATAGAAAAGCCAAAAGAAGAAGATGACGTCACAGGTAACATGTTGGTCTGATTTTTCATGTTGTAACTGCTCTGCTGTTTAAATTCAGCACTAATTCTTTAATACTCTGGTTGTATGAATGTGAATAACTCTTCTGTCTGTCTGTAGATGGAGTGACCTCAAAGGAGCGTGTGCTGATGTTCGGTGGTGTTGGACTGGCTGTGTTTGTGTTTTTTCTGACTACAGTCGTCGCAGGAGGAATCATTCACCATCACGGCCGGCAGAAAGGATGGAAAGAAGCCAAACATGATGCTCTGATTAGCTAAATGACATCTATTTCTGCTTTATTTGACTATTTGAGCTTTGCACTGCCTGTAAAAACAGCATTGCTGTAGGGTAATATAAACAAAACAACTGTATCAGATGCTTTCACTTTCAGAGAAACTGAGATGTTGTGCCAAATGTCGCCTTTTTTAGCACCAAACTTAAACAGTCATTAATGGTTGTGGTGATTATTCAGGTTTGTGCGGTTCATTTGTGCTTGTCAGTAATATTCAGTTAAATATTTAAACAATAAACAATTAAGAGTTAGAGCAACTGCAGTTTTTACATGAAGAGAACGAGCCAGTGTCCTTGTGGCAAACGGCTTCTGTCACAGCAAATACAAGCAAACAAAAGCTTTAATATCATTAGACCAGCAGGACTCATATTAAAAATGAACATTTGAGAGCTTGAGGTAAGCAGTTTTAAGTTTTAGCGCCATGTCGCGTTGATTTAATTTTCTAAAAACAAAAGGGCAGCGCTGCTGAAGGCTTTCGAACGAAGCTCGTTGATAGGCGCGTTCTTGCTTTCGCTCTGGTTGATGTGTGTGTGTGTGCTCATCCAGGAGAAGTGCCCATATAAGGAAATCCGCCCTTTATGATGTCATACAGGGCCATACTCGGAAAAAAACTTTCCGAAACGTGTTTGAATCCTGAAAGAGTGTATTTGGCACAGAAATATTCTGTCATGCGTCAAACTTGTTTTTTTTTTACTTTGTCCATGTTTATCATGAGAATCAACTCTTTAACAGTGTAAATAAGGCAGAATGTAGGAAGTAGCATTAATAGTTGTGGTGATTATTCAGGTTTGTGCTTGTCAATAATATTCAGTTAAATATAAAAGTGCTGCTACTGTTTTTAAATGCAACATAATTCAATCTCAACACACAATATTCAAGCTAAAGTAGGCCTACCATGTTTTAAGCAACTGACGTTTATAAATGTAAATCTCTTCTGTGGCACATACATCTTGATTAAATAAAAATGTAAACATATGTCTTAAATGTTAAATGTGTTTGTTGAGAGATCTGATCAAATAAACAGCAGTAAAACTAAGAAATTATACGTGTCTGCGCATTTTCTGACAGAATACGTAAACCTCTGACAGTATATGTTTAATGAGGTCAGATGTACACCACATTTTCAGAAAAACACTGGTGCAATAAACAATCATGATTTCCTAACTGACTGCACTGAGATCATGCAACCACACCACAAAATAGGAGGTGAAAACAAACCGACTATCACTGACACTATAAGAGCGTTATGCTAAGAAATCACTATACTAATAATATATATTGAAATTGCTGGGGACTAAAATAATTCTAAAACTAATAGAATGAAAACATTAAAACATCTATTCTTATAGCACAAATTTGAAATTCAAAACATTTGTGCCACCCGGTGGTCACTGAGGCCGCCCAGCCCGGAAGTATAGTGCTATCAATTGAAAATATAAATATTATTGTCATGGTGACTTTTCGCGACTGTTTTCTCTGTGTTACAGCTTTAATCATTAACATTATTCGGTTGAATTCGTTATTCATTTTGAAGCTGTTATTGATGCCTTTCCAAATAAGGTATTCGTCTTCGAGCACATCCCTTGCCTCTTTGGGATGGGACCACAAGGCCGTTCACTTGCAGAACACAAGTGTAGCAACGTTCGTGTAGGTACAAGGAAGAAGACAAGGTGGTCGGCTGGCTGGGAACTCGAAACAGCTATTTTATTAGTTTTAACTCAGGTCACAAAACAAGGTGCACATCGCACAACGTAAATAAACTATTTTCTCTGGATATCAGCGGTTTTAGCTTTGGCAGTTCCTCTCTGCACGTCGTCTCTGTCCCTGTTTGAGTCCCAGCGTGTGTGTCCAGCTCCTCTCTCTCCAGTCCTCATTTCCTGTGTGGCTTATATCCTGTCTCTCCATGCCAATCACTGAAACAAGAGACAGGTGTTTCTCATTTAGCCTTGATTCACTTACGTGCCACTCGTCCTCTGACTCTCTCTCCCGTCACAGACTTCGCTAAACCACGCCCCCCTCGCCACAACAAGCTTCTGGAGGGCACACAGGTCTGGAGTTTAGTGAGTTTAGGTATAAGGGAGCAGAGCCAGAGGTTGATGAATTTGATACAAGCAGCGATTGGCAACCAGTGCAAGTTTATGAGGAGCAATGTGAAGTACACTCTCTTCGGCTCGATAAGGACACTCTCTTCTAGATTCAGTTGCAGATGTTTGACAGTGATGCTGGAAGGCCATTACAATAGTCCAGTCTGGATAGAACAAGAGCTTGGACAAGATGTTGTTTAGCTCCGATAGGAAGGGCCTGATCCTCGTAATGTTGTAATGTCTACAGAACATGATGCACTTTTATGATGGATAGATGCACTTTTATGATGGATAGATGCACTTTTATGATGGATGGATGCACTTTTATGATGGATAGATGCACTTTTATGATGGATAGATGCACTTATAATGGATGGATGCACTTTTATGATGGATAGATGCACTTTTATGATGGATGGATGCACTTTTATGATGGATAGATGCACTTTTATGATGGATTGATGCACTTATAATGGATGGATGCACTTTTATGATGAATAGATGCACTTTTATGATGGATAGATGCACTTTTATGATGGATGGATGCACTTTTATGATGGATAGATGCACTTTTATGATGGATTGATGCACTTATAATGGATGGATGCACTTTTATGATGGATGGATGCACTTTTATAATGGATGGATGCACTTTTATAATGGATGGACGCACTTTTGTGATGATAGATGCACTTTTATGATGGATAGATGCACATTTATGATGGATAGATGCACTTTTATGATAAATGGATGCACTTTTATGATGGATGGATGCACTTTTATGATGGATAGATGCACTTTTATAATGGATGGATGCACTTTTGTAATGGATGGATGCACTTTTATGATGATAGATGCACTTTTATAATGGATAGATGCACTTTTATGATGGATGGATGCACTTTTATGATGGATAGATGCACTTTTATAATAAATGGATGCACTTTTATAATGGATGGATGCACTTTTATGATGATAGATGCACTTTTATAATGGATAGATGCACTTTTATGATGGATGGATGCACTTTTATGATGGATAGATGCACTTTTATGATGGATAGATGCACTTTTATAATGGATGGATGCACTTTTATGATGATAGATGCACTTTTATGATGGATAGATGCACTTTTATAATAGATGGATGCACTTTTATGATGGATAGATGCACTTTTATGAAAATCCAACAGTGATTCTAACTAACACTTTTTAGTTAACTTTACTTAGTGTCTTAATTGTAAAAATCTAGTAATCTGTACTATTCACATACTATTCCTTGTTTAGAAAAAACAAGTTAAGATTAATTGATTGGTTTGAGTGCCATTTTGTCAAGCAAAAAAAAAAAAGAAAAAAAAAAAAGTGTTCCGTTTGGTTGGGCTTTGGAACATTTATATTATTATAACTCTGTTCCTATTAATGCAGCGATGCAACAAGAAATCACAGTTATTTGGTTTCAAAGGAAGAGAAGTAATAAATAGGTTGCTTTTAAAAGTTGATCTAGCTTCTAACTGAATAATTAACTATAGCTAGTGATTTAGTCAGAAATTAAGACACCTTTTAAAAGCAACCTACAGTGGGGCAAAAAAGTATTTAGTCAGCCACCAATTGTGCAAGTTCTCCCACTTAAAAAGATGAGAGAGGCCTGTAATTTTCATCATAGGTACACTTCAACTATGAGAGACAGAATGAGAATTTTTTTTTGTCTGAATCACATTGTCTGATTTTTAAAAAATTTATTTGCAAATTATGGTGGAAAATAAGTATTTGGTCACCTACAAAAAAGCAAGATTTGTGGCTCTCACAGACCTGTAACTTCTTCTTTAAGAGGCTCCTCTGTCCTCCACTCATTACCTGTATTAATGGCACCTGCTTGAACTCGTTATCAGTATAAAAGACACCTGTCCACAACCTCAAACAGTCAGACTCCAAACTCCACTATGGCCAAGACCAAAGAGCTGTCAAAGGACACCAGAAACAAAATTGTAGACCTGCACCAGGCTGGGAAGACTGAATCTGCAATAGGTAAGCAGCTTGGTGTGAAGAAATCAACTGTGGGAGCAATTATTAGAAAATGGAAGACATACAAGACCACTGATAATCTCCCTTGATCTGGGGCTCCACGCAAGATCTCACCCCGTGGGGTCAAAATGATCACAAGAACAGTGAGCAAAAATCCCAGAACCACACGGGTGGACCTAGTGAATGACCTGCAGAGAGCTGGACCAAAGTAACAAAGGCTACCATCAGTAACACACTACGCTGCCAGGGACTCAAATCCTGCAGTGCCAGACGTGTCCCCCTGCTTAAGCCAGCACATGTCCGGGCCCGTCTGAAGTTTGCTAGAGAGCATTTGGATGATCCAGAAGTGGATTGGGAGAATGTCATATGGTCAGATGAAACCAAAATAGAACTTTTTGGTAAAAACTCAACTTGTCGTGTTTGGAGGAAAAAGAACACCAAGTTTATTTTATCCTTTTGCATCCAAAGAACACCATACATACTGTGAAGCATTTCAAGGTCCTGGAGTGGCCTAGCCAGTCTCCAGATCTCAACCCCATAGAAAATCTTTGGAGGGAGTTGAAAATCCGTGTTGCCCAGCGACAGTCCCAAAACATCACTGCTCTAGAGGAGATCTGCATGGAGGAATGGGCCAAACTACCAGCAACAGTGTGTAAAAACCTTTGTGGAGACTTACAGAAAACGTTTGACCTCTGTCATTGCCAACTAAGGGTATATAACAAAGTATTGAGATGAACTTTTGTTATTGACCAAATACTTATTTTCCACCATCATTTGCAAATAAATTCTTTAAAAATCAGCTGATTTTTTTTCTCATTCTGTCTCTCATAGTTGAAGTGTACCTATAATGAAAATTACAGGCCTCTCTCATCTTTTTAAGTGGGAGAACTTTCACAATTGGTGGCTGACTAAATACTTTTTTGCCCCACTGTATGTAGCCTCCCTTCATGTCGTATAATGATAGTTTACAGTTTTATTGCTAATGCTTATGTCATAAACACCTTGTGAAACTTTTATAATTGGGTTGATATAATCCACCTATATTTGTAACAATATCTTTCAGTTGATCATGCTTGAGTCACACACACACACTTCAACATTCAGCATCAAAACACAACAATGGTAGCTTTACTAAGTCAAGAGTAAACCTAAAGTAAAAGATCAAGTAGTCTCTACAGTTATTGTTTAGTTACTAGAACTCTTGTGTAAGTGAACTTTACTAAGTATTTGTCAGCACAACATACTATTCCTATTTCACTTGTTTTTTTTTAAAGCAATCGGTTTGCATGCTGTTTTCAAGTATGTCTAACTAATTAGATTTCACTGTAAAATCAAACAGTTGTTCTAACTAACATGTTTTGGTTACCCCAAAAATGAAAATTAGCCCATGATTTACTCCTCCTTGATTCTTCTTTCAGACAAACACAATCTGAGTTATATTAAAAATGTCCTGGCTCTTCCAAGCTTTATAATGCCAGTGACAGAAGACACAATCACTCACATTCACACACACATCTGAAGCTTCACAGTGAGGTAATGAAGAGCACTTAGATATTGTTTTATCCTAAACATGTAATAATTTGGTACTGTAAAGTCCACCAGACATTTAGCTACTATGTTAAATAACACACAAAAAAAATAGCAAAACTACCAAATTCCATTTCAAAATACAGCATTAAAAACATTACTGCATCAAAAATGGTTGACATTTATAAAGCAGTTCCTTTAAAAAAGAGTTTTCTCTCAGTGCATCTTGTTTGAATATAAATGGATTTTGCAGTGTTTGCAATGACACAATGGCGCCCCCTTCTGTGCCAAAGTCATTCTTTAAAAATGTTTCTTTTATTTAAAGGTTATAAATAATCAAAAGCTTATTTGTTAAAAACACAACCTATTGGCCTTTTCAGCCCATCTTCTGTCTTTAATGCACTGGAGGCATACTTACAGCTCAAAAAGAATATTTTCATCAAATCATTATTTCTGTATATGGGAGTTTACGGCAGTCCCAACTGCACTCTATAACCAAACTCACACCTGTCATTTTCAGGCGAGCCCTGCTGTGTGAACAGATTATGCTAAAATTATAGGATTATATATACATTCATATAGTATATACTTCAGGGCTCAACAAAAAAGACTGCCCATTGAATCCAATACGGAAGTGACTTAAACTGCAATTCATTGACTGGCCACTAGGACAAATCTGTATCCCCCCCACCTTCAACTGTGAGGGGGTGAATTTTTTTATAACTCATCTGTTTAAATTATATTAAGCCTTAAAGTTCTGCATAATTAAGGGCGTGGCCACATGAGTGACAGGTTGATTGCCGCCGCTGCCGTTTGTCTACACGTCCCGCCTCTTTGCCCATTTTTGGTTATCCGGGAGTGCCGCGCTGCCAAGATGGCGACGGCCGGCTCCGCCCACTTTTAGGCATCAAAAATGCTCTATAGGTGATGTCACGGACACTAAGTCCATATTTTTTTACAGTCTATGGCTTGAATGGATAACAAACACATCTCAAAACACTGCTAAATCCTTTACCAAAAATAACTATATGTCAAGTTTATTTTATTAAGTATTCTTAAGTAAGGTTCAAGTATATTTTTAAATATCCTTTATGTAGTAAGTAAACTAAAATGAATGTGTAAAGTGTACTGTTTCAACACTGACCCCTCAGTAAATGTGCAGTTGTGCCCCTGAATATCTGTGCATCCTTTTTCTTTCAACAGCAACCAGAATCAGAGCCAGCAAAAGCACGGGCAGTCCAACTGGGACAATCCAGTCATTCACAGCTGGAAGTGGGGGAGCTGAGAAGAGAGCACTTTTTTAAATCATTGTTTAAAGATTTTATAATGCTCAGTACTCCCTGTTTTACTTACTCTGTTGTGTGTCGTACGTTTTGTCATTATTGATGAAGCTCAATTCGTCCACTGATTCTGTAGATGATATTGAAAGGTCAGTCATTCAGTTTAGCATGATGTTCAGATCATGATGTAAGACGTCCGCTGAGCTTCTCTCACCTTTGACCATCACCATGATCAAGATTTCTCCTTCAGAGTCCAGAACCTCATATGTTCCAGCATCAGCTGCTGTAAAATTATAAATTATCAGGTTTCTATTTCTGATGGCCATTCGATCACTCCTGACCCCATGACCTCTCGTCCACACCTCCTTTGGCCCTGTGCTTCTTTTGGCCAAGTGCTCCACTTTATCAGCATTGGGCAACAGGACATCCAATGTCAGCTCCTCGCCTTTCTTCACAGAGATCTCATCTGAGGAGAAACAAAGACATTCATCATGTCAATCAATCAAAGCCATAAACACATTAAGGTTTAAAGGGACCAAATTTAATCATTTAAAGTCCCCCTGTAGTCAATAATTTTATCCATTAAAACTCATCTTTGATCACCAAAATTATATATTTATGCCTTAAAATAGTATGGGCCCTATTTTACTGATCTGAGCTCACGGCGCAGGTGCTCTTTAGGCGTGTCCGAATCCACCTTTGCTAGTTTAACGACGGGAAAAATGATCGCCACACCAGGCGCATGGTCCAAAAGGGTTGTGCCTCGTCTCTTAATGAGTCATGGGTGTGTTTTGGGCGTAACGTGCAATGAACCAATCAGAGTCTCATCTCCCATTCACTTTAAAAGCCAGTTGCACTCGCACCATGAGCGGATTCACTATTTACATGAGGAGAGACTGAAGGCTTCTCCAGAGAGGAATCCTTTTATTTTAATATTTAACAATGTGTGTGTGCTGCTGTGCGTCCCTGTGTGTAATAATCAGAGTGTGTGTGTGTGTGTGTGCTGCTGCGCGTCCCTGTCTGTAATAATCAGTGTGTGTGTGTGTGTGCTGCTGCGCTTCCCTGTGTGTGTAATAATCAGTGTGTGTGTGTGTGTGTGTGTGTGCTGCTGTGCGTCCCTGTGTGTAATAATCAGAGTGTGTGTGTGTGCTGCTGCGCGTCCCTGTGTGTAATAATCAGTGTGTGTGTGTGTGCTGCTGCGCTTCCCTGTGTGTGTAATAATCAGTGTGTGTGTGTGTGCTGCTGTGCGTCCCTGTGTGTAATAATCAGAGTGTGTGTGTGTGCTGCTGCGCGTCCCTGTGTGTAATAATCAGTGTGTGTGTGTGTGTGCTGCTGCGCTTCCCTGTGTGTGTAATAATCAGTGTGTGTGTGTGTGTGTGTGTGTGCTGCTGTGCGTCCCTGTGTGTAATAATCAGAGTGTGTGTGTGTGCTGCTGCGCGTCCGTGTGTAATAATCAGAGTGTGTGTGTGTGTGTGCTGCTGCGCGTCCCTGTGTGTGTAATAATCAGAGTGTGTGTGTGTGTGTGTGCTGCTGCGCGTCCCTGTGTGTAATAATCAGAGTGTGTGTGTGTGTGTGCTGCTGCGCGTCCCTGTGTGTGTAATAATCAGAGTGTGTGTGTGTGTGTGTGCTGCTGCGCGTCCCTGTGTGTAATAATCAGTGTGTGTGTGTGTGTGTGTGTGTGTGCTGCTGTGCGTCCCTGTGTGTGTAATAAAGAGAGTATGTGTATGTGTGTGTGTGCTGCTGTGCGTCCCTGTGTGTAATAATCAGAGTGTGTGTGTGTGTGTGCTGCTGTGCGTCCCTGTGTGTGTAATAATCAGAGTGTGTCTGTGTGTGTGTGCTGCTGCGCGTCCCTGTGTGTGTAATAATCAGAGTGTGTGTGTGTGCTTTAAATAACACTAAAATGTAGCAGGTGTGTGTTGGTCAATGGCGCAGTCGTCTTCAGTTCCTCACAATAGCAACGCTCCAACAATGCTCCTGAACTCCTGGTGTTCAGACCAGACGCCCATGGGAGAACAGATGCGCCAGTGCATTTGATATTTAAACAACAAGGAGCTGGACGTGAACATGAGAACTGTGTCGAGCTGAAACTAACACTTGCGTTGCGCCTGACGTCGGGTGTATGATAGGGCCCCTTGAATGCAACTTGACACCCTTGCTTCATTTAGTATACGTGGCCATGAATATGCAAATGAGCCCCGCCTCCACTCACTCACGCCAGCTCAGAGATCCACTCGCTCAGCTTTACTGAGGCTGCACAAAGGTATCGCTCTCTACAATGTCGGACACATAACGGTAATTAATATGATTAGCCTTTTGCTTGACTATGTTATCAAACAGCTAATAATGTGTTGCTAATGTTAAAATATAGCGTGATAACCTGTTTCTCTTGAGCTTCAGAGAATAGTTAATGATATGCTAAAGCTCCTCCCCCCTCGTGACGTGATTGGTTACAAGGTAGTTTGTGATGTCAGAAACACCAGTGATTTCAAACTGACTGTCTTTTTTTTCATTGCCATTTTAAAGAGAAAATACTCAGCAATGTAGTTGACTTATGAATTTGCACATGGTTTGTCTGAAAACATCACATAGACATACAAACAACATTAAACTCTTGATTTTCACCACAGGATGAAATTCTTTAAAAATCAGCCACTGTTAAGCCTATATTGGAATCAACAAATCTGAATATTAGTGTCCCATTCAGTCAGGTTACAGGCCTGAATGCAATATCAACACAATTAATAAAGGAAAACCAGAAAGCTCCTGCTGATTGATCAGTTTTGACTTTACCCTGAATGCAAAGTTGGTACTCCAGGATTTGTTGGTCCACTTCTGCCTGACCATCATCATCATAATAGACTCTCAGAAAGTATTTCCCGGCGTCACTCAGTCTCAGATCATTGATGACGACGCCACATGATCCTTCTTTAAATACTCGGCCATTTTCACTGATACATTCTTCATTCTGACAAGAAAGGATGCTTTTTAACCTGCTTAAATCACTGTAAACAATGTCTCTGGCCTCAGGTCCACATGTTAGGGTGACGTCGCCTCCCTTTATTCCTGTCACAAGTTTAGAGGCGGTTTCTGCAAATACAGACAGTACAATATTAAATACAAAGTATCAATGCATGTGGTGTTTCTGTCTGTTCTCTGTATCATACAAATAGCTTAAAGGATTAGTTCACTTCAAAATGAAAATTTCCTGATAATTTAATCCCCTAGTTATTTTTAAAAGGGGGATAACTTTACCCCCATCTCATCCAAGATGTTCATGTCTTTCTTTCTTCAGTCGAAAAGAAATGAAGTTTTTTGAGGGAAACATTCCAGGATTTTTCTCCACATAATGGACTTCAATGGGAACCAACAGCTGAAGGTCCAAATCAATGCAGTTTCAGAGGAAGGGCTTCAGATGATCCCAGAGGAAAAGGGTCTGATCTAGACAAACCATCCGCCATTTTGTAAAAAAAATATACGCTGTAAAGAATCACAACACCAAAGTCGAGCATTTGAGGTTAAAAAGTATATAAATGTTTATTTTTTCTTGAAAATGTCAGATGGTTTGTCTGGATCAGACCCTATTCCTCTGGGATCGTGCAGAGCCTCTGAAGCCCTTCCTCTGAAACTGCATTGATTTGGAAAACACGTCTCACACCCAACTCATCACATATTGGCGCTTGGTCAGTTCCCTTCGGCGTCACTTTTTAACGCACAGGATAGCATCATTTTCTGATGCGCAGGGAACTCCATTGATTTCAGTTGTTTGCCCAGTGCGTCAGATCAAGACGAATTACATTTTTTGCATTTGTAAAAATAGACATGATTTAGGAATATTTATAGGCTACTTTTATATTTTGGAGCAACTAACCCCACTCCTACCCTAAATCTACCCACTTCTCAACAATATAAAACACGTAACAGACAAATACAAGTACAGTTTATTGCAAAAACTGACCAAAAACAGTATAAAAGTATTAACTCATGTTGCATTCCAAGTCTTCTGAAGCCATATGATATCTTTATGTGAAGAACAGAGTTGATCTTAATGCTTTAATCGCTGAAATGATGATCCGCCGCTCCGTGAACACTCAGTCATATCACATTCAAAAGATACTCTTTAGCATGACGCGATCGGTCACGAGACACACGAGAGCCAATGACATTTCACTATCAAAGCGGACGTAATGTTTCTTCGGGTGGCAGTTTTTGAAATGTGTTCATGATCTTCGGCGGATTGAGATGCTGATCGCTTTTGGGGATTTTCTTCACACAAATCAATCGCTTGGCCTCGGAATATTTGTACTTTTTGAATAAATTGTGCCTGCAGTCATATATCCTGTTTTTTATATTGCACAAATGGGTAGGTTTAGGGATGGGGTTGGTGTCTGAATAGCATAAATAAAAAAATAAATGTAAATAAAATTATGCTGGCTGATTAAATTGAGAAACACACTTCATGTCATAATGGCAAAATCATAACCCAATATATAATTTCATCCTGTGCATTAAAAAGTGACGCCGAAGGGAACTGACCAAGCGTTATGTGACGAGTTGGGAGTGACACCGTTGCAACGGACCTTCAACCGTTGGTCCCCATTGAAGTCCATTATGTGGAGAAAAATCGTCTCGGTTACGACTGTAACCTTAGTTCCCCGAGTAGGGAACGAGACGCTGCGTCACCGCTTTGGGAACGCCTCTGCGTGATTGCGTCGTGAAGCACATGTGTAATCAGTCCAATGGAGAGACGGAACGTCATAGGCGGGTGACGTCATCGACCCGGAAGGTATAAAGCATACCGGCAGACAAACGCCGCTAGCTTCTGTGGTAGAGTGAAGCAAGACGCTTTTGCGGGCATGCGGGGAGTATGGCAGGGTGACGCAGCGTCTCGTTCCCTACTCGGGGAACTAAGGTTACAGTCGTAACCGAGACGTTCCCTTTCGAGGGAACTCGAGCTGCGTCACCGCTTTGGGAACGAGAATACCCACGTCCCCATAGGAGCCGGATGCCCGCCTGTGCATTGTCTAAAAGGCGAGCACCCGAGCCCCTGGAGTAATGTCAAGTTCGTAGAACCTCACGAAAGTGAGCGGCGAGGACCACCCCGCCGCGTCACAAATGTCTTGCAGGGAAGCCCCTGCTAGGAATGCCCGAGAGGCAGCCATACCCCTAGTCGAGTGTGCCCGGACAGCCAAAGGGAAAGGCTGCCCGACCACCTCATAAGCAAGTGAAATAGCCTCAACTATCCACTTGCTCATCCTCTGCTTAGAGACCGGACCCCCTCTCGAGGGTGGACCGTAACACACAAACAACTGTTCCGATTTTCTCCACAGGGCAGCTCTGTGGACATAAGCGTCTAGTGCGCGAACAGGGCAAAGCAGATTAGATCTTTCCTGGTCAGACGTCAGAAAGGGAGGTGGACAAAAGGCCATAAGTACTATGGGTCTCACAGTATTAGTGGGAACCTTAGGAACGTACCCCGGTCTGGGGTGCAGAAAAGCTTTAGCCATACCGGGAGCAAATTCCAAGCACGAGGGTGCCACAGAGAGGGCTTGTAAGTCCCCTATTCTTTTTAAGGAAGAGATAGCCAGCAGAAAGATGGTCTTTAAGGTGAGGAGTTTCTCAGAAATTTCTTCAATGGGCTCGAAGGGAGCCTGAGAAAGGCCCTGAAGGACAATAGCTAAGTCCCAGGCCGGCACCCTGGTGCGTACTGCGGGCCTCAGTCTGATAGTGCCACGGAGGAAACGAGTAACTAGGGGGTGTCGCCCGAGGGTAACACCATCGAAAGGAGAGTGGTAAGCTGCTAAGGCCGCCACGTACACCTTCAAAGTGGAGGGAGCTAACCCAGCGGAGAATTTCTCCTGCAGGAACTCCAGCACCGCGCTCGCAGGGCAGTTTACTGGATCCCACAGGCGATCTCTACACCATAAGGTGAAGAGTCTCCATTTCAATGCGTACAGTTTCCTCGTGGAGGGAGCTCTAGAGTGTAGGATGGTCTCCACAACCTCGGTTGAGAGACCGGAGCTTAGGAGCTGGGCCCCCTCAGAGGCCAAGCCCACAGATTCCACAGCTCTGGGCGTGGGTGCAGGAAGGCACCGCCCGACTGAGAGAGCAGGTCCCTCCTGCACGGAATCTCCAGGGGAGAGCCGTTGAGGAGCGACACAATGTCCGAGAACCAAACCCGGGCTGGCCAGAACGGAGCCACTAGGAGCAGATGGGCCCCGTCCCGACGAACTCTCTCTAGAACTCCCGGAAGCAGAGCGATCGGGGGGAAAGCGTACAGGGGCAGCCTCGGCCACTCCTGTACCATGGCGTCCAGTCCCAAGGGAGCTGGAGGAGTTAGAGCAAACCATAGACGACAATGAGTGTTGTCTTGAGTGGCGAACAGGTCTACTTCTGCTCTGCCAAATTCTTGCCAGAGGAGCTCCACCACCTCGGTGTGGAGTCTCCACTCCCCGGGCCTCGGCCCCTGCCTCGACAGGATGTCTGCTTCCGTATTCAGGCGCCCTGGGATGTAGATTGCCCTGATTGAGAGCAATTTCCCCAGGGCCCACAGGAGGATTTGACGAGTCAGCTTGTACAAAGGGCGAGACCTCAAACCCCCCTGGTGATTTATATAGGAGACCACCGATGTGTTGTCTGTGCGAACTAGAACATGATGGCCCCTGAGATACGGCAGGAAATGTCTCAGAGCCTGGAACACAGCAAGCATTTCCAGGCAATTTATGTGCAACGCACGATGAGCGTCCTGCCATAGGCCCTGGGCCGAGCGACCACTCATGGTCGCCCCCCAACCCGTAAGGGAGGCATCCGTGGTCAGAGTGACCCGCTGGCACGGTGCCCCCAGTAACGGGCCTTGGGCTAGAAACCGAGGGTCCTTCCACATGACTAAGGCGCGGAGGCATCGCCGCGTTACCTTGATCACGCGAAAGGGATTTCCCCTCGGGGAAAAACCCTTGGTCTTGAGCCACCACTGTAAAGGTCTCATGTACAACAGGCCACGAGGAATGACGTTGGACGCTGCTGCCATCAGGCCTAACAGTCTCTGATACTGTTTGACAGTGAGTGGCTGGTCTAGTTTCACCCCTTTCACCGCTGAGAGAATCGATCCTACGCGAGGCTCTGATAGACGGGCCTGCATCAGGATCGAATTCCAACACACACCCAGATACGTTATTCTCTGTACTGGAGAAAGAACGCTCTTCTTGAGGTTGAGCCTCAGCCCTAACCTCTTCATGTGCGCGAGAACAACATCTCGATGTTGAACCGCCAGACGTGCTGACTGAGCCAAAATCAGCCAGTCGTCGATATAATTGAGAATGCGGATCCCCTGCATACGCAAGGGGGCTAATGCCGCGTCTACACACTTGGTGAAGGTGCGGGGTGATAGGGCTAGACCGAAGGGAAGCACCCGATATTGGTACGCTTGTCCCCCAAAAGCGAACCTCAGGTACTTCCTGTGCTGCGGAAGGATGGAGATGTGGAAGTAAGCATCTTTGAGATCTATCGTGACAAACCAGTCCTCGGACCTGATCTGGGACACGATATGTTTGAGTGTAAGCATCTTGAACCTGAACTTTGCCACTGCGCGATTCAGCGAGCGCAGGTCCAAAATGGGGCGCAACCCCCCATCCTTCTTTGGCACTATAAAATAGCGACTGTAGAAACCTGACTCCCTGTCGGAGAGAGGAACCTTCTCTATGGCCCCCTTCCGTAGGAGGGTCTGGACTTCTTGAGTCATAACCAGAGCCTGCTCGGGGCCCACCAAGGTAGGTAGGACCCCCTTGAAACTGGGTGGACGACACCTGAACTGGATGGCGTACCCAGATCTTATTATCTGCAGGACCCAACGAGATATATTTGGCAGTTTTTCCCATTCTGGCAAAAAATCTACTAGGGGTACCAGTCCCTCGAGACTGGCCTCTGGTATACTGAGTGCTGGGAGCACAGCGCCCTGAAACGGATGACCGGCAGGGAACGGCTGACTCGACAGCGCCACCTCCTTGTCTGGAGGACGCGGGCCATCCTCGGATGACTCGCGAGGGCCTTCCACGCCCCGGCACTCGGGCGGGGTTAGTGGAGAGACCCTGTGAGGGTACCGGAACAGGACGGGCACCGTATGCTGAGGTGAACACCGCCTGTTCCCGAAGGGGGAAACCCTCACTGCCCTGGGCCCACTGGCGTCAGGGCCTCTTAGACGCAGCCTTTCTAGAGATAAGAACAGTCCGCAGATCTGCTCTACCCCTAGAGGGCTGCGTCTGGGGGTGTCGCCCACCGCCCCACCCTTTCTGAGGGGGAGTACGAGTGGCCACACTTTGTTTCTGTTGCGCCCGGTGTACGGAGCTCGTACTCGGTGTCTGCTGCTCCCGCACAGCAGCAGACGAGGCCTGGGGTTTTCTCGGGAGGAGCTGCTTCAGCGCCGCAGATTGTTTCTTTGCCTCCTGAAACCTGTCGGTGACGGTTGTGACAGCGTCACCGAACAGGCCGTCAGGAGACAGCGGCGCATCAAGCAGAAAGCTCTTATCTCTCTCCCGAATCTCAGTCAGATTCAGCCACAGATGCCTCTCCGTAGCCACCAGGGCTGCCATAGAACGGCCTATAGATTTGGCCGTCTCCTTGGTGGCTCGGAGAGCTAAATCTGCTGAAGATCGGAGCTCATTAACTAAGTCTGCTCCGATCTCCTGGCTGGACCCCAGGTCTCTTAGCAGGTCGGCCTGGTATGCCTGCACGATGGCCATAGTGTGCAGACACGCGGCGGCCTGACCCGCTGCCGAGTACGCCTTGCCCACCAAAGAGGATGTGGTTCTTAACGGTTTGGTGGGCAAGGTCGGAGTTTTAATGGCCGATGCCGACTGAGGAGAGAGATGGCTCGCAAGCGTCTCCTCCACCTTCGGCATCGGACCATACCCATGCTTCTTCAGCCCCTGTATGTTGCTATACACTGACGTTTGGGGGCTGAAGACACGAGAGGACATGGGCCGCTTCCACGTTCTCGACACCTCAGTGTGGAGATCCGTGAAAAACGGTAAACTCCGACGTGGAGGCTGGGCAGAGCGTGAGGGGAGAAAGCGCTCGTCCAAACGGCTCTTGGACGAGACGCTCTCTTGATTTTCTTGTGGCCAGTCAATGTTTAGTTTGGCCACCGCTCTGCACAGAACCTCCAAAAGCTCCTCACCAGCAGGGGATTGAAGTGGCGAGTCTTCAACCCCCGCGTCAACGCTGCAAATATCGATCTCATCAGAGCTTGATAAAAGCAGCGCTGAGGCTGCCCCCTGGGTGGGAGAAACCGCAGGGCGGGCTCCCGAACCCAGAGAGGCAGCACTGGATCTGCCAGGTGAGGGCAGAGAAAGGGCTGGGCCCGTCTCTAACCCCTCTGACAGATCCATTTGCGAACCCCACGACATAAGCTGCCGCTGTGCCTCAGCAACAGCGGGGCCTGTGCCGCGGGGAACGCGAACCGGGACACCCTCCTCAAAAAGTGCCCGGCGGGATCGCAGCACTCTCATAGGCAAAGCCTCACAATGCTCACAGCCGGCCCCCTCGAGAGCCGACTGAGCGTGCTGTTCACCCAAACAAACAACGCACATCAAGTGTGTATCCCCGCTCGTGATGTGACGAGAGCAGGGAGGAACACACTTTCTGTAACGCTGTTCGCTCGCCATAGTGTCTCTTTAAATGTCAGTGTGTATGCAACTTGAAATAGAACGAGAGAAGTCTGAACTCAGACACAAAACACAAATCTGACAATGACAATACACAGAGCGCTTGCTGAAAGCAACAGAAGCTAGCGGCGTTTGTCTGCCGGTATGCTTTATACCTTCCGGGTCGATGACGTCACCCGCCTATGACGTTCCGTCTCTCCATTGGACTGATTACACATGTGCTTCACGACGCAATCACGCAGAGGCGTTCCCAAAGCGGTGACGCAGCTCGAGTTCCCTCGAAAGGGAACCTGGAATGTTTTCCTTAAAAAACTTCATTTCTTTTCCACTGAAGAAAGAAAGACATGAACATCTTGGATGAGATGGGGGTGAGGAAAATATCAGATTTTAATTTTGAAGTGAACTAATCCTTTAAAGCTGTATCAGATGTGCATTTACAGTGATTTTCTGAACAAATAACTCAACCAATCAACCAGAATAACTCTACCAGTCAATGAATGATGAATCAAAATTGATTCGTTTATTAACAAAAATGCCTGTATACTGACCGCTGTGATTGAAAAGGCACAACAGAGGCAGAAGATTCAAGAGTTTGAACCTGATGAGAAAACACAAGTGATGTCACAGATACAGGGTGAGTCCTAATATTACATTTTCTTTTTTTAAAGTTTCACTTTCATTTCATCTGAATATCTAACAAGTGGATCTTACATGATAAAAATGCCCAATAAGAAACATCAAACTATAACAACTCTCAGAAAAAAGGCACAAAAGCTGTCAGTGCCCAGTGCCCTTTCAAAAAGTAATAGGGGCCTTTTATCCTGAGAGTGTAAAGGATTTTTGTGTAATGTTCAAAATGATCACTCAAACCAAAAGTCCTAATACAAAAAAAAAAGGTTTGAGAAATTCAGTAACAATCTAATAATTACAATAACTCCCATAATTAAAAGCATCATCATACTCACTGTCATAATCACAATAATGGATATATTCTGCACTAACATGTTGACTCATTTCCTTAGTATCACTAGTAGGTTTAGTTTTCCACAAACAGAAACACAATTACAGGTATGATAACACAAACACACACACGCTGGATTTATATTAAAACATGCACACTTACATGGTAAATGTTGTGCTGGACGCCTAAACCACAGCACGGTGAGTGAGATGTGACATTTCAGTAAAAACCAAACTAAAAGAACGGCACACCCACAGGTGTGAGTTTCAGACACTCCCACTAATGATGAGCAAATGATCAGTTATTATTATTGGTTATTCTCTCAAAGCTGGTTGAGCTGAAGATCATATTGCATGGTGTTCAGTGACTGACATCATTTTGTGAATTGTTTGCATATGAACTGAATATTAAATCTGACTTTTGTTTGGAATAAGGAATGCCAGTTTCATTGACAGCTCCGTGATCACGTCTTCATTCTGCTTCTGTTCAGTTTGCATGTAAGGAGAGTGTGTACATGTGTAAGAAGAAAAAAAAAAAGGTTTATCAAAAAATATTGGTCCTTTACATATTTATCAAAGTTGTGATGACCAAATAAAATATCTTTGTATTTAAAAAAAAAAAAGCGACGACAAAGTCCACACTTTCTTCCACGGGATGTCGAGAAACCAGCCATTAATGTTCATATCTGTCAAGTGTCCTGTTCCGACCGGAGGAGATAAAAGAGCAGAGAATAACTTTTATTAGAATTGCAGTGTAGC
Source organism: Rhinogobio ventralis (assembly GCA_039654625.1). Taxonomy (NCBI): domain Eukaryota; kingdom Metazoa; phylum Chordata; class Actinopteri; order Cypriniformes; family Gobionidae; genus Rhinogobio; species Rhinogobio ventralis. Next base: position 1,625,472 of record CM077209.1, read on the forward strand.
TTCCTGTCTTACATTACCTTAGAAAGAAAATGACTTCCTCCTTTTTTAAAACAACTACAAAAAACATGTGCATTTGTGTTTAATATCATTTCTGAAATATGGTCAAAGTGATTCATCAAAAGCAACTCCCAGAAGCTGTTCATAGAGCTTCATTTATGAAGCCTGGAATATTTATGATCTGTTTTTATTATGGAGGACGAGACCTGCAAAAACAAAAAACAAACAAATAAACAAATCCACAAAATTCTACATAAATAAATGTGCAAATAAACATCCACATATTCCTGAATAAATAAACATATAAATAATGAAATGCGCGTGGAGATAAATAATTCCATAAATAAAACGAATGTTGGGGGAAATAAAAAAATAAAAGTTGTCTATTTAACGATATGTTTATTTGTGAATGTAGCTCGGTATTTATTTTTCCTTGGCCTAACATGCTAATGAGGAGGGCGTGTCAACAGTCATCAGCCAATGGTGGCACACAGACAGCCTTCTGATGTTTGATTGACACCTCCTCATTAGCATGTTAGGCCAAGGAAAAATAAACACCTAGAAGTAAAAAGGTCAACTTTCAGTTTAGCATTTCCTTCAAAAATTGTATTTATTCCCCCCAACATTCGTTTTATTTATTTAAGTATTTATCTCCTCACACATTTGATTATCTGTATATTTATTTATGCAGGAATATGTGGATTTATGTATTTATGGCACACAGACCACCTTCTAATGTTTGATTGACACCTCCTCATTAGCATGTTGCGATAAGGAAAAATAAATACAGTTACATTCAAAAATGAATAAACGATTAAAAGTAATAAGGTCAACTTTCATTTTAGCATTTCCTTCAAAAAATTTATTTATTCCTTCCAACATTATTTTTATTTATTTAATTATCTTGCACATGTAATTATCTATATATTTATTTATGCAGGAATATGTATATTTATGTATTTATTTGCACATTTATTTATATATATTTATGTCGAATTTTGTGGATTTATTTATTTAAAAAAATTATTTATTGTTTTTGCAGGTTTCTTCCTGCATACTGCTGGGGGGTATTCCAGAAAGCAGGTTGTGTGACATACCTGGGTATGTTTAAGAGTAAGTTAGCGGATAACCTCAACTTTCAGTTCCAAAAACGGAGGTAACTTTCAGGGTATGTAAGTAGCCATGGCAACTCACTCTCTGAACATAACCTGAGAGTAACCATAGCAACTCACTCTCTGAACATAACCTGTAAGTAGCCATAGCAACTCACTCTCTGAACATAACCTGTGAGTAGCCCATAGCAACTCACTCTCTGAACATAACCTGTGAGTAGCCATAGCAACTCACTCTCTGAACATAACCTGTGAATAGCCATAGCAACTCACTCTCTGAACATAACCTGTGAGTAACCATAGCAACTCACTCTCTGAACATAACCTGTGAGTAGCCATAGCAACTCACTCTCTGAACATAACCTGTGAGTAACCATAGCAACTCACTCTCTGAACATAACCTGTGAGTAGCCATAGCAACTCACTCTCTGAACATAACCTGTGAGTAACCATAGCAACTCACTCTCTGAACATAACCTGTGAGTAGCCCATAGCAACTCACTCTCTGAACATAACCTGTGAGTAGCCATAGCAACTCACTCTCTGAACATAACCTGTGAGTAGCCATAGCAACTCACTCTCTGAACATAACCCATGAGTAACCATAGCAACTCACTCTCTGAACATAACCTGTGAGTAACCATAGCAACTCACTCTCTGAACATAACCTGTGAGTAGCCATAGCAACTTACTTTCTGAACATAACATGTGAGTAGCCCATAGCAACTCACTTTCTGAACATAACCTGTGAGTAGCCATAGCAACTCACTCTCTGAACATAATCTGTGAGTAGCCATAGCAACTCACTCTCTGAACATAACCTGTGAGTAGCCCATAGCAACTCACTTTCTGAACATAACCTGTGAATAGCCATAGCAACTCACTTTCTGGACATAACCTGTGAGTAGCCATAGCAACTCACTCTCTGAACATAACCTGTGAGTAGCCATAGCAACTCACTCTCTGAACATAACCTGTGAGTAGCCCATAGCAACTCACTTTCTGAACATAACATGTGAGTAGCCCATAGCAACTCACTTTCTGAACATAACCTGTGAGTAGCCATAGCAACTCACTCTCTGAACATAATCTGTGAGTAGCCATAGCAACTCACTCTCTGAACATAACCTGTGAGTAGCCCATAGCAACTCACTTTCTGAACATAACATGTGAGTAGCCCATAGCAACTCACTTTCTGAACATAACCTGTGAATAGCCATAGCAACTCACTTTCTGGACATAACCTGTGAGTAGCCATAGCAACTCACTCTCTGAACATAACCTGTGAGTAGCCATAGCAACTCACTCTCTGAACATAACCTGTGAGTAGCCCATAGCAACTCACTTTCTGAACATAACATGTGAGTAGCCCATAGCAACTCACTTTCTGAACATAACCTGTGAGTAGCCCATAGCAACTCACTCTCTGAACATAACCTGTGAGTAGCCCATAGCAACTCACTCTCTGAACATAACCTGTGAGTAGCCATAGCAACTCACTCTCTGAACATAACCTGTGAGTAGCCATAGCAACTCACTCTCTGAACATAACCTGTGAGTAGCCCATAGCAACTCACTCTCTGAACATAACCTGTGAGTAGCCATAGCAACTCACTCTCTGAACATAACCTGTGAGTAGCCATAGCAACTCACTCTCTGAACATAACCTGAGTAACCATAGCAACTCACTCTCTGAACATAACCTGTGAGTAGCCATAGCAACTCACTCTCTGAACATAACCTGTGAGTAACCATAGCAACTCACTCTCTGAACATAACCTGTGAGTAGCCATAGCAACTCACTCTCTGAACATAACCTGTGAGTAGCCATAGCAACTCACTCTCTGAACATAACCTGTGAGTAGCCCATAGCAACTCACTCTCTGAACATAACCTGTGAGTAGCCCATAGCAACTCACTCTCTGAACATAACCTGTGAGTAGCCATAGCAACTCACTCTCTGAACATAACCTGTGAGTAGCCATAGCAACTCACTTTCTGAACATAACATGTGAGTAGCCCATAGCAACTCACTTTTTGAACATAACCTGAGTAGCCATAGCAACTCACTCTCTGAACATAACCTGTGAGTAGCCATAGCAACTCACTCTCTGAACATAACCTGAGTAGCCCATAGCAACTCACTCTCTGAACATAACCTGTGAGTAACCATAGCAACTCACTCTCTGAACATAACCTGTGAGTAGCCCATAGCAACTCACTCTCTGAACATAACCTGTGAGTAGCCATAGCAACTCACTCTCTGAACATAACCTGTGAGTAGCCATAGCAACTCACTCTCTGAACATAACCTGTGAGTAGCCATAGCAACTCACTCTCTGAACATAACCTGTGAGTAGCCCATAGCAACTCACTTTCTGAACATAACCTGTGAGTAGCCATAGCAACTCACTCTCTGAACATAACCTGTGAGTAGCCATAGCAACTCACTCTCTGAACATAACCTGTGAGTAGCCCATAGCAACTCACTTTCTGAACATAACCTGTGAGTAGCCATAGCAACTCACTCTCTGAACATAACCTGTGAGTAGCCATAGCAACTCACTCTCTGAACATAACCTGTGAGTAGCCATAGCAACTCACTCTCTGAACATAACCTGAGTAACCATAGCAACTCACTCTCTGAACATAACCTGTGAGTAGCCATATCAACTCACTCTCTGAACATAACCTGTGAGTAACCATAGCAACTCACTCTCTGAACATAACCTGTGAGTAGCCATAGCAACTCACTCTCTGAACATAACCTGTGAGTAGCCATAGCAACTCACTCTCTGAACATAACCTGTGAGTAGCCCATAGCAACTCACTCTCTGAACATAACCTGTGAGTAGCCCATAGCAACTCACTCTCTGAACATAACCTGTGAGTAGCCATAGCAACTCACTCTCTGAACATAACCTGTGAGTAGCCATAGCAACTCACTTTCTGAACATAACATGTGAGTAGCCCATAGCAACTCACTTTTTGAACATAACCTGAGTAGCCATAGCAACTCACTCTCTGAACATAACCTGTGAGTAGCCATAGCAACTCACTCTCTGAACATAACCTGAGTAGCCCATAGCAACTCACTCTCTGAACATAACCTGTGAGTAACCATAGCAACTCACTCTCTGAACATAACCTGTGAGTAGCCCATAGCAACTCACTCTCTGAACATAACCTGTGAGTAGCCATAGCAACTCACTCTCTGAACATAACCTGTGAGTAGCCATAGCAACTCACTCTCTGAACATAACCTGTGAGTAGCCATAGCAACTCACTCTCTGAACATAACCTGTGAGTAGCCCATAGCAACTCACTTTCTGAACATAACCTGTGAGTAGCCATAGCAACTCACTCTCTGAACATAACCTGTGAGTAGCCATAGCAACTCACTCTCTGAACATAACCTGTGAGTAGCCCATAGCAACTCACTTTCTGAACATAACCTGTGAGTAGCCATAGCAACTCACTCTCTGAACATAACCTGTGAGTAGCCATAGCAACTCACTCTCTGAACATAACCTGCTCCGGAGCGGCTCATGTTCCAGGGTTAGTTTGCTTAAGAGGTATTCAGATGCGTGTTATATAATCAATAGAGTTATATTAATATAAATAAATTTGTGATATAGTTACAGTTATATAATATACAATATTATATATTAATTCTAAAGCACTATTAGTAGGTAAGTAGGTTATGTAAACTGCCATTAAACAACAGAAGAAGAGGGAGTAGAATGGCGCGCTTTTTCGTAGCGTCTGTTTCCATGGTGACTCATTGATTCGTCTCTCTGTTGAGAATGTCTTGTGTTTTCACGGTTAACACACTCTGAGTTGTCTGAACTCACTCCCGGACGCGTTTCTGGAGCCAGCACACCTCGAGTAAGCCAGGTTTGGGTTAATCAACCGAGAGTTCAGGGTATATGTGACGGTCAGTTAACCTTGCTTTCTGGAATGCCCCCCTGCACTTCCTGCATGTCTTGATTTTGTTGTCCAATCAGCGTTCAGTATTCCATTCGCCATGTATACCTGCCTTTTCCGTTTCGTCCGACTTTTCGTTGTGTTTTCTGACTTACTATGTTTTCAGATTTGTCATTGTGTTTTATAACTTGTTAATTTGGTTTTAGACTTGCTGTTGCGTTTATAATTTGTTATTTTATTTGAGTGTGGGGAAATTAGTAAGAGATATGAGATTGGAAGAAGTTGGATATGCTCCAATAATTCCTTTATCATCAGAACCATTATGGGTTATGCCCCAGCCAGAAGTTGATCTAAGCTTATTAGAAAAAAGACAAAATGAATGTTCATATGAAACAGAAGTACAGAATGTAAGGGAGTATATCGGGACAAGATATGGGGAATATATGCACATCTTTACAGATGCTTCAAAAGATCCAAAAACTGGTCAGGTGGGATCTGCATTGATTATTCCAAAGGTTAAAGTGTATAAGAATAAAAGGATATCAGACGGTTTATCAGTGTTTACTGGAGAGATGTTTGCATTAATTATGGCAATAAGGTGGATTAGGGAAGTTAAAATATCCAAGGCAGTAATATGCTCAGATTGTAGTTCAGCGCTAATAAGATTGAAGGAGACAAGAAACAAGACAAGATATGGTAATAGAGATAATTCAAGAATTATATTCAATCAAACAAACTAGTTTAAAGGTACAGTTTACAGGGTCCCGGCTCATATTGGGTTGAGTGGTAATGAGGAGGCTGATGCATTAGCAAAAAAGGCCATAGAACGAGAAATAGTAGATATACAGATTTTATTTAGTAGGTCAGAAATTAAATCAATTATCAAAAAGAATATTCTGAAATTATGGCAGCAGTATTGGGACAATGAAATAAAAGGTAGACATATGTATCAAATACAGTCAACAGTGGGTAAGGGAAGAATATCAGGTGGGAGTGGGAATGAAGAGAATATGATTGCAAGATTAAGATTGGGGCATACAAGACTGAATAGTACACTGCACTTAATAAGCAAGCATCCAACAGGTTTATGTGAGGTATGTGAAGTTAATGAAACAGTTGAACATGTAATAATGCATTGCAGGAAATATAATGTTGAAAGAGTTGAAGGAGGAATTCAATAATATAGGAGTGAAGTTTACAATTCAAAATGTATTAAATATAATAAATTTAGTGGTAGAATATTTGGGAAATACTGGGTTAAATAATTTTTATAGAAGAAGAAGAAGATCGGCTTCCCTTCATACAGACACGGTGAATCATAGATATACATAATAAAGGCGGAGTCTCTAACGTCACCACCGGGGGCCATTTGTCCCAGGCAAGCTTTTTGGCGGGCTCCGTCATAGATATACATAAGATATAAGATGTCATAGATATAAGTTATCCTCTGGCCCTGATACCGGGATCGGATTATCTGGCATTCAGGCATCGGTTTGCGTCCATACGGAAGGCTTTCCAGCAAACTACAGCAGATTTTCTGACTCGAGTGCTTTTTGTCCATGTTCATTCAACGGCTAACATGCGGTCACGTTTTTACCTGTAAGTATATTTTAAAAATAGTTTCCCTGCGCCAGGTCGCATGTTTGCTTCTTATTTTAGCACTGCGTTTATTTCTGTTTAGAAATGTTATAATCAAATGACCAACACAACTTTTAGTCGGCTGAGAGCTACGACGTCATGCCGCATCGCATTCTGGGTAGTGTAGTTTTGTTTGAACAGTAGAAAGTTAACAAAAAATAATCGGCATAGTGCAATATTGGAAATGTCTCAGACAACAGACAAGCATAAAGCAAGACAAAGAACAGGAAAGAAAATATCACACATAAATACAGATATAAAAGGGCAACTAGTGTAAGTTCCTATATTAAATTACAGAACATTTGTTTTATATATATATATATATATATTCTAAAACCTATAATTCATAAGAAAAAAAAAAGCAATTCTGTATTTTGCACACACAAGTTGAAAGGCATTTGTTTGTGGATAGTAAAACATATCTGCAACATTTATCAAGTTCATGGATAATTGTGCGTGCATTTATTAATCATTTTGAGACTAAAATCATCCCATATATATATTTTTTTTTTTTCTCTAATGAATTATAGGTTTTAGGATTGACCAAAGTAATGTTTTGAGAACTGTTACACTTGCTCAGAGTACAACTGAGTAATATTCAAATTTCTAAAGTATGGTATATTATTATAGTCATTATTCATTATTATAGGTTAATCATTCTTATAGTATAGTATAGTATTATATTATAGTAAACAGTCAACTTATGGTCACTCACAACACGTATTATGCGGTTAAATCTCAAAATGATTCATGTCTGAATTTGCCTATTAGTATGAATATTAGACAACCTCAGTATTATGTATAACTTTAATTCAATATTTAAGCAATAAATACATTTTTTTTGTGTTCTTCCTTTCTGTGTGAAGAAAGAAATGTTTGGAGAGTTAGCTCTGCTGTTGTAAAATTGTCACTGTAAGTAAAGATCATGTTTTACATATATAAGACATAATCAGCCCTTTTCTCTTCTCCTCAGGCCCAAACCGTTGATTTTACTGCTGTGGACCATCGTTTACTGTGCAAGTGAGTGTTTTATTTCTGCTATGTTTTGATGTCAGTATTTTCTGAAAGAAAACATCAATATTCCCTTGTTCATATCCTCAGGTTGCGCTCCTCTGCCACAGACGTGTATCCGGTGTGCTTTATCTTGTGGTGATGCTCCTGATGAGCTGAAGAAACATCAGAGCGTTCATGTTAAGGTAGAACATCAATCAGTTCCTGTTGTTGATGAACCTCGTGCCGTCTCCACTTTACTTGAAGGAAAACGCTGTTCTGTGGTCCTGCCGGATTGTTCAAACTGGGACACAGACACACAGTTCACATTGCAAATATATCCTCCTGATGCTGCTGAGGAAGTGTTTGAGCCATTCTATGAGAAAAATGGGTTAAAGCTCGGTAAGGTCATAAATCATCTGACTTGCTAATGTTTTAAAGAATTAGTTCACTCAAAAATAAAAATTTGTCAGTATTTACTCATCCCCATTCTGTCCCAATGCAGTAATATTTTCTTTTTTTGTGCAACATAAAGGTGGATAAATATTAATAATAATAATAATAATTCTGGGCAAGTGATTGATTTTCTCACCGTCTCAAATTTTCCACAGACTATGCTTCAGAGGGCACATCAGGCACACAAGGTAAACACCCCATCATTTTATATGAATTAAAAAAAGTCATAAAAATGAGCAGGAACTTGGTGTTGAAACTCCTGCAAAGATGTTCTTTCTGCCTGCTTTTCTTTTAATCCAGATGATGCAGATAGGAATCTCTCAAACAAACTCCTGATCCTGCTGCTGGGTTTGGCTTTGCATCTTCTTCTACCTTAAGGGACCCAGATGTACAGCGAGTAGACACAGCAGATACTCCAGTGCAAAAAAAGGCCACTGTCAGAGAGGGACATGTCTTGATATGCATTACAGCACCTGAGACAATCATTTTGGACCATGGACTTTCTCAGACCAAGAGACCTTTGTGAATTATTTTTGCTAGGCCAGGCTGCTGTAAACTAGAGCTGCACGACGACTAAAAGATTGTGATCTCAATTCAAACACCCACACAATCTTATTCCTACACACTTGTGTCTATTAAAGGTGCAGTAAGCGATTTCTGAGAAACTCTGGTGAAAGTGGATCAGACCACTGTATCCAATCAGCAGTAAGGGGCGGGGCATGGATGGGGGAGGGGCATGTGCAGGGGCGGACTGGGGCAAAAACGTGGCCCTGGAGTTTCTGGCACCAAGCGGCCCATCACACCCAGTCCGCAAGACACCTCACCATAAACCCACCAGCTCATTATGCACAGAGCCGTTTTAAAAACCACTTACTAACATAAAAATATAAATGCTATTTATTTATTTTAATATTCAAATGCTTATTAACATTGATGAATGACTGGCATCTTCTTTAGGTTATAATTCCAGTCTTTCCTGGTGCACATACAGTGAATTTACGTATAATAACACTAAAGCTCAATACCTACCATAAAATCAGTCCATATAACACAAAGCTGTGGTCTAGAGCAGTGGTTTTCAAACTCTTTTTTTGTTTTTTTTTAATGGTCACGACCCATATATAGGCCTACAACCATTTACATTCAAACAAGTCAAGCCGAGCACAAGAATACTTATATAATGGGCCATTTGACTGTACTCTCCATTACACCACTAGATGGCACAAATTCAGCTCAACACTTTTCGTATCAACCGCTTTTGATCCTTGACGCGTTTGCAACGCAAAGTTGATTGCGACAACTGGTTAAACAACAATAATTTTAACCAATTAATCGTTTGCTGCATTCTTAAAAAAAACACCACAAATATTTTATATAGTTTTTGAGAGAGAGAGAGAGAAAAAACAGGCAAGTCACGCATTCAGAAATAATAAAGCGAAATGTTATAATGTACTACAAACATTATAAACACTACAAACACAGCTATTGGTTATATTAGTGCCCCTCACTCCACAATAAATCCTTTACATTTAACGCTATTCAGAACAGGACAAGAATAAACAAATATAAGTTGACAAGCCCAAACGAAATCATTCATTGCGAAACTGGAAGTACCAGGCGTTAGCCTCACGTAGCCCAAGTCTCTCAGTCAAATGCAAATGTTTCCATATTCGCCATGTATTTGGATGCTAAACCATTATTTATTAGGCTTTGTACTTCACTCGCATTCCAATATTGACGGATAATATCATTCATGTGATCTCAATTTAAAAACAAAACATGATTGTCAACATCCACAATCGTGCAGCTCTACTGTAAACAGTTTTTATGTCTTTTCTTGTCTTTTTTATGTCTTAATAACAGCATTACAACACCGGAAAGAGTGATTCTGGAAATTAGATCAGAACAATGGACTTTCTCAGACCAAATGTGCATTAAATTATTCTAGCTATATCACATTTTCCTGCATGCTCAATTTGATCCTTACAAAACTGCTGCTTTTTTTTTTAAATGCTCAATTGAAAATGCTGTTCTATTGATGTGCTTTACTACATTACATTTTTATACCCTTGCATGTTTTCTTTATAAATTCTCAAAAAAAAATTGTTACAGAAATGAAATGCAGAAGATGATGCATTATAAAATGGTTTGTCATTCAAGTGCAGAAATTGCAACATCAGTGTAGAATAAATGCATCACAGAAACCAATTGTTTGCAACGCATGAACGTACAAGATATTTTTGCGAACATTTGGTATGAATGCAAGGTTTTGCGAGACCCTGTTGAGCCCTGAATAGTGCACATGTGAAGTGTTGTGCATTGTTTAAAGCAGGGGTCTATACCATGAAGCTGGTTTAGTTGGCTAGCTAGGTATGTTTGAGTTTAGTTTGTGGCAACCCTGGGTTTTAGGGATTTTAGCAGTGTTCATCATCATAGTAACTTGCACTCCACAACAAAACATTTAAATATACTGTCTTTAAGTTGTTTCTACATTAATTGGGAGAATAACTGAAATTATTACAATATAAAAATATTAAGATGTACAGAAAACGCGTGATTAATTAAGTTTTTTATTTTTTAACCGACTGACAGCACTAATATGATGTCATTGCAGGTTTGAAGGTTGATAACACTAATACAACATGTAGATGTTGTTATTTAAAGCTTTTTGGCAAGGAAATGGAAACCAGCACTGTGGTTTTAGAGCCTTTGCATCGAGCTGAAACCTGTAGTTACAAACCACAGACACAATGGAGAAGGTCGTCTTCTTTTGCGTTTTTTCGTGCTGGATTATTCAGCTCACTTTCAGTGGTAAATGTATTATGCTTTGACATCATTTTAACCTCAAATAACATGTTTTTATCTAAGGAACTTCAAAGGCTCAGTTCATGTTTTTCCCCTCAGATGTTATAGGAGATGAAGTGACTCTGGTAAGATCTCAGCTGAACGAAGGCATCAGTCTGAACTGCAACATGACCAACAGATATGAAATCGCCTGGTATCAGCAGAATCCTGATTCTGGACGACTAACGATACTGATGTCTGCCAAGATGAGCAGTGCGGCGGGACGAAAACTTCTAGTTACGTACAATCAAAACAAAAGTCGCCTGAAATTAATTGCAGACACGGGGATCACCACAGCCTCGCTAGTTATTTCTGGAGTATCAGCGTCAGATTCAGGCCTTTATTTCTGTGGAACAAAGTCTGTGACTTCAGAGATGCACTTCAACAAACCCATCAGACTGGAGCTGCAGGGTTAGTACGGGCAACTTTTCAATTTCACTCAAATCTTCATAATGCTGAGATTTTACTATTGCTCAGTATATTTCAATCATCACTAGTGTTAATGCTGCTAGTGATCTGATCAAACCTCAAGCACTCAGTATTAAAGTTGAATGTGTAAGTGCATCGTTTGAATGATTCTTCAAATCATGTCTTGATGAGAAAAGATGGGCTATCTGTTATAATAATAGGCCTATTATATTTGTTTGATGACCTTCTCTTTTCCAGATAAGCTTGCAGACAGAGAGGACGAAGATAATTCTGTCACAGAACCGTCAGAGGATGTTGAGGTCACAGGTAAGAGCGGATGTTATTCGTGATTGTGTCGTTTTCTCTGAACAGAAGTATGGATTTGCCAAGCATGTAAATTTGAATATAGTGTCTCTTCATCCTGCAAAATGCTTTCTGTCTGTAGACGAGGTGACGGTGACGGAGCGTGTGCTGATGTTCGGTGGTGTTGGACTGGCTGTGTTTGTGTTTTTTCTGACTACAGTCGTCGCAGGAGGAATCATTCACCATCACGGCCGGCAGAAAGGATGGAAAGAAGCCAAACGCTCATCTCTGATGAGACACAAATCGGCTCAATGACACATTTATGTGCTTTCTTTCACAGTCTAACTCATATATCCCTGCCCGTTAAATCAGCACAGAGAACTGTGTGTCAGATGCTTTTCCTGTTGGTCTGATCTACTTTCACTTCAGAGAAACATATGCTTTAATATCATTAGACCAGCAGGACTGGTGTTAAAAATGTACATTGTGTCTGGGTTATACCTTTAGACTTTATATCTAGAGGAGCATTAATATGTACATACAGTATAAGCTGTTTTAAAGAGAAATATAAATGTAAATCTCTTCTGTGTCACATAAAGCTTGATTTAATAAAAAAAGTCAACCAATATCTTCAGTGATAAATGTATTGTTGGGAGTTCTGATCATATAAACAGCTGTAAAATGTATGTGCATGGTCATTACCAATGCTTAACCGCTTCAAACGTGTTTAAAGTCAGTGATGTCAGATCCTCACACCTTCAGAGAAAAAAAAGCTTTCTCATAATTGTGCAATGCAGAATAAGGATTTCCTGACTGACTCCATTATAATAATGCAACTGAAACCACAAAGTGAAGTTATAATAAGGTTATGATTTTAGCCTCTGATTTGAACGCTCTGTTTGAAGGGGCGTGTCTAATGTGAGACTTCAGTGTAAACGCCCACTGCTGTGATTGGCCGCTGTGAGACTCAGTGTAAACAACCACTCCTGTGATTGGCTGCTGTGAGACTTCAGTGTAAACGCCCACTGCTGTGAGTGGCTGTTGTGAGACTTCAGTGTAAACACCCACTGCTGTGATTGGCTGCTGTGAGCCTTCAGTGTAAACGCCCACTGCTGTGATTGGCTGCTGTGAGCCTTCAGTGTAAACGCCCACTGCCGTGATTGGCTGCTGTGAGACTTCAGTGTAGACACCCACTGCTGTGATTGGCTGCTGTGAGCCTTCAGTGTAAACGCCCACTGCTGTGATTGGCTGCTGTGAGACTTCAGTGTAAACGCCCACTGCTGTGAGTGGCTGCTGTGAGACTTCAGTGTAAACACCCACTGCTGTGATTGGCTGCTGTGAGACTTCAGCGTAAACGCCCACTGCTGTGATTGGCTGCTGTGAGCCTTCAGTGTAAACGCCCACTGCTGTGATTGGCTGCTGTGAGACTTCAGTGTAAACGCCCACTGCTGTGAGTGGCTGCTGTGAGACTTCAGTGTAAACGCCCACTGCTGTGAGTGGCTGCTGTGAGACTTCAGTGTAAACACCCACTGCTGTGATTGGCTGCTGTGAGACTTCAGCGTAAATGCCCACTGCTGTGATTGGCTGCTGTGAGACTTCAGCGTAAACGCCCACTGCTGCGATTGGCTGCTGTGAGACTTCAGTGTAAACGACCACTGCTGTGATTGGCTGCTGTGAGACTTCAGTGTAAACGCCCACTGCTGTGATTGGCTGCTGTGAGACTTCAGCGTAAACGCCCACTGCTGTGATTGGCTGCTGTGAGACTTCAGTGTAAGCGCCCACTGCTGCGATTGGCTGCTGTGAGACTTCAGTGTAAACGCCCACTGCTGTGATTGGCTGCTGTGAGACTTCAGTGTAAGCGCCCACTGCTGCGATTGGCTGCTGTGAGACTTCAGTGTAAACGCCCACTGCTGTGATTGGCTGCTGTGAGACTTCAGTGTAAGCGCCCACTGCTGTGATTGGCTGCTGTGAGACTTCAGTGTAAACGCCCACTGCTGCGATTGGCTGCTGTGAGACTTCAGTGTAAACGCCCACTGCTTTGATTGGCTGCTGTGAGACTTCAGTGTAAACGCCCACTGCTGTGAATCGCTGCTGTGAGACTTCAGTGTAAACGCCCACTGCTGTGATTGGCTGCTGTGAGACTTCAGCGTAAACACCCACTGCTGTGATTGTCTGCTCTGTGTAAATGGCCACTGCCCACTGAGTGAAAATTACAACAGAAACACTGTCAGAATTACAAATAAAGAGAATAAAAGAATAAGGATGCTTTCTTGTGCAGAGTATAATAGAGCAGACGCTAGGAACTGCCATGGCTTTGTGAGTGTTTTGTGTGAAATTAGAGGTACTTTTTGTTGTGCATCCTGATGTTCTGTACTGCAAGATCTGCACATTTTTTCAATGTCTGTGTTTATCATTGTCCAATATACACTTTACCGACCCAACCTGCATGTTTTTTTTTTGGTGCTTTTTTTATACCTTGGTGGGCTGCACAGTGTTGAATCAGAATGTCATTGGTCATGGATTCATGAATAAGCACAAAATACAACTCCTGCTTCTATGACATATTCACCGATCAGGCATAACATTATGACCTAATATTGTGTTGGTCCCCCTTTTGCTGCCCTGCTCAGCCCTGACCCGTCTCTGATGGACTCCTCTAGACCCCTGAAGGTGTGCTGTGGTATCTGGCACCAAGCTGTTAGCAGCAGATCCTTTAAGTCCTGTGAGTTGCGAGGTGGATTGGACTTGTTTGTTCAGCACATCCCACAGATGCTTGATTGGATTGAGATCTGGGGAATTTGGAGGCCAAGTCAACACCTCAAACTCGTTGTTGTGCTCCTCAAACCATTCCTGAACCATTTGTGCTTTGTGTCAGGAGCATTATCCTGCTGGAAGAGCCACAGCCACCAGGGAATACTGTTTCCATGAAAGGCTGTACATGGTCTGCAGCCTTCGCTCCCCACGTGCATCAATGAGCCTTGGCCGCCCATGACCCTGTCTCCGGTTCTCCACTGTTCCTTCCTTGGAGCACTTTTGATAGATCCTGACCACTGCAGACCGGGAACACCCCACAAGAGCTGCAGTTTTGGAGATGCTCTGACCCAGTCGTCCAGCCATCACAATTTGGCCCTTGTCAAACTCGCTAAAATCCTTACGCTTGCCCACTTTTCCTGCTTCTAACACATCAACTTTGAGGACAAAATGTTCACTTGCTGCCTAATATATGCCACCCACTAACAGGAGCCGTGATGAAGAGATCATTAGTGTTATTCACTTCACCTGTCAGTGGTCATAATGTTATGCCTGATCGGTGTATATTGATATAGAGACATTATATAGTTCTACCTGTTGAAGTACAGGAACTCTCCCGCTGGTAGACTAGAGCATGCAAAATGGTTAACCCCTGACATATTTACAGACACATATTTGCATGCACATTATGAAATTGGAAATGTAACCTAAAAGGGTCATTAGCTGACCCTAAAATGACCAACAAATACAAGCCATCATATTTTTGGAATTGTCTATGTGAAAATAAATGAGTTTTGTATTCACAATGCCAGTTATAAGTGAAGCACACCGTAGATTTAAAGAGGTCATGACATGAGATATGATATTGAAGCTGTTAAAGAAATGGGAATGAAGATACTTTTATTGCTTGTCTTCACGTAAGACATTGTGGCTTAAATGACACTTTATTGACAATTAGAAACTCTGCAACAGGAGATGTATATATTTTGATCGTGCTGAGAAGGTCTTTTACACGATAAGCATAAAACATAAGCAAAAGTATGAAAAATGATAGCCTACATTTAGCTTACTAAAAACTGATTCTAGACAGACAAAAGTATAGATTAGTATTAAAACATTTCAAAGATGTAGGTTTAGATAGACGAGCTGCATCATGCATGCATGGGAGAAGGTAATATCCAGATGTTTTTTTTCTTGATCCTTTGAGTGCTTCACACTCCAATCGAGATGGTGGCGGTAATGCCCCACAGCTTATTTACAACCACAGGAAATTACACAAGAAGTACTGTGAAGCAGGAAGGTTGATTACTCAATCACGGCGCATTATCAACATGCCAGCACTTAGACAAACATGTAAGTCTTTGTTTACATCGCACACACTCGGTATGCTCGGTTCCTATATGGAATATGTTTATTTCTGTTTAGCAACAAAATGTCAAAAACTGAACTTGCCAACAAAATTCTGGTCACACTGCTAATGGTTAAGCGTTAGTGAGTGAGTCAGCATTATTTATCATTTTATCATTTTTGGCTCTATTGAGGTTTTGAATTCAAAGAATCCACGAGGATTTGATGAACCCTCGTCTGAAGGGTGTGATTGCATGCAAATGCCAGATTGTTGAAGTGTATGCTTTAAGTAAATACACCATATCTACACACTGTACACCCTAATACTCAAAATAATGAATTGGTTTGAGTAGAGCCAACTCAAATTAAACAAATGAGTTCAAACTAATGAACTTTTATGAGTATTTAGAACTTTCTTTTTCTTTTGAGTTCTCAAAACTGACACATTTTAATTAATCTGAATTGTTTCATTGTTTTGAGTTTTATGAACTTACCTAAATTTAACCGAAACTGGGCTTGGATTATTTCCCAGCATGCTTTGCCATGACACGTAAAAGGGAGAGTAAATACAAAATTAAATGTTATATTATGTATATTATGTTTTTTGTGCAAGATTAATGTTAAGGTGGCGATTTAATAGTGCTTAATGTTTTGTTATGTTAGTTTAGAAGAGTTTCTGTTATGTTTCTGCTCTGTTCTGTTGGGTTTTTTGGGGGGTTTCCATCACGGTCAGCAAGTGCTATGCTGTGCTACCAAGTTTACTAGTCAAGTTTCCACTACTAAAAAAAAAAAGTTGATATTTTTAAATTAAATGTATAAATTAGCTTACTCAAATATTTGAAGTTAAGATCAATTCAAATGTATGAGTACAAAATAAAATTGCATAATAGTAGTAACATGTCACCTGAACACACAGATCTCAATACTTGGTACACAATACACAGTGACGGTAACATTCAATGGGTCGTTTTGAGTAGAAAATGAACTCTTTGGGTCCTATCATATACCTTGCGCAATGCGGCGCCAGGCGTGACACAAGTGTTTTTTGCTAGTTTCAGCTCGACACAGTTCTCATGTTCACGTTCAGCTCCTCGTTGTTTAAATATCAAATGCACTGGCGCATCTGTTCTCCCATGGGCGTCTGGTCTGAACACCAGGAGTTCAGGAGCATTGTTGGAGCGTTGCTATTTTGAGGAACTGAAAACGCCTGCAGCACACATACACACACACTCTGATTATTACACACACAGGGACGCACAGCAGCACACACACACACTCTGATTATTACACACACAGGGACGCACAGCACACACACACACACACTCTGATTATTACACACACAGGGACGCACAGCACACACACACACACACACTCTGATTATTACACACACAGGGACGCACAACACACACACTCTGATTATTACACACACAGGGACGCACAGCAGCACACACACACACTCTGATTATTACACACACAGGGACGCACAGCACACACACACACACACTCTGATTATTACACACACAGGGACGCACAGCACACACACTGATTATTACACACACAGGGACGCACAGCAGCACACACACACACACTCTCTTTATTACACACACAGGGACGCACAGGAGCACACACACACACACACTCTGATTATTACACACACAGGGACGCACAGCAGCACACACACACACACTCTCTTTATTACACACACAGGGACGCACAGCAGCACACACACACACACTCTGATTATTACACACACAGGGACGCACAGCAGCACACACACACGCACACACTCTCTTTATTACACACACAGGGACGCACAGCAGCACACACTCTGATTATTACACACACAGGGACGCACAGCAGCACACACACACACACACTCTAATTATTACACACACAGGGATGCACAGCAGCACACACACACACACACACACACTCTGATTATTACACACACAGGGACGCGCAGCAGCACACACACACACACTCTGATTATTACACACACAGGGACGCACAGCAGCACACACACACATACACACACTCTCTTTATTACACACACAGGGACGCACAGCAGCACACACACACACACACACACACACTCGTATTATTACACACAGGGATGCGCAGCAGCACACACACTGATTATTACACACACAGGGACGCACAGCAGCACACACACACACTCTGATTATTACACACACAGGGACGCACAGCAGCACACACACACGCACACACTCTCTTTATTACACACACAGGGACGCACAGCAGCACACACACACACACTCTGATTATTACACACACAGGGACGCACAGCAGCACACACACACACACTCTAATTATTACACACACAGGGACGCACAGCAGCACACACACACGCACACACTCTCTTTATTACACACACAGGGATGCACAGCAGCACACACACACACTCTGATTATTACACACACAGGGACGCGCAGCAGCACACACACACACACTCTGATTATTACACACACAGGGACGCACAGCAGCACACACACACATACACACACTCTTTATTACACACACAGGGACGCACAGCAGCACACACACACACACACACACACTCTGATTATTACACACAGGGATGCGCAGCAACACACACACACACACACACACTGATTATTACACACACAGGGATGCACAGCAGCACACACACACACACTCTGATTATTACACACAAAGGGACGCACAGCAGCACACACACACGCACACACTCTCTTTATTACACACACAGGGATGCACAGCAGCACACACACACACACACTCTGATTATTACACACACAGACATGCGCAGCAGCACACACACACAGACACACTCTGATTATTACACACACAGGGACGCACAGCAGCACACACACATACACACACTCTCTTTATTACACACACAGGGACGCACAGCAGCACACACACACACACTCTGATTATTACACACAGGGACGCACAGCAGCACACACACACATACACACACTCTCTTTATTACACACACAGGGACACACAGCAGCACACACACACACACACTGATTATTACACACAGGGACGCGCAGCAGCACATACACACACACACATTCTGATTATTACACACACAGGGACGCGCAGCAGCACACACACACACACACACTCTGATTATTACACACAGGGACGCGCAGCAGCACACACACACACTCTGATTATTACACACAGGGACGCACAGCAGCACACACACACACACTGATTATTACACACACAGGGACGCGCAGCAGCACACACACACACTCTGATTATTACACACAGGGACGCGCAGCAGCACACACACACACTCTGATTATTACACACAGGGACGCACAGCAGCACACACACACACACACACACACACTGATTATTACACACACAGGGAAGCGCAGCAGCACACACACACACACACTGATTATTACACACAGGGACGCGCAGCAGCACACACACACACTCTGATTATTACACACAGGGACGCACAGCAGCACACACACACACACACACACACACTGATTATTACACACACAGGGAAGCGCAGCAGCACACACACACACACACTGATTATTACACACAGGGACGCGCAGCAGCACACACACACACACACACTCTGATTATTACACACAGGGACGCACAGCAGCACACACACACACACTGATTATTACACACAGGAACGCGCAGCAGCACACACACACACTCTGATTATTACACACAGGGACGCACAGCAGCACACACACACACACACACTGATTATTACACATACAGGGACGCACAGCAGCACACACACATTGTTAAATATTAAAATAAAAGGATTCCTCTCTGGAGAAGCGTTCAGTCTCTCCTCATGTAAATAGTGAATCCGCTCATGGTGCGAGTGCAACTGGCTTTTAAAGGGAAAGGGAGATGAGACTCTGATTGGTTCATTGCACGTTACGCCCAAAACACACCCATGACTCATTAAGAGACGAGGCACAACCCTTTTGGACCATGTTCCGGGTGCGCCGAACATTTTTTTTGTCGTTAAACTAGCAAAGGTGGATTCAGACACGCCTAAAGAGCACCTGCGCCGTGAGCTCAGATCAGTAAAATAGGGCCCAAAGTTCTTGTCTAAACTAACTTTTAATTTAGAGATTACATTTTATTTTTCTGTAGTATTTACTTCACCACAGAATCATTTTTATTTATTGCTGTGTTTTTTTCCATGAAAAAACAAATAGTTCTGTTGTTTTCCATAGGCTACATGAAAATGCTGGCGAGTTCAGTTGCCATTTTACATTTGCATTCATTCATTTAGCAGACGCTTTTATCCCAAGCGACTTACAACTGAGGAATACAGGAAGCGATCCGTCAGGAAGAGGCGAATAATCCAAAAAAGTGCTCAGAATACTAAGTTTCGGACATTGCTTAGAGTAGCATAAGCTACAATAGGGAGGGAACCATTTTGCTTGTTTTTTTATTAAAATGAATATCAGGATTCTATTTATTATATAAAAGTGATATATAAAATAGCACAGACTTTGTGCTTTGTGACTTTGCAGATTGTTTACATGCAGCTAAAGGGAAGGTGTATCAAAAAAGCTTCCACATAATCCGCCATTTTGTGTTTCACATCAGGTGGACTAATTTTGCTGTCAATCGTGGTGTTCGTGCTGCTGAAGATTTTTACATTTGGAAGTGAGTACTATATCCCTGCAATGTTCTTAATGTCAAGAAAACACATTAATATTGCAGTGTTTATGTCCTCAGGTTCTGCTCCTGTACAGAAGAGGGCCGACTGCCGGTGTTCTCTGTCTTGTGATGGAGCACCTAAGGACATGAAGCAACGGAAGAGCGTTCATGTTCTAGTAGAGCACCGTTCAGACACAGTTCTTGATAAAACATTCTCCAGTCTGTATGAAAAGGACCGCTGTTCAGTGCCAGGTTGTTTCGAGAGGGAGACACGCTACACATTAAAGATATACACTAATGATAATGAGCAAGTACCGACGCTGCTCTACGACAAAACAGATGTACAGCCTGGTAAGCTCTGATCTGACCAATCTCAAAATAATACTGTCAAAATTCTGTTCCATTGAACTTTCGCAGAATGTGCAGCTTAAGCAACTTTATAAATCCTAAAAACCCCATAGACTTACATTGAGGGGGTCAAAGCGTTATTACAATAACTCTAATGGAGTATTTAAGCTTCATCTACTACGTATCTATCACTGGGAAAGCCTAGCAGCAAGCTTAGGACATGCTAATTCATGCTACCAACATGCTAATGCATGCTAATGCTAATTCCTGCTAGCAACATGCTTAAAAATGCTAGCAAAATGCTACATAAAGCTATCAACATTCTCATAAAAAAAATGGTAACATGCTAGCAAAATTTTAAATCATGTTGACAAAGTTTTAAAATAATTCACTTTTTACTATGTTAAATCATGTTAGCAACATACTAATTAATGCTAACAACATGCTAAAACATGCTAGATAATGTTAGTAACATGCTAATTCATGCTAGCAGCATGTTAAAACATGATAAATCATGTTAACAACATGCTAATTTATTTTAACAACATGTTAATTCACACTAACAAAATGCTAAAACATGCTAGCAACATTCTTAATCATGTTAACAAAGTGTTAAAATCTGGTAATTCGTGTTATCAATGTTAAATCATGTTGTAAACATGCTAATTAATGCTAACATATGTTAGCAAACATGCTAATTCGTGCTAGCTGTGTTAAGTGTTAATTTATGTTAACAACATGCTAATTCATTCTAGCAATTAATTCATGCTAGCAGAATGCTAAAACATGTTAAATCATGTTAACAACATGCAAATTAACGCTACTAATTGTTAAAACATGCTAGCAACATTTTAAATCATGTTGACAAAGTGTTAAAATCTGGTAATTCATGTTAATGATGCTAAATCATGTTAGCAACATACTAATTAATGGTAACAACATGCTAAAACAAGCTAGATAATGTTACTAACATGCTAATTAATGCTAGCAGCATGTTAAAACATGATAAATCATGTTAACAACATGCTAATTTATTTTAACAACATGCTAAGTCACACTAACAAAATGCTAAAACATGCTAACAACATTTTAAATCATGTTAACAAAGTGTTAAAATATGGTAATTTGCATTAGCAATGTTAAATCATGTTGTAAACAACATGCTAATTAATGCTAACATATGTTAGCAACATGCAAATTCATGCTAGCAGCATGCTAAAAAGTGTTAGAAACATTTTAAATCATGTTAACAAAGTGTTAAAATCTGGTAATTCATGTTAGCAACATGTTAATTAATGCTAAAACATGTTAGCAACATGCTAATTCGTGCTAGCTGTGTTAAGTGTTAATTCATGTTAAAACATGCTAAATCATTCTAGCAATGTCCTAAAACAAGTGTTAATTCCAAACTGTCCTCCAAAAAAACACAACTCTATAGGTCGTTTTTCAAGCACCTTATTATGTCCTTTATTTACGTTTTAAAGGCATTCACCCTCTAGCTGGCGTAAAAATAATGACAGTGTTGTGTTACGTCTGTCATGAAATGACGTATGAATGTCGTTACCAATCAAAATGCGTGGTCATTTAAATGCAATGTGTGGACTTTTTACCACCGTTGTCATATTTCCATTTAGCAAAAATTGTTTTTTATTAACAACTACACCGACCCCACCCCACCATAGTGCATATACACTTTATGAGCACATGCATTCCCTGGGATCAAACCCACGATTGCATGATCACATGATTACATATTGTTGTATATTGCAATGCTCTACCAAATGAGCTATGCAAAACCTGAAATAATTCACAGATAAAAGGGAACAATGCATTAAAATGAAAGTGTCCTGTTGTCGATAGGGGCGCAACTTTAGTTAACACTCCTATGGGTCGTATTTCAGGGAAGTGACAAACGACCTATATAGGCGTAGTGGTTGGAGGACATGTTGGTTAATTCATGCTCGCAGCATGCTAAAACATGTTAACAAAATGCCAATTAACGCTAGCAAATTGTTAAAACATGCTAACAACATTTTAAATCATTTTAACAAAGTGTTTAAATCTGGTAATTCATGTTAGCAAAATGTTAAATCATGTTAACAAACATACTAATTTATGCTAACATGTTAAAACATGTCAGATAATGCTAGCAAACATGCTAATTCATTCTAGCAATGTGTGCTAAAACAAGTGTTAATTCATGTTATGCTAAAAAATGCTAAATCATGTTACCAACATGCTAATTCATTTAAAAAACATACTAAAACATGTTAGCAAAATGCTAAAACATGCTAGTTGGTAAACTAGTTTAACAAAGTGTTAAAATCTTCTAATTTACGTTAGCAATGTTAAATCATGTTTGCAACTAATTAATACTAACATGCTAAAACATGTTAACAAATTCATGCTAGCAACATGCTAATTAATGCTAACTAATGTGTTAAACTTTACTTTACTCTAGTTTTAAAATTCTATTATCATGCTGAATGAATAATTGTATGGCTCACCCTCTCAAATTTCCCACAGAGTGTGATACAGAGAAACCACCAGAAGAGAGGATTGACGGTAAGTAAACTAAAGAGGGCTCGATTCTTGAGCTACACACACCATAAGTTTGTATTTATTAGAAATGTTTTCTCCCAACATTGGAGCAGGAAATCATGCAAAGATGTTTTTGTTTAGTTCCCTCCCCAGATGGTGCTGACAGGAACTCATCCAACACACTCCTGATCCTGATGATCATCTGCTGTTTTGTTTTTTAAATTCCTGCCAAAGAAATGGTGCCATTTTCAGCATCACACACTGACCTCAGGTCAGCTCAAGACTCAAGAACTCACTACTTCTCAGGGGTTAGGGTTAGTGCAGTCTATACTGTAAACTCTTGCACACTAGCATTTTTGGTGCACACACAGATTCGTTAGAGTTCAGTTTGTTTCGATGAACCATACCAGAAAAATGTAAAACATGGTCCGTGTACGCATCATGTCAACTTCGGTATGATTTCCTGCTCATATTCTGAACACAAGCGTCCAAAATTGGAGATGTGTATATATATATACAGTACTGTGCAAAAGTCTTAGGCTCGTTGGTATTTTCACACGAAAAATGTTTTTAAGCCAGTTATTTATATCTTTTACTGTAGTGTGTCAGTAGGAAATTACATTTCCAAACATTCATTTTGCAATTATTTGTAATACTCCAGTGAGATTTTTTTTTTTTTTTTTTTATGCACAAGAAGTCTGACAGCAGCCGGTCTGATCTGATCTCACCATCATGGAGTCTGTCTGTGATTACATGAAGAAACAGAAAAAACTGAGACACTAAATCCAGAAGAACTGAGGCCACGTCTCCCAGACACTTGAGGAAACCTTCCTGCAGAACTCCATGAATAGGTGTAGGAACAGATGCAGGTGACAAAAGCCGTTTTAAACGCAAAGGGTGGTCACCCCAAATATCTATTTGATTTAGTTAAAAAAGCTATTTATGTTATTATTTTTTAAAGCATTCTCACTTTAAAGCGTTCTGACAAGTGCCTAAACTTTTCCCAGTGCTGTAGTTCTGCAGGAAGGTTTCCTCAAGTGTCTGGGAGACGTCGCCTCAGTTCTTCTGGATTTAGTGTCTCAGTTTTTTCTGTTTCTTCATGTAATCACAGACAGACTCGATGATGGTGAGATCAGATCAGACCGGCGGCTGTCAGACTTCTTGTGCATAAAAAAAAAAAAAATTTTTGGAAATGTAAACTGATATTTCCTACTGACACACTACAGTAAAAGATATAAATAACTGGCTGAAAAAAATTTTTCGTGTGAAAATACCAACGAGCCTAAGACTTTTGCAAAAGTTCAGAAAGATTAATATTTTTTATGTTTTTGAAGTCTCTTCTGCTCATCAAACCTGCATTTATTTGATCAAAAATACAGAAAGAACTGTCATATTGTGAAATATTATTACAACGTAAAATCATGTTTTTTATTTTTTTTTATTTTAATATACTATAAAAAATATTATTTATTTCTGTGATGCAAAGTTGAATTTTCACCAGCCATTACGCTTATTTATTATCAATGTTGGAAACAGTTGTGCTGCTTAATATTTTTTTATAATATGTGATACTTTTTTCAGGATTCTTTGAAAGTTAAAAAAGCATTTATTTAAAATATAAATATTTTGTTACAATATACACTACCGTTCAATAGTTTGGGGTCAGTAATTTTTTTCTTTCTTTTGTTTTGGAAAGAAATTCATACTTTTATTCAGCAATTAATAAAAAAGTGATAGTAAATATTATTTTAACCTTACATTTTAAATTGTAATAATGTTTTTTTTTTTTGTTTGTTTTTTAATTTTGATCAAATAAATGCAGGCTTGATGAACATAAGAGGCTTCTTTCAAAAACATTAAAAATAGTAATGTTTCCAAACTTTTGACCAATACTGTATATATATATATTAGTGCTGTGAAATTGATTAGGGTTAGGGTTATCACGTTTAACATAAGAGCTTGTGTTTATATACATATATCAACAACTTTAAATGAATAATTGGATAATTGGACGTGATTTTTGGCAGCTCATTCACGGCAGCTATAGATGCAAGTGCCATTCTGTGTTGACGCTTAGAAACAAAACAAAGGTTTGAAAGCGAGGCAAGCGATGCGATCGGTTTGACCACTGTCTCCAGCATTAAACATTACTAGCAGAACGGGAAGCGTCTGCCTCTGGGATCATGCAAACATATCACACTTAGGACACAAAAAATGTGAACACAATCCAGTGGAGGCAGGAGGAGCAATCAAACTCTGTTTCAGACCAAATGTGAAAGCACTTGAATGTTTTTATTCCAAATCTTCTATCTTTATGTCTTTTATGTCCTATGCTCATGTTGCACTAGCACTTTTTGCACTGCTATAGCTTTACTTTTCTGATTCACTTTCTCATTTGCTGCACAAAATTAACTTGAATGATGTGTAGTAACTTCAGTTTTATATTTTACTTTTCTATTTACTTTTCTCGGTACTGTAATAATACCTGCATCTGTGATATAAACCCTAAATATGTGACAAAATTTTAAGTATGTCTGTTTTGTATATTTACATTTGGATTTCAAATTCAGGGTTTATAAAAGACCATCAGACCATCTTGTGTGCATTATTTTTCTAATTTTTCTAATAATTCAACGGCCTGGAGTCAATTATTCTGCTTATACTACGGTTACCACACCTCAAAACATTGTTCAAATTATTTATTTCAAGACATTGGTCAGGTTTTGTCTATAAAACACTCTTGTGTGTGGGACTAATTTCTTACGGATCTAAACCCAAGCCTTTTAGAGCTAGTATAGGAGGCTTGAGCCACTGATAGCAGACTAATGCAGTTATTAATGCAGTAATATTAGTTATTAGAGAGAGAGATGTGAATTACTTCAGTCTGTTTGTCTCTTTCAACAATGTTCGGATGGCAGCAGCGAGTGTGTGTCCATAGTGAATGTGTGTGTGTGTTTGAGTGGCAGAGCGGGAGAAGAGAGTATGTGCGTTTCATACATAATTAAACAATTTTGTGGGGAAAACATGGAAATAATTTGTTGTTTTTATCCTATTGTTTACTATATTTCTTTGGGTGCTCAGTGTCACTGTGGATTTGGGTTATTTTGCTGTTGTCGGCTGTAAAGACTGTAAATAACTGAAATCATTTGGCGAAGTGATATGGAACTGTAATGCGGTCAAGACCTGCCTTGAACTACTTTTGCCGTGTGTTTCCCTGAAAATAATTGCACATCTTAGAACGTTTGTCAGCCAATCGGATTCAAGCATTCAACAGCCCTGTATAAGAAGCTGATAAAGTCCTGGTTTCACAGAGAGGGCTTTGATTAATTCAGGATTAGGCCTTAGTTCAGTTAGGGCATTTAAGTAGCTTTTATAAACGTGCCTTAGAAAAAAATCATTACTGGTGTGCATCTTGAGACAAAACAATGGCCCTGACATATTTAAAGAGATGCTCTCAGTTAAAACAGCTCAAACATCAATTTTAGTCTTAAAGAGGTCCCTTTTTACAAGATGTAAAATAAGTCTCTGATGTCCCCAGAGTGTGTATGTGAAGTTTCAGCTCAAAATAACTTTTCATAGCATGTTATAATTTTCACTTTTTAAGGGTGATCAAAAATGTGCCATTTTTGTGTCTGTCCCTTTAAATGCAAATGAGCTGCTGCTCCCGCCCCCTTTCAGGAAGAGGGCGGAGCTTCAAGAGCTCATGTTAGCAGCTCTGATTACCTCATGCACACACACTGAAAATGACAGAAACTGTTCAGCCTTTTATGATCAAACCGGAGTCGGACAATGATGGAGAGACTCAAGAAGAAGAGACAACATGTAGAATGAGACAGGACGTTTCTGAAGGGATAGCTGATGAATTTATGAATTTATTAGCATATTCTGTCATGATAATCTATAAACCGCTGGTGTGGGAACTGTTGTGAGATGAGCCAGAGAATATCTGCTGCATGAAGAGAGAACAGGGATAGTTTAGTTTAATTACGGTTATCACTTATGTTGTCATCTTGCTTTATGACATGTTATTGCATTTGTGTTCGTACTGTATCGCAATAAATGTGAAAGACGGATGAGAGCTTGAGCGCAGTGGTGGCTGGTGATAATTATTTTTGGGTGGGCGGTTTTCTTTGGGGGGCATTAAAGAGAAAACAGTGTCTGTGTCTGCACTTTTATCTTTTTACACATTTATTTCCCACATATAATTGAATGAGGAAAGGAAAAACAAAAGAAAACAGCAACAAGAGACTAGCATGTTGACTACTTGAACATACATTTTGCTCTCCTTTCTTTCTGGCCAGCAAATTTCTCAATGACTCTCTGATTAAAGTCAGTCATCTCAGTAACAAGTCTCTTTTCCATGGACAGCAATGCCAGTACATTCAGCCTCTCCTGGGTCATGGTGTTTCTGAGAAAAGTTTTTACTCTTTTCAAGGTTGAGAAGCACCTCTCAGCTTCAGCCGTGGTCATGGGTGTAGTAATGAGAACTTTTAGGAGCACTCATAGCAAGCGCGGGCGAAGCTCCAAGTGTAGCTTCGTCCTCTGTCACCGGGTTGCTGCTGGATTTGTAAATCGGGTTGGTCCGGTCCGAGATCCTTTATCCTTTTTTTTCTTCCAGCGAACGCCTTGTGAAAGGTTTTAGAGCAGTGAGACGTGTTCTCTGGAGTGACCAATCACACTTCTCTGTCTGGCAATCCCATGGACGAGTCTGGGTTTGGCGGTTGCCAGGAGAACGGGACTTGCCTGACTGCATTGTGCCAAGTGTAAAGTTTGGTGGAGGGGGGATTATGGGGTGGGGTTGTTTTTCAGGGGTTGGGCTTGGCCCCTTAGTTCCAGTGAAAGGAACTCTTAATGCTTCAGCATACCAAGACATTTTGGACAATTTCATGCTCCCAACTTTGTGGGAACAGTTTGGGGATGGCCCCTTCCTGTCCCAACATGACTGCACTCCAGTGCACAAAGCGTCGGTCCATAAAGACATGGATGAGTGAGTTTGGTGTGGAGGAACTTGACTGGCCTGCACAGAGTCCTGACCTCATCCCGATAGAACACCTTTGGGATGAATTAGAGCAGAGACTGCGAGCCAGGCCTTCTCGTCCAACATCAGTGCCTGACCTCACAAATGCGCTTCTAGAAGAATGGTCAAAAATTCCCATAAACACACTCCTAAACCTTGTGGAAAGCCTTTCCAGAAGAGTTGAAGCTGTTAGAGCTGCAAAGGGTGGGACAACTCCATATTAAACCCTACGGATTAAGAATGGGATGGCATTAAAGTTCATGTGCATGTAAAGGCAGGCGTCACAAAACTTTTGGCAATATAGTGTATCTGCCTTTGCTTTGAACTTTGAGCGTTATAACTTTATGCTCAAACAGCAACATTACACACTAACTAAAGTTAAAAAAAGTCAAATCATAATCAACCACCCCTTTAAGGTTTGTCTGTGAAACCGGGGGAAATCGTTTTTCATGATTGACTACAACACACATAGACCACATCCAATAAAATGTGTTTTCATTATGTGATTGCACATCAAAGTTTGAAGCATACGTGATAAAACAGTACAGCTGGGACAAAACACAGCGCTTGTTTAACAAGGAAGTGGAAACTGTGTGGTTTATGTCTGTGCATCGTTCTGAAACCTGTACTTTGATCGACACACAACATGGAGAAATTCATTTTCCTCTGTGTTTTATCTTCCTGGATTATGCAAATAATGACCAGTGGTAAGAATACTCTTTAAAACTTGCACTTAACTCACCATTTTAATCTCAAAACAATTTCAGAGAATTGGTTTATAATTTTCCCCCCAGGTGTTTCAGAAGATGAAGTGATTCTGCTGAGAGTCCAGCTGAGTGAAAGCGTCAGTCTGAAGTGCAACATGACCGACAGATATGAAATCGCCTGGTTTCACCAGCATCATCGCCAACTAACACAACTAATATCTGCAAAAACCAGCAGCGCAGCAGGACGAAAACTGCTAGTTACGTTCAATCACAACCCGAGTCGTCTGAAGGTTAATGCAGATGTGCAGATCAACACAGTCTCTCTAGTTATTTCTGGAGTATCAGTCAGATTTGGGCCTTTATTTCTGTGGAACAAAGTCTGTGACTTCAGAGATGCACTTTGAGAAACCCATCAGACTGGAGATTGAGGGTTAGTACTGGCGATTTATAATGCTGAGATTTGAGTAAATTATTTTTCTATTGCTTATTTGATTTAGTACCAGTGCTAGTGATCTGATCAAACCTCTTTCACTCTTTCAGTGTGTTTGATAAAGTGCTCATATATTTAAAATATTTCCAGATAAGCTTGCAGACAGAGAGGACGAAGATAATTCTGTCACAGAACCGTCAGAGGATGTTGAGGTCACAGGTAAGAGCGGATGTTATTCGTGATTGTGTCGTTTTCTCTGAACAGAAGTATGGATTTGCCAAGCATGTAAATTTGAATATAGTGTCTCTTCATCCTGCAAAATGCTTTCTGTCTGTAGACGAGGTGACGGTGACGGAGCGTGTGCTGATGTTCGGTGGTGTTGGACTGGCTGTGTTTGTGTTTTTTCTGACTACAGTCGTCGCAGGAGGAATCATTCACCATCACGGCCGGCAGAAAGGATGGAAAGAAGCCAAACGCTCATCTCTGATGAGACACAAATCGGCTCAATGACACATTTATGTGCTTTATTTCACAGTCTAACTCATATATCCCTGCCCGTTAAATCAGCACAGAGAACTGTGTGTCAGATGCTTTTCCTGTTGGTCTGATCTACTTTCACTTCAGAGAAACATATGCTTTAATATCATTAGACCAGCAGGACTGGTGTTAAAAATGTACATTGTGTCTGGGTTATACCTTTAGACTTTATATCTAGAGGAGCATTAATATGTACATACAGTATAAGCTGTTTTAAAGAGAAATATAAATGTGAATCTCTTCTGTGTCACATAAAGCTTGATTTAATAAATCTCAACTGATCTCTTCAATGATAAATGTGTTGATCTGATCATATAAACAGCTGTAAAACAGAAATTATGTTTTTATGTGCATGATCATGATCAACAACCGCAGTGATGTCAGATCCTCAAACCTTCAAAGAAATAATGGTTTCACATCATTGTCGTGCAATGCAGAATAATGATTTCCTGACTGACTGTATTATGATGACACAAAATATACAAACTGACTATCGCTGACAGTAAAAGGATGTTCCTTATGCTAGTAAAATCATAATTGGCCGAGGAATTCTCACAAAGATGAAGCCTGACAACACCAGTAAAGATGGAGTAGCTCGCGCTGATTGGCCGGCGTCAGGCAGCCGCACAAGCCGCCATACAGAGAGAGCGCTCTTAATCACAGGGTCGCGAGTTCGAGCCCCGCGTTGGGCGGGAAGTTTTTAATCGCGTTTTCTTCCTTTACTGTTCAGAGAAAATGGTTTCACATCATTGTCGTGCAATGCAAGTAAAACCACAAAATACGAGGTTATAACAAATCGCGGACACTCTAAAGGACGTTACTAAGAAATTAAACCATGTATACTATGCTATATACTGTATGGTACACACACACAAGCTCATAGAATGAAATCATTAGTAAAACGTAAAATCTTAAATAAATAGGGGGATAGAATGAAGATGCTCCCTTAAGAACAGTGTGTATGTATTTACAGCTCAATTATGACATATTTAGCGATGTTTATTATGCACAGCATGTGCTGTTGAAACGGTTCTTATAGCACAAAATTTAAAAACCACACACAATTGCGCCACCCGGTGGTCACCCGCGTCACTGCAGCGCCCCGCCCCGCCCGGAAGTTTCGTGCTATCCGTTGGAAATATAAATATTATCATGGCGTCGGTGACTTTTCGCGACTGTTTTCTCTGTGTTTCGGCTTTAATCACCTTCGTCTTTGTGTTTGTGACCGGTGCAGACTTTGTTCGCTTCGTGTCGTTTCGCGCCATCTATCATAACCTGAGCGGGGCCGCGCCTCCGTGTCGAGGTAAGGGAGCGCGCTTTCAAAGTTTACTAATAAAAGAGCTATGCACCAATGTTATTGTTTCTGAAAACATGTGCACATAAATATACCAATGCAAATATTTTTGTTACGAATAAACGTAAATTCGCTTTGTAATGTTCATTAGGTTTTAGTGCTGTTCCAAGTTTTTATTTTCTCGGTAGCTTGATCTGAATAATCTTTAAAATATGATTTGTATATTTAATTTACTGGTAGACTAAAATGTATAGTTAAACAATCTGTTGAAACAGTCATTGAATTAAGTTTTACATTTAAATGAAAACAAATGAAAAGAAACGCACGCATGTGCGTCATGTCGTCATTAAGGAATGCCTGCGTCAGCTGCGTACAGCCCGGCTAGCTCAGTCGGTAGAGCATGAGACTCTTAATCTCAGGGTCGTGGGTTCGAGCCCCACGTTGGGCGGAAAACCTTTTATCATGTTTTCTGTCTGTTTTTTTCCTTCTCTCAGACTCTGTGCCCTGGTCTGTGGCTCTGCGGGACGGGGTGGTTCTGAAGGCTGTAGCTGTGGATGTTTTCCTTCTGGTCCTCTTCAGTCTCCAGCACAGTCTATTGGCCTGGGCTCCAGTGAAGAGAGTCTGTCAGAATGTGTTTGGGGTTTTAAGCAGAGCCGTGTACTGCTTCACCACCGCCGCAGCGCTGCAGGTACCTCTGGTTGCACTAAAACACTAAATACTGCCTGCTTTTCTTAAAAATATTATGTGAAACAGTATGCAACAATAAACGTTTTATATATTAGTATGCACATTACCACATTATGTTGCATATTTAATTCGGCAATACAGCTATAATCTCAAATAAATGGCTATATGACAATACTTGTGCGATGGACCCCCATTCTATCATTTAAAATACAACTATATATAAAGACCCCATTAATACTGTGGAAAATTAATACTATACATATGTGTTAAATATTATTTGGAAAATATTTAGTTTCTATTACATTACTTTTTTTACTCACTATAATACTATACAGTTACATGTGTTGTTTCTTTAAATCAAATGAATTAATTTGAATGAAATTGTATTTATTTAAATTTTTATTTTAATCATATTAGTTAATCTTATTTATTTTGTAATATAATTATAATAAAATGTATTTATTTTAATAAAATTTGATTTAATTATTTTAATCAATTATTAATTTGTTCCATATTAAAATTGTATTAGTTTAATGATTTTAATTATTTATATTTAAATGTTTTATTATGTTAGTTTAATCTTATTTGTAAAATTAGATGTGTTGATCATTTAAATCAAATTTTATTTTTTATTTTAATCAATTTATTTATTTAAATACAATTTTGAATAATTAAATAATTTATTTATTTTAATAAAATTTAATTGTATTGTTATTTATTTATTTACTCTTTTTTTGTGTGTTTAAACTTATTTTTATTTTATCTTTTATTCATGATTTTCTCTAAAAATGTTCCCTGGACCCGTTTGAAACCTCTGTCTTCACACATTAACCCTGTAATGTCTAAGTAGTCTTCATAATTATTTAACTTAATTGTTTTTTAATAACACACTACCCATAATAGTGAAATGTGACAGAATATAATATCTCCTGCTCTGTGATCTGGTTCTGTGTAGATGTTGATGCTCTATTGGCATCCGGTCACCAGCGCCCCCTGCCTGTGGTCAGTGCGCAGTGCACCCTGGGATATCTGGTTCCCGCTCATATGTTTCATCCTACACTTCCTGTGCTGGGCCATAATCTGCAGTATCCTGCTCATCTTTGACTATCCAGAACTGCTGGGCATCAAACAGGTACATCTGTAAAACCCGTCACACAATCACTCCTTCGGAAACATTTCCACTTGACCTTTTACATCTGACAGTAGTCACTGCACGTTGTTTATTGTGTCATGTGTGTTGGTCAGGTGTATTATGAGTGTCTGGGTCTGGGCGACCCTCTCCTGCTGAAGTCTGAGCGCGCGCAGCGGCTTTACTCTCACCTCAGGCATCCGGTGTGTGTGGAGCTGCTCACGGTGCTCTGGCTCCTCCCCAGCTTCCCCCTGGACCGCCTCCTGCTGGCCGCGTACCTGTCCGTGTATCTGGTGCTCGCTCACTCGCTGGACACTCAAGACTGCACTTACCTGCGCCGGCAGCTCCGCAACAAACTGCAGCTCTTCTCCATGCCACTGGAGGACAGCGATCAGAGCAACACAGACAAGACTGAATGAAGAGTGTGCCTTCAGGTCCTTCGGGAGTCATGTGACTCTTCCTAACAAAGACAGGAAGATGCAGTTCACAAGTGGTGTCCAGTTATACATTTGGAAATAATTAAAGTTATTGTGCTGTTCTGGCAGTATTTATAGTGCTCCTCCTTCATGTTAACTCAAACCGTACAAGTAGCTTTACAAACAAGTCAAATTCTCTCTATTTTTAGTCAGTGGAGAGGAGCTGATGGCTTCAGATGAGGAGCACAGGTCAAAGGTCATCAGATTAAATTGCTCTACTCGGCCCTAACGTGACACATTACGAAGTGACACACACACAGACACTCACTTACAAACACACTCTTCACACACGCACAAACACACACACACACACTCACACTCACAGACACACGCACGAACAAACTCTTTCACTCTCTCACACACACACTCACTACACACACTCAGACACACACTCCCACACACACACACACACTCAGACACACACTCACACACACATACTCACACACACACACTCAGACACACACTCACACACACACTCACACTCAGACACACACTCACACACACATACTCACACACACACACACTCAGACACACACTCACACACACTCCCACACACACACACACACAAACTCTTTCACTCACTCTCACACTCAGACACACTCACTCAAACACACACACTCCCACACAAACTCTTTCACTCACTCACTCTCTCACACACACACTCGCACACACACACTCAGACACACTCACTACACACACACTCACTCAATCACACACTCGCGCACACACACACTCAGACACACACACTCACTCAAACACACACTCAGACACACTCACACACAGACTCTCTCTCTCTCACACACACACACTCTCACACTCAAACACACACTCTCCCTCTCACACACATACAGGCTCTCTCTCACACGCACACTTCACCATTCTTTTGGTCAGTAGTATAATGTTTCTACTTTTATCAGGACGTATCTACTGCTTGTCTTTATATATTGTTTTTATTTTTGACATGTTAGCATATTGAGCATCAGCAGGTTTGGGATAAAAGATGCTGCACACTGACCTGTGTTTTTCACCACTAAGTGTCATAACTACTGGAAACGTGCTTTTTGTTTTGCTTCATGAAGACGTCTAATGCTTGAAGCGTGTTTACACAGTGAGTTAGCTGGTGCAGAATGTATTTTTACATGGACAATAAACATAAAATTATTTTTGTATAAAGACATGAAAATAACTGCACTGTCATTAGCTGAAAACAATCTTAATTTTGTTTATTAATAACTTGATTACATGGTAAAAGCTTTTTTGTGTATCATGAGTTTATCGCACCACATCTGCTTCTATTAGTATAAGATCATTCGGAATAAAGAAAATGCTGCAGAAAATTGTGTTTTTGTCTTATTTTTCAGGAATCAGGTTGGAAATATGTTAATTTAGGTCCAATTTTATAGAAAGAACTGTATTTTTAGGTGCTATAACTAGTCACCATGTATAAAAATGATAAAAGTTCAGGGTTCTTTGGCATGTAACAATAGCAGAACTCGTTCCATAAGCAACCATGCATTCAAAGTTCTGATTTTATACTTAAAGGCACAATATGTAATTTTTAAATATTTAACGCTTATTCAAAACAAAGCTTTTATTCTGCCGCAGACGAGCGCTTCCGCATTTTTTCATATCACATATTTTAGTAATCATCATAAATTAGTTTACAAACTCAAAATTCATCCCATCTTGAAATTGGTCATTGCGTTACCATGGAAACTGTACTCTAAATTCTTTTAGCGGGCTCCTCCCATAGTGGGAGGTGGTCAGGTTTCATATTACATCATTTATTTGAACTACTTTGTAATCAAAACCTTTTCTAATCTTGAGAAAACCCACATCGTCGGAAAGGTCTGAGTCTCAGGGTTACATA
This sequence comes from Rhinogobio ventralis, assembly GCA_039654625.1. Taxonomy (NCBI): domain Eukaryota; kingdom Metazoa; phylum Chordata; class Actinopteri; order Cypriniformes; family Gobionidae; genus Rhinogobio; species Rhinogobio ventralis. The sequence goes on from CM077209.1 coordinate 1,660,949, forward strand.
TTTGGTGACTGTTTTGTGAAATCTGGATAGAAATGTATAATTTTTTTACAGGTGAACGCATTAAAAAAAAATCAATGGAATATGGGTTACACCCGGTGGCCATTTTTGGTACAGCAGCTAAACAAAATATCAATTTTTGTGATTTCAACTTAAAATTTGGAACACAACTTGGTTAGGCATATATTTTAAATTAATTTGTAAAATATATATTTTATATAAAATACAAATATTTAGTGCAGTACATTTGATTTACAGTATATTTCAAATTTCAATAACTTTTTCATAATTTCATTTTCTGCAGTGCTTCAGCAATAATCTGCTGTGTCTTTAAAACAAGACCGAACTTTCTATTTTCCAAGCATTCTTGAATTACAACCATTACATTTTGGACAGTGCATTTTCACGTCTATTCTCAAAAAGGGGTGACAGTTAAGGGGTAAAAAGGTGTGTGTTAAGTGCTGTCTTTACTAGTTAATATTAAAGGCACAATATGTAATTTTTCGTCTCTTATTCAAAACAAAGGCGTGTCTTGACTCCTTGATTGGGCGGAGCTTTTATTCTGTCAGACGAGCGTTTCCTGCTTCTTCTGCTCATGCGTATTACACACATCTGAGTGTGTTAAAGTGATGTTATAATGCTACTACTCGGCGCTACTATGAGACACTTGTTCACACTGCAGTGAGCGAGATCATATTAGGCATGGTAAAACATGGTACTTGCGGTAAATCAAGAACACCAGATTTAAACAATAAGACTAACTGTGTTGAGCTGGAGAACAATGATTCATTTCTGTCCATGAATGATCCAAACAGTTGCTCACCGTCTAATAAAACACATCAGATATTAAAGCGGCTTTGGTGTTTCCATGGTTACTACAAAATAAAACCGGAGGGTAACGCGGGTATGATGTCATTGATAGGCGACACACGGTCCGTGTCCTGGTTAAAATCGCTTATTTCTCTGGATCTAAACATTCTTGGAAACATTTGGGATAATGTTCACAAGTCAACAAAATATATAACACTGTTCTAGTGGTTTTTGGATATTTAAATCTAAAAATCTTACATATTGTGCCTTTAATAGGGCTATTAAACAAAACATTTTTAATATTAGTGATATTTTAAGTACTGTGAAGACTACTTTTATTCACATTAATATGATAAGCTAGAAAGAATGTGATTATTATGTAATATATAATGAAGAGCCCAATTAAAGAGGAGTTTAGCTGTGATCTGAAGCGCATCAGTAACTCTCCCGTTAACGGCTCGGGAGGGACACAGATGAGGAGATGGAGGGCAGCAGACGGCATTCCTACTTAAACGTCTTTTCTCAGGCATTATGGTGTGTGTGTGCCTGTGATTCTCCTGCTGGAGTTTAATGTAATTATGGGATTACAGTCTTGCGCCTGTAAAGCCGGTAATATTTACTACACTGCCGCTCCGATTCACGGGACCGAGATACAGTTCACAGAATCATAGAGATATGAATTGACTGGAGGTTCCCAGATTGTTGCGTATTAGAAAGGTCACAGCTTCCCTTTTGCAGGGAGTGGATGAATTAGAGATTTGGAGTGGCACACATGGAAAGATGAACGTTGAGCGAGTGGAAAACGAGGAAAACTTTATTCCGGTGAATCAGGAATTCAGTCATTCCACAAAATAAGGTAATAATTATTTAAAACATTATATAGCAATTGATTATTGTGTTTTAAATACGCTAGATCAATGTCAAAATTAACTTGTACACATTATATAGATGTCAGTTCATATGGAGCATGAGCAGAATCATTTTTGCAAATCGTTTTTACCCAACAAATCACCATTTGAGTAGTTGACATGAAAAACAAAAGACAGCCGTGTAATATTCATTTATCTATGCATTATTAAATGATATTTGATCAGGTTATTAAACATGCAAATTTTACTGCATGTAAATTTGTACTTTTAAAAAAATATTTTGATATCACAGGACTATGTTTAAGATCATCTAGTGCTAATCTTCTGGCACATACAGTAAATCATAAATAATATTTTAGCCACTATGCTCCAAAGATTTTAATTGTCTACCATATGAACGAGGCTACTAGCATTCATATTTTTAAAAGGCGGGTTAAGACATATCTTTTTAAAGTTGCTTATCAGTATAACAATATGGTGTGAAGTTGTGTGTATGTCTGTTTTATGTTTTTATTTCACCGTCTGATTCTCTTATAGGAGACACTCAACATTTGTAATGTTTTATTTATATTATTTTATATTGATATTGAGGTGAAACTGTATTGCCAATTTCTTAATTTTACATTGTGAACCTTTTCTAGTTGCTTCCGAATATTTTAATATTGACAATGTGTGGATTTGTATTCCCATTATTTGTTAGTTGCATTCCGTGTATAAAAAGTTCTATACAAATAAATGTTTATTATTATTTAAGAAACCTAAGAAAAAGTTAATTGCAAAAAAAAATTTAAAAAATGGTGAAAATGGTGAGCAGACACAGCACCTAAAATATGCATCTCCTCTGATCCACTTAATATTTTAATATAAAAAAAAGTTATGCAGAATGCAGGATAAAAATGCATAAATGCTCATATTTTTGTACTCCTAAAAGACTTAAAATTAAAGGGATAGTTCACCCAAAAATTAATATTGTCATCATGTTGTTCCAAACCCATATGAGTTTCTTTCTTCTGCTGAACACAAAAGAAGAAATTCCCCTCCATTGACTTCCATAGTATGGATAAAAAATACTATGGAAGTCAATGGTTACTGACATTCTTCAAAATATCGTATTATTTGGGTTAAGCCGAAGAAAGAAACTCATACAGGTTTGGAACCACTTGATGGTGAGTAAATGATGACAGACTTTTGGGATACTGGTAATATATTAGGGTTCAAGTGCATGATCTATCCATTTTAGACAAACCTAACAGTGTTTATTTTTTGACAGGATTCCTGGATGTCCCTGTGTTTCTCTGATCAGTAAACGCGCACCGTTTCATCGAGCACCGTGTGGTTATGTCTTTATCGGCTCTACCGGAATGGAAGCAGCTGCTACTGGAGCGAAAGAGAAGAGAGGAGGAGGAGAGAGAGAGAAGAGAGAGGGAGGAAGAGGAGCGGCTGGCCAGCATGCCGGCCTGGAAGCGAGGGATCATCCAGAGAAGGAGGGCGAAGCAGGATGAGGAACGAGAGAGGGGGAGAGAGAGAGACGGAGATGTCCTGGGCATCACGGAGGACGTCGTCACAGAGCAGACGGAGAGTAAACTCACACATCACCTCCAGACGGACCAGACTGGGAACAAAGTGCAAAAACAAATATCCAAAGAAACCATACAACAGAACCCCTTCATCCGTTCTGAGAACAGCTTTAGGAGAGATAACAGAAGGAAGGAGGTGATTAGAGATGGAGAGAATGATTATAAAAAGAATAAAGGGAGAGAAAGGAATAGGGAAACGGAGATTAGAGAGATGTGGGTAGAGAAGATGGGAAACAAAAGTGAGGGGCGGGAGCGAAGCAGAGAGGCGGACAGTAGCAAATCCCCATTTCCTCCGGTCATAGGTCTTCGCACGATCCAGGCAAACAACATAATCATCATTGAGAAAGACAAAAATGGCGAGGAAAAACTGGATAGGCGGAATAAGGAGGTCGAGGAGGAAGACAAGAGGATGAGGATGGATTTGAGAGAGTTTCTGGCTTGCGGAGGAAGCTCGACGGAGATTAGGGCGTCGGAAGTATTGATCATCAAGCCGCCCGTGATGGATGGGAAAAGAGAAACAGAGATTGCTGGGATGCCAGAGAGAGGGAGCGGTGAACGTCTAGAGAGAGAAGGGATATGGACTTCCATGCGCCTGACGTCGAGGAAGGTCATGCAAAGAGCTCTGAACCACAGGGACAGGGGAACTCCAGAACGTAGTGGTCGGGTTAGTCAGCTGCTTAGTAAGTTTGGCGAACACCCCAAACCTCCGATGCGCTCCAAGAGCACGGACTGCTTCAACCGTCCGGGCAAGAATCGGGACAGATACAGCACAGGAGACCTGTTTGTGCAGGAGGATCAGAGTGAAGAGGAGACGGACATGAGTCCGACTTTCAGGGGCGTTCCCAAACGCTCCTTTAGCTTCTCTGAGCGTGTGGTTTGCCAACAGGAGAACTGTGAGGAAAAGACGGATTTTAGGGGGATGGAGAGGACGTACTCTGACAGGGTCAAGTCACGGGTAACGGGAGACCCGTCAGAGAGTCAATCAAGGGTCACCAGGCGATGGGGTCGACCCAAACATGATGCTTCGATGCATGAAAAGAGACAAAAAGAAAGAAGAGTAGACAATAAGAAGAATGACTCCATTTGTGGAAAGACAGAGGAACGGACTTCAAGTGTAGACGGAGGAGAGGGATTCACTCTGGCCTCCATCAAAAACCAAGAGGGGGTCGCATTCGCACGACGAATTCCTATCAAACAAGATGGGAGCAGCTCAGAAATAGAGATCAAGAGAGTGGGAGAGGAGAATGAGAGAGAAGTTAAGATACATACAGAGAAGAGGCGAGAAGAGAAAGAGGTGATGGTAAGACAGACACCCGTAGAATTCAAAATGGAGGCAAAAACAGAATCCGAAAGGAGACGGAATCAGGATGAGGTAACCTTTGGAGCTTCAACACAATCCCATGGTGCATATATGCCATCCTCAGAGGACAGTACTATAGTTTTGCCTGCAGAGATTCGGTGCAAATGTGTCAGACAAAGGCAAGAAAAAGTCCAATCAGACAGAGAACTTAAGAGGGCAGGGTATGAGTTTTCACATGGAGACACAGGCAAGATCTCTGGTGAAATGAGTAACCCGGACCAAAAAGAGTACCAGAACTTTCCAAAACGAGCCACTGAGGAAATACATTGTACCTCACAACTCCCTCAGCAATCTGCTACACTGGGACAGAGCAAACTCTACACCCAAGAGGGGGTCACCATCCCCAGGACGGTGTTTTATGGAGTAGATATATCAGCAAAAAGGAGAGCAAGTCTCCCTGCTGAGGATGGACAAGTGGAGAGAAGAGGGAGCTGGAAGGCTGGGCGACCTCTGACCCGAGTTGAGTCTCTGAAAGAGAGAATTCGTCAACAAGAGAAGGAAAGACAGAGAAGCAAGGATGATGACAAACAAGAGGGCAGCAAAGAAGCAGAAGGAACTGTGAGAGAACAGGAAGAAACCACAACACAGTCTGTCAGGCCGTTTGACGTCACACAGGACGTTAGCGTGGCAAAGTCAAGCCCTCAACTTCCTGTTCCTGCTTCTCTGTCGCTCTTGCAGTCAGCCTCTACAGAAAGAGAAGTTGGGGAGATCGTATACGAGAGCGATACCTGCATCAGGAAAGCAGAGAGAGAGACAGAACGCCATGTAGAGGAGAACGCTTGGAGAACACAGGGCACTGACGGAGGACAGGACAAAAAAGAGACCTCTCTCTCTCCCTCCCCTAAACTTTCAGACTCTTTAAACGCCATGAGCCGTATATATAACCTCAAGGCGGTGGGCTCCAGGACTGCAGTGTGTATCAGTGAAAGGACAGCGGATTTGCCCCAACATAGCGGACCTCAGGGCAAATACAACCTCATCAGACAGGCACCATCACCGGATGTCCTGCCAGAAACAGCAAAACTGTGGAATCATGGGAGGGACGGTGACAAAGCGGAGACGACGGAGTCAACAGGTGTTCAGATGGTACAGCGTCGCGTGGAACGGCTACAGCTGAGGGAACAGGAAACAGGATGTGGTTCCCAAAACGACAGAAAGCCACTGGAAGAACCGGAGACTAGGGCAGCCAAGAGACCAGACATATTAAGAGAAACACAGAAAGCACCTGCAAGTCCCAGATTTCCACAAGCCCAACAGAAAGTACCTCTTAAACCCCAACAGGTCAGGTCATTCACAATCAACGACCGAAACACCGAATCGACAGAAAACGCAACGAAACCTCCAGAACAAATCTCTCCAACGTCCTCGTCTCCCTGCACCGCATCGCCCTCTTCAACTCCATCTCCACCTCTCTTTTCCATTAGGAGCGCCTCCGGTGGACCAGGAAAGAGAGGAACTACCATCACAATCACCCCTAGAAGACCTGCTGCGGCCGCCTCGTCTAATAGCGTCCCAACAGCGACCCCAGCAACACCCAAAGCAGCCCCACCGGCCAATAAACCCACGCCTGCTCCCAGCAGGGAGACAGGGAAGAAGAGGTATCCAACAGCCGAAGAGATTGAGGTGATCGGAGGGTACCAGAACCTCGAGCGCTCATGCTTAGTGAAGAGCAGAGCGACACCGAAAGCGGTGAGTGGGTTTCTGTGTTTTTGCATGACATTTACAATGAGTTGCTGTGTCGATAAGAGCAATAAACTGAGCATGCATGACTCTAAAGTATGAGATATGCAGTAAAATTGCAGTTTTCCTCAACTGGAACATTAGAACTGTAGTAACTCACCCAAAACATTTAATTTATGCTTCAAAACGTAGTTATCGTGTTAGTAAATTGGCCAATGCCACCAAAAGAAAGTGTTTTTGTCATCGTGTGAGCCACACTGGTCAAAATGTCCAGATGTTTTTTCACCATGGAAATATTTGTGATATACAAATTTCATGTTTTTTTTTCTTTTTTGTTGACACTAAATGCTTTCTATTCTATACAATAATGTCAGTTTTGTCTAGCTGAATGCTCTTGTGAATCACTGTAAATACAGATTCAGACAGCAGGAACAAATTGACTGGGAAGAGTCATGAACATTTGTATGTATACAGTACATTTATTTTTTTTAAGAAATGCGTTACATGTAAGCTTAAAAATCACAGTTGTTTGTTCATTTTTACACACTGTAGTATTTCTCTAACACATACATATCTTCCTATTGCTCTTCCATGACAAGAATTTTCAGCTTACATGCAACACAATTCTACAAAAATAAATGTACTGTATAAATACAAATATGTACAAATGAGTACTGATGCTGTTCAGGTTTGTGACGTTCCTCCATGTCCAAAAATGGTGTGCAAACATATATATATATACAAACACACACACGCACACACACTGTATATATGTGTGAGTGTGTGTGTGTGTGTGTTGCAATTTAACAAATATTTATGGACAGTTTCAATGAGAATCAACTCATCAGTTTTGCTCAACAAGCCGTGTGCAGTTAGTCATTGTGCAAATTGTACTAACTCTTTTGCACACATGCCAAAACTAATGCAATTTACTTAAATCAATAAGAAATTCTAATCTGATTCTGTTTTGAGAAAAAAAAGAGTCTCATTCGAGAATTGAGCCAAAGCGATCGAGAAAAACTGTAACATGCAACTAGCATAACGCATTGCGGTTGTGGTTTAGTGGGATTTCTACTTTCAAAGAGCACTTAGGAAGATTCCCAAGAATGAATCAAAGTGTGATCTGTCAATAGTCAGGCTAGAATATCTCTGTCGTCTTTGATTGTGCTCAGTGTTAAGCCTGGATTAGGCTTATCTCTCACGCCATCACAGTCCACAGGGGAAGACGGTCTCTGTGAGGGTTAACACATAACACAAAGCCAAATCAGAAAATGACTTGGGGAAACACTTGACTTGAAGTATGAAGTCAATTGATACCATCTTGGCTTAAAAAAAGACCATCACACCAAAAGGTTGAGTGAGTGTCTAAGAATAGATTGAGGTTAATCGATTACAGTCGTGCTTTCTTTAGTACCTTTCACCCTGACACTGTCTGACCTAGACGTTTGTTAGTCTAAAATGACCCCGGGCAGCTCATGATGTTTGAGATTGGTAAGACTTTTTTGCTTTAAAATAATAAGTCTCTTATGCTCACCATGGCTGCATTTATTTTATTAAAAATCCCCAAAAACAGTGAAATATTATTAGAAATTAAAATAACTGTTCTCTATGTGAATATATAGTAAAGCTGAATTTATTCCTGTGATCAAAGCAAAATTTATCATCATTACTCCAGTCTTCAGTGTCACATGATCCTTCAGAAATCATTCTCATATGAGGATTTATTATCAATGTTGATCAATGCTTAATATTTTTTGGGAACCTGTGATACTTTTTTCAGGACTCATTGTTTTTAAAAAACAGCATTTATACAAAATATAAATCTTTACTATCACTTTAACACATCCTTGCGTAATAAAATAATTAATTTATTAAAAAAATTAAATAAATAAATGACTGACCCCAAACTTTTGAACGGTAGTGTATATTGTTACGAAATATTTCTATTTTAAATAAATGCTGTTCTTTTTTAACTTTTCATCAAAGTAACCGTTTCCAACATTGAGTGATTTCTGAAGGATCATGTGACAATTATATTTAAAATTGTAATAATATATCACCATTTTTCATGTTTTTTTCTGTACTTCTGATCAAATAAATGCAGCCTTGGTGAGCAGAAGAGACTTTTGTACAATTGTAATGTTTCCAAACTTTTGGCCGGTACTATACACTCACCTAAAGGATTATTAGGAACACCTGTTCAATTTCTCATTAATGCAATTATCTAATCAACCAATCACATGGCAGTTGCTTCAATGCATTTAGGGGTGTGGTCCTGGTCAAGACAATCTCCTGAACTCCAAACTGAATGTCAGAATGGGAAAGAAAGGTGATTTAAGCAATTTTGAGCGTGGCATGGTTGTTGGTGCCAGACGGGCCGGTCTGAGTATTTCACAATCTGCTCAGTTACTGGGATTTTCACGCACAACCATTTCTAGAGTTTACAAAGAATGGTGTGAAAAGGGAAAAACATCCAGTATGCGGCAGTCCTGTGGGCGAAAATGCCTTGTTGATGCTAGAGGTCAGAGGAGAATGGGCCGACTGATTCAAGCTGATAGAAGAGCAACTTTGACTGAAATAACCACTCGTTACAACCGAGGTATGCAGCAAAGCATTTGTGAAGCCACAACACGCACAACCTTGAGGCAGATGGGCTACAACAGCAGAAGACCCCACCGGGTACCACTCATCTCCACTACAAATAGGAAAAAGAGGCTACAATTTGCACGAGCTCACCAAAATTGGACAGTTGAAGACTGGAAAAATGTTGCCTGGTCTGATGAGTCTCGATTTCTGTTGAGACATTCAGATGGTAGAGTCAGAATTTGGCGTAAACAGAATGAGAACATGGATCCATCATGCCTTGTTACCACTGTGCAGGCTGGTGGTGGTGGTGTAATGGTGTGGGGGATGTTTTCTTGGCACACTTTAGGCCCCTTAGTGCCAATTGGGCATCGTTTAAATGCCACGGCCTACCTGAGCATTGTTTCTGACCATGTCCATCCCTTTATGACCACCATGTACCCATCCTCTGATGGCTACTTCCAGCAGGATAATGCACCATGTCACAAAGCTCCAATCATTTCAAATTGGTTTCTTGAACATGACAATGAGTTCACTGTACTAAAATGGCCCCCACAGTCACCAGATCTCAACCCAATAGAGCATCTTTGGGATGTGGTGGAACGGGAGCTTCGTGCCCTGGATGTGCATCCCACAAATCTCCATCAACTGCAAGATGCTATCCTATCAATATGGGCCAACATTTCTAAAGAATGCTTTCAGCACCTTGTTGAATCAATGCCACGTAGAATTAAGGCAGTTCTGAAGGCGAAAGGGGGTCAAACACAGTATTAGTATGGTGTTCCTAATAATCCTTTAGGTGAGTGTATATGTACAATACATTCACAAACACACACATTTTTGCAATGTAATAAATGCAAAGCTGGAAACTGCAAAATTACACAAAGACGACATGTCTTCACTGTTTATCCAAAAACAAAGAAAGCACAACCAATGAAGTCTGACTCACGAGCGGATGAATCTCACGAGTGAATCACTCAAAAGACTAACAACTATCAGTCTGAATCAGTCTAACGAATCCTTCACTGAATCAACCATACGGTTCACTGAGCGGACGTATTCTTGGGTTACAGCCGGGGGAACTACAGTAGGGAACACCGGTGTGACCACAAGCCATTTATGATGGCATCTGATTGCAGAACGCTGCTGAACGCTTGGCTTCCTCTAACTCGCCGTGTAGCTCTTCCCTTGAGCTGCAAAAACACTGACACACACACAATACTGGAAGCTTTCACTTCTGGAAACCTGCAACTATCCTCAGAGTTTGTTAAGAGATATCTGGTCCTGCTCCTGCTCCCATCATCCGATGTGGGGTTGCTCGCATCAAACAAAGCTTTCTGGAGTAAGTGGGACACAGCGAACACAAAGGAGCTCAACAGAGCAGAAAGGGGGAACGAGAGAATTTGGCAGGAACAGAAGAATGACCTTTTCATTTAGGTTTTCACAGGGAGTTAATAGAGCAGTATGTCTGCATTGTGGCGATCGGCGTAACCACACACAGGAACTGGAGTCAACTGTACACGAACAGAACACAATGATGAAATCGGAGTCTTGAGCTAGAAGACCAAAGCACTTATGATCATAATAAAACAGACGCAGCTCCAATTCAATGGAGAAAGCAATTTTATAAAAGAGAGTTGTGTTAGCCGTGTTTGAAGCTACTGATTTCTACATTAAAATACAGTAATTTCATATTCATTCATATTATCATTAACGACCTACCTATTATCTGGCAAATGGTTTCCCAAACTGGGGTTTGAGAGGGGAATGCAGGAAGTTTGTGAATTGCTGAAATGCTAATAATTCATTAACCTCCTTAGCTATGGGACCCTTTTTGGGATTTCCGCCTGGATTTGGCCTACCCAAATTGAAAAGCTTCCCATAGCCACACACAGTGGTCTCTAAATACACAATGTTGGTGTCATTTCACAGGAAACCCTTTGAAGTTATAAAACACTGCTAAAAGTGATAAACATTTAAGTATATGTTGTCTGAGCTGTAATAAACCCCACAAAAAAAGTGGTGCTTTTTTTGGTTATAAATAATTTTTTGTTGTATAACTCCGGCCCTGTGAGTTCTAGCACCCTGCAGACAGTTTTGGCTGTTTCCATTAGATGAAAAAAATTATTACAGTATTACAGCTCAGACAACATATACTTAAATGTTTATCACTTTTAGCAGTGTTTTATAACTTCAAAGGGTTTCCTGTGAAATGACACCAAAATTGTGTATTTAGAGACCACTGTATCGAGGGAAGCTTTTCAATTTTGGGTAGGCCAAATTCAGGCGGAAATGGTCCCAGAGTAATTTAGTGTAAATAAGTTACTTTGTGTAAAACAAATGCCAAAGTGATGCATATCTCCAGAAAGGATGGTAATGGTAATGGTACCACATATGAGGTCAGAGCTCCTCCACAGACATTTAACATTTAAAGGAACATGCCGACTTTTTGGGACTTCAGCTTATTCACCGCATCCCCGAGAGTTAGATAAGTCCATACATACCATTTTTATCTCTGTGCGTGCCATAACGCTGTCTGACGCACCCACCGCTAGCCTAGCTTAGCACAAAGACTGGAGGTAAACGGCTCCAGCTAGCCTACTGCTCAATAAGTGACAAAATAATGCCAACATTTTCCTATTTACATGTTGTGATGTGTATAGTTACATTGTGTACTAAGACCGACGAAAATGAAGACTGATATAGCTAGGGACTATACTCTCATTCCTGCGTAATAATCCAGGAGCTTTGCTGCCGTCCCATGGGTGCAGCGGCGCAATGATATTACGCAGCGCCTGAAAATAGTCCCCAGCACGCTCTCTGTGCAAGCAGGTTGTCACGTTGGTTATGTTGACGGAAGTTAGCCTATTTTCAGGCGCTACGTAATATCATTGCGCCACTGCACCCATGGTACGGCAGCAAAGCTCCTGGATTATTACGCAGGAATGAGAGTATAGTCCCTAGCCATATCGGTCTAGAAAATTGCAACTTTTCATTTTCCGTTGGTCTTAGTACACGATGTAACTATACACATGTATAGTTACATTTTGTCATTTATTTTGTCATTTATTGAGCAGTAGGCTAGCTGGAGCCATTTACCTCCAGTCTTTGTGCTAAGCTAGGCTAGCGGTGGGTGCGTCAGACAGAGTTATGGCACGCACAGAGATAAAAATGGTTATGGACTTATCTAACTCTGGGGATACGGTGAATAAGCTAAAGTCCCAAAAAGTCGGCGTGTTCCATTAAAGTATATACTTGATGACGTCCCGCCTTATAAGAATAGATCTTTATTGTCATTGTCACATGTACAACGAGATTAAAAGTGCTTCCGGTCAGTGCATCATTCATTGATTTTATAAAAAAAAGATTGAGTGCTAATCTTATCAGGGTCCTTGGAGTTTAAAAGGTTAAATCATTAAAAAAAAACTAAAATAAATATTTTTACAATGAATTAAATTAAACACGCATTAAAAAATGAAATATTTTGTTTATGTCATGTGACCATTTACTGACATGCGAGTGTGCTGTTAAATTATTGAAATATTAACTTAAGTCAAAACAATATCAGTGAAAAATACATGATATATCTTGATTTAAGGATGATTAGATATTTGTACTGGAAAACAAGACTGAAATTTTGCAATGCACACAAAATTTAATGGCACAACTTTATGAATGTAAGACTTTCTGCTCATTTTTAAGGCCTTAATTTGTGTAATTGAGTTTTCAAAAACATTTTAAGACCTGCAGAAACCCTGTTATATACTAATTTGAAGCTCAGTTATTAGTTATTAGTGCTTTTTAATAATTAATAACAGTTCTGATTATTATCAATGTTGAAAACGGTTTCATATTTCAGTGGAAACCATCATACATTAAATTTTTTTAGGATTTTTTTGATGAATATAAAGTTCAAAAGAACAGCTTTTTTTTTAAAAATAGAATCTTTTGTAACATTATAATAATGTCATTGTTTAATAAAAGCTATTATTAAAAGTTTGCATTCCCCAAACAGTTTCCACAAAAATATTCAACACATAATAATCATAAATGTTTCTTGAGCATCAAATCCTCATATCAGAATGATGTGTGAAGGATCATGTGACACTGAAGACTGGAGTAATGATGATAAATTCAGCTTTGATCACAGGAATAAATTACACTTTACTATATATTCACATAGAGAACAGCTGATTTATACTGGAGTCATATTTCAACATTTTTGCTGCACTTTTGATCAAATAAATGCAACTTTAGTTGCATTTATTTTAATTATTCCAAACAGTATAGTGTAAATATATTTAATATTAAATTTAAAACTACACATTAAAAGCAGAGCATATATGTGTGTTTTTACAAGCTCAAACCTGTATATGACTGTGTGTGTGTGTGTGTTTTATTTGACTGCAACATTTTGGGTTTTTTAAAGCAGTCTTGTGACAACTCTTCGGCTACTTCCTCCTCAGAGCGGTGTCACTTCCTGTAGCACTGACAGAATGCATTAAACCAAAAGCATCCTAACCCCAGTTTATCAGTTCATGTTCATTTCGGTGTCACGTGTCGATGCGTTACATTTAGCAGCGTGTGTGTCAATGTGTGTCTGCTCCAGGAGTTTCCCTGGTTTACACTCTGACCACATCTAACCTTCATTCCTCCTACGGTTCACACATTCACACTATCTCTGGAGACACCCTTATGTTTTAATGACTTTGCATTTATGCATCTGATATGCAAATGATCTTTGAATCTAGTACAGTACAGTACCCATAATGCACTGGACAGAAACATCAGTAGTATAGGGTAGTCATTGCTGTATTAGCGCGGACCCCCTGCTGACCGATGGACGTCAGTCTCTTAATCTGTCAGAGGGGGTGATTCTACACTTTCCTCTTCTGAACCTTAAGCCACTACTGGCCTTCTCTGTATTATGTCCTCTGGGTTATTTCTGTTTCTTTTTGACTGCTAAGAGGAATCAGCTCGATCAGCAGGTTGTTAAGGGGATTGTGGATTGAAGTGCACTATAAAGGCGTCTTTACACAGCCAAGTTAAGGCTACTCTGAGCCAGCTCAAAATTCAGTGTAAAGACAAAAGCCAGAGTAAATTGTGCCTGTTCTGACCCACCTAAGCAAAAGTGAGTCGTAATTGCAGTACCTCTGACCAGCATTAAACAGTGTTAAATGCCACTTCCGACAGAAATAAAGCGAGCAAAACCTGAGAAAATGGCACCATCTGGTAAAAAAAAAAAGTTAAATATTTAAATTTTGAAGTCTTGCCAACAGAATGAAGGCCTAATAACAAAGATTTCATCATTTTATAGTTAAATGGCCCTGGGATTAAACATTTTAATGGGTTTCAATGGTGACATTTTTGCCCTTTTGTAACTATTTTGTGTTACTAGTGCAAATTAGATTTATTAAAGGAGATGGGGGTGAAATAGTAAAATTCCAATAAAAATACACACTTGTACCAAAATGTATGCAGTTGGCATTAACACAGGCAAAATTATATTTCAAAAACTAAAATGAAAAAGACAAAAAACGTCCATACGGTCGCAAAAGGGTTAAAGTTCAGAGATTTTAAGAAACTTTCATTCAGTACAGCAGTCAAAAAAGTCGTTGAACTCAAGCCTCACTTTGAGACAATTTTCACTCAGAAAAGTGCTAGTAAATTTCACAAATAATTAGAAACTGATTCATTCATTCAGTAACACTAGTACTGAAATAGTATTCATTTGTGTATTCATGTTCATACTAGTATTAAATAGTATTTTTACAGTGTATTTACATACACCAAAAATTGGATGTAGAATCAATTTTCACAACAAAACAAAAATAATCATTAAGAAATGGCAAGTAATACATTGAATTAAACTCAATTTTGAATTAGAAAGACTATAAATAGTATTTTCTTGTAAAACATACTCCAATGATGATTTTTTGCAATGCAAAGTCTCCATTCACTTTCATGGTTTTGGGGGGGAAAGAATCCTAAGAATTTAAAACTCTCATTTGCATCTTTACACTGAGTTGGATTGTGTCTTCACTCACCGCTTCTCCATTCCTCTGGTGTAGGTGAAGGTGTGTTTCGACGAGGCGCAGCTGGAGAGAGTGTGTGAGTACCCTTCAGAAGACTGTGTGCTAGCATCCCTCCCCTGCTATCCTCACCCAGGGCCAGACGACGCAGGAGGGAGGGAGGAGGGGAGGCGTGGGGGGGGGCAGGAGGAAGAGGAGGAGGAGGAGGAGAGCGCACCGTTTGTGTCTCGCAGTGCCATCAATGAGTGCACGGGAAGGGCTCGATTCCTAAAAGTGGGTCAGTGGCTTCTAAATTACATCAAAATTAAAACAAGCAAACAATGGAATAAAGAAACTTTATGAAACTTTATGAAACTTCTTTTCATTAGTGGAGCAATAGGTCAGGAATTACTGTTCACTTTTACTTTGAAATAGAGCATATACTACACTCACACACACACACACACACTGTCTGAACTTGAGGCGCAGAAAAACTGATCCTAAATGCACTTAAAAATCGGGCAAATTAAAATGAATTCAAATGTAGGTAAAGATGTATGTTGTGCGTGTCTAAACCGTAGCGTTAGAGCTTGTAGAAGAGCCTGTGCATGTGTGCAGTACTGAACATATAGAGCTCTTCAGGGTCGAGCGAAATTCAGAATCAAAGAACTGTCTCACTTTCCATTTGTGAGGAATTAGGAGAGAATCCATTTATCTATCTATCTATCTATCTATCCATCCATCCATCCATCCATCCATCCATCATCCATCCATCCACCCGTCTGTCTGTCCGTCCGTCCGTCTATCTATCTATCCATCGTCTATCCATCCATCATTCCATCTATCTATCTATCTATCTATCCATCCATCCATCTATCATCCATCCATCCATCCATCCATTCACCCGTCTGTCTATCTATCTATCTATCCATCTATCTATCTATCCATCCATCCATCTATCATCCATCCATCCATCGTCTATCCATCCATCCATCCATCCATCCATCCATCCATCCACCCGTCTGTCTGTCTGTCCGTCCATCTATCTATCTATCCATCCATCCATCGTCCATCCATCCATCCACCCGTCTGTCTGTCTGTCTATCTATCTATCCATCTATCCATCTATCATCCATCAATCCATCCATCCATCCATCCACCCGTCTGTCTGTCTGTCCGTCCATCTATCTATCTATCCATCCATCCATCGTCCATCCATCCATTCACCCGTCTGTCTATCTATCTATCTATCCATCTATCTATCTATCCATCCATCCATCTATCATCCATCCATCCATCGTCTATCCATCCATCCATCCATCCATCCATCCATCCATCCACCCGTCTGTCTGTCTGTCCGTCCATCTATCTATCTATCCATCCATCCATCGTCCATCCATCCATCCACCCGTCTGTCTGTCTGTCTATCTATCTATCCATCTATCATCCATCAATCCATCCATCCATCCATCCATCCACCCACCCGTCCGTCCGTCCGTCCGTCTATCTATCTATCTATCTATCTATCTATCCATCCATCCATCCATCCATCCATCCATCTATCCATCCATCCATCCATCGTCCATCCACCCGTCTGTCTGTCTGTCTGTCTGTCCGTCTATCTATCTATCTATCCATACATCCATCCATCCATCCATCCATCCATCGTCCATCCACCCGTCTGTCTGTCTGTCCGTCCGTCTATCTATCCATCCATCCATCCATCCATCCATCCATCGTCCATCCACCCGTCTGTCTGTCTGTCCGTCCGTCTATCTATCCATCCATCCATCCATCCATCCATCTATCCATCCATCCATCCATCCATCCATCGTCCATCCACCCGTCTGTCTGTCTGTCCGTCCGTCTATCTATCCATCCATCCATCCATCCATCCATCCATCGTCCATCCACCCGTCTGTCTGTCTGTCCGTCCGTCTATCTATCCATCCATCCATCCATCCATCCATCCATCTATCCATCCATCCATCCATCCATCGTCCATCCACCCGTCTGTCTGTCTGTCTGTCCGTCTATCTATCTATCTGAATTTGGCACAACCCTGCTGCAGTTAAAAAACATTAATTCTTTTTAAATAATGAAAATTGATGAAACAATGTTTTTTACTGTAATTTTAAATGTTATTTTTGTCTCTTTTTTTCCAGATGAATCCTGTAAACGACTCTCTAAATGACAAACCATGGCACCCTTTAGATTTAAGATTCTTGACTTTTGCAGAAGGTGTAAGTAATGATAAACTTTTTAAAATGTGGGTTTAAAATGATTATTATCATAGTTTTTTTATTCTTTAGTTTTGCTTGTCCTGTTGGGAGAATCAAAAATGCTTTACAAGCACAGTGTTTGATTTCTGTTTCAATGTTTCACGCTGTGTGCAGTTCAAGCGCTGTAAGTGCTGCTGATCACAGAATGACGCGCTCAGGTCCGATATGATGGATTGCACAATTTACAGAGATTTATGATTAAAACCTTTTATGGTCTGAAGGCTGTTCATTTAAAAAATAATATTAACTGGAATAGATTTCATTTTATTGCATTAGAGGGGATTTATTTTTATTTATAAATTAAATTAAACCCTCATCCTCTGATTGTCGCATGCTTAGAGTTGATTCTCTCTTGTGAAAGTATGATTATGATTAATAAAGATTAGAATAAATACTTTCATGAAACAGTGATATATGGTATATATGAAATAAAAAGATCCGTTTTTATTGTGAGATTGTAAAATATTTGTCATTGCATATAGAACGTGTGTGTGAGCGGAGAGAATTATCTGTATTGATGGGTCACACTTGGAATTTTACAATGCAATCAAATAAAAATCTAATTTTTGTATATTGTTTGTACTTAAATACCAGCTTTTCAACTAAATTAAGAAGCAACTTTAAATATGAATAAACATTACAGACATACAGTGTGTGTGTGTGTGTGTGTGTTTTATATAAAAAGGGGGCAGTCCATCATCTTTGAGTTACTGGTTGTATTACACACTGGTAGTATTACAGCGCCATCTTCTGGTTATTTACAGTAACGGCGATTGATTCTTCACATTAAATCATCTGAAATATTGATGAGATGCCAATCTGCACAGTCCCTGTGGACAGTTAAATCAATTTATTCATCAATTTACAAATCAATTAATTTATTCCAGTTTACTGCATTAGAGATTGTTTCTGCTCACATGACCAAAATAAGCGGTGAAATGTTGTAAAGGTATTTGATTAGGTATGACACTTCCCTCACAAACTCAAACACAGTTTGGTTGCTATGAATAATACTAATACATACAAAATTACAATAAGTCCTGTCAACGACCTTCAATAACTGTACAACAAAAGTTGTTTATTTTGTCTAACTTTAGTTTTTCCATTCAGTATTGTAGGCTACAGTCAATCTCATGTTCAGGTATCCCTTACAACAGGTGTATCTCCTACCTTACAACAAAGTAGTAGTTCCAGTTAACTGAGGGCACTACACTTACATAAATATATTACTTAGGGTCACTTTATAGTACCATGGCATGATATTTCAAAGATATCATTGTGCTACCGCGGTCATTTTTGTAGTCAATATTAGCTTGCTAATATTACCTGCGCTGTCTTCCCTCGAACCAATAGCGTAGCAAACTCACCCTGTCATTAAAAAAATGAGTTAATTAGCTGTTTGTCGTAGCGCTATTATAAATTAACGCTGGCGAGCGAGCCGCACGACACGCGACTGAATGACCACGGACATGATCACGTGAGGACATAAAATGTGCTTCAGAAATGTGTCAGGATTGACTACTAGCAGATTATTTAACCCGTTTTCTTAGGGTCATTCCCGCGTTTTTTGATAGCTTATTTGCAGCCCTCACTTGAATACAAATCATTTCAAATTCTCGATGAGCGGGAAAAATCCTAACGGTTCCTCTCGCGCTGTGTTTAGTGTGTCAGGTAAACCAACGGTTTTTTGTTTGTTTGTTTGTTTTTAAGATTATGAAGTGGATAATAACCTCACAACTCCACGTCATAATGTAAGTATGTTCAAAAAGTACCATAGTAACCATGTTTTGAACATGGCAGGCTAGCATAATACCATGGTATTCATTTAAGTGCCATACTAAGATATGGCAACTGGTACAATGTTATATATTAGAGTACCATAGTACCATCACCGTACTATTTTTATGTCGCGTTGTGGTTTTTATGTATTTTAAACTATATATAATGCATTTGAATGTTTCCCAACCCTGGTTTGTGAGGTGTTTGCTGGTCTGAATCAATTACCCATAAATACCACTAGATAGCAGCAGAATTCTGTGACAAACGTCATGCTTATCAGTAAAGAGGAAAGATTTAGACCTCTTCCATTATTCAGACCCCAATGGCCTGGTCCCCTGATCACATGATCTCTGGAAACCATCCATCAAAACTTGTTTCTAATGTACATGTCAATCAACAGCCATTTTTAGAGCGAGTGTCAAGACACTTGTTCATGATAGACTTGCTCTGGGACTCTCATCTGCTCTATTCTTGCACTATAAATACTCTGTGCTCGCTAAGAACTCTTGTGTAGGGATTAAAAAGGGTGTAAATATATGCTCTGATAAGAATTCAATTATGATTCTTCACTAAATGATGCATCATGAAAAATTAGATTTGATTATTTTGGTTGCCCCTCCACATTTGTGTCTTCAGCATATTTGCTAAAAATAATTATATATTTTGAAATAATTACAATAATGTAATTTTAGTAAAATATTGACAAAACAATAGACCTGGGGCCCGTTGCATTCAGTCTTACCTTTCAGTATCAAAATAGGCCAATCGACGTTTTTATGTAACTAATTAAAAAAGTTATGAACAGTCTTAAGTTTGTGCAACCGTACCAAGGTTGGCTTTACATTCATATAGTTCCAGGCATTGTATTTTGAATAGGAAATGCATGCATTTATAGTTTTTATAAATTATAATTTTTATTAATTCTGTAGTGAGACTGATGCATATCCTTTCTTCACCCCTATTATGTCTAGATGTGTGTTTGTGCAGGGTCAGTCTCATATTGTATTCGTTTAACAGCTCAGCCTGATTTAGAATTAAAAAAAATTTTTGTTGCCTTTTCTCTTGTCGTTTTGGGGCCGATCTGAGCATATGTTGTGTATTCTCTATGCTTTATCATGCTAATTTCCACTTAACGTGATTTGTGCTTTTTATTATGTCAATTTGGTATGAAACATCTGCTGAGAGCGTAAACATTAAGTGTATTTTTTAAGGCATTAGGAGTCTTTAACAGATTGCTGTTAATCTCCATCCGGTCCCAAATGTTATGAAAGTTTCTCATGTCTTTTGAAGGCATTATGTTTGTTTGAGTGTGTGTGTGTACCCAGAAACTTGTACGTATACAAATGCATATGTCTGTCAAAAAATGACAGCACATCTCTTATATAACGGCGGTGTGCGCTGTAAGATGTCAGATGTGGCTTTCTCACTGTGCAGGGGGTTCAGTCTGGAAATAGTTCTGTTCCCAAAAGGCAAGTCACACCATCGAACACGGATAGCACAGACACTCTCACCAGTTAATTACACCTCGATTGTAGTTCTGTTCAGATCCTTGAACACACACTGAGTACCGGAGGTGCGGGTTTGTCAGATCCAGAGATTGCATTGCTTTACCTGAGCGCACCTTTACTTTTCACCATGGTGCACAGATATGATGGCTTTATTCAAGCTCATGCAAGCCAAACATTCATAAATCTTTGCCATAAGCTTTAGTTTTTAGATACTTATAGTAGGGATGCACCGTTATAAAAAAATTGGCCGATTCGGTAACCGATCATTCTTTATATTATATCTACCAAATTTTTAAATAGACAAATTTTTATATCATTTTTGAGAGCCTGATTACAAAAACAAAAGTCTCACCATCAAAAGCCACACTGTAAACCCGAATAAGTTGGCAGAACTCAAAAAAATTGCCTCAAGTTTTTAAGTTAAGAAATGTAAAGTTTAAGTAAGCAGAACTTGCAGATTTTTATTTTTAATTGCTCTGAACTTGAAATATTTGAGTAAGCTAATTCATACATTTAACTTAAAAATATTGTGTAATCTCAATTTTTTAGTAGTGGAAACATGACTAGCTTTAACTAGCTAATCCAATAAATGCTACCTTGCTAATTTACACAATACTTTGGTAGCCTCAGCATAGCATTTGCAGTGATATAAAACATTTATCATATATCTGTTCCCAAACTGAGCTCAAGCTCCACTCGTCACATGATGGAAACCCTACCAAAAACCCAACATTACAGAAACTCTTCTAAACTAGCATAAAAAATTAAACACTACTAAATCTCACGTTAATCTTGCACAATATTATAACACTTAATTTTGGCATTTACTCTCCCTTTTGAGTGTCATGGCAAAGCATGCTGGGAAATAGAAATCCCAGCCCAGTTTCTGTTAAATTTAGGACAAGTTCATAAAACTCAAAACAATGAAACAATTACTGAAAATGTGTCAGTTTTGAGAACTCAAAAGAAAAAGAAAGTTCAACTAATTTGTTTAATTTGAGTTGGCTCCACTCAAACCAATTCATTATTTTGAGCGTTAGGGTTTACAGCATGCACACAATTATGATGTCCTCATTATAATTTTATAGTCTTTATGACAGATTTGCGCTGCACATGTTGCACTGAACTGTATTATCCTTTTTGAAAGTGATTTTCAATCATATTACAAGCAATTCAAACCCATCATGGCGAACAGTGCGCATCCGAAGTGTCTCAGCTGAAGGAAATAATACATTATTTATCGGCTTTAATATGTCGGCCAAATTTTCTTATCGGGCCGAACAAGCGTGCCACATGAGTCCTAAAAACTGAAGCCAAAGCGTCCTGATCGCCCCCTGGTGGCTGGTCCCAGTATAGCTCATAAACCCAGCCCCCTCCGTGTAACGTAATGGGACATAGACAAACTAAACTTTACTAAAATTTTAGGCAGTTTTCGCCACACTGATGTTAGTTCAAGTGTTCGTTCTTTAAATAAGTTTGGTTTTAGTTAGTTATCTGATGCTATAAAAACGGGGGGTGTGACGTTATGATTGACAGCTGTGATTGACAGCTTCTCTAAGCGATGTACTAACGGGCACTAACAGACATTTTTGGGAACTTCAGGAGGAGATTGGAGCTTTAACTTTATTTCTACATTTCCTTAACTGTTTATTTCACTTAAGTTGTTGTTTAGACAGGAGTGTGGGCGGGACCTCAACTTTGCGCTCATGACTGCGCCGACTTGAGATGTCAGCGCCATATTTGACTTCACTTAGGACAACGGAAGAGAGTGAAGGCGCGTCGTCCATCTTTTTTTACAGTCTATGGGGCCAAACATATATCGATATGTCATGCATCCCTAACTTATGGACTACATGCATATCTGACAAATATTGTATTAATTATTTTAGTTATTCACTGCATCGCAGTGATAAATTGTGGTGCCGGTAACATCAATCTCAAGGGTTTTTTATTCCCACCAAACATACATACTGATAAAATGCACAGCTTGAATGCACTACAGGTCTCCTTTCAATGGTGAGCTTAGAATAACACATTTTATTGTCAACATTTTATTGTTGCACTTGAAAAAAACATAGATTTTGGCTATTAGTGATGTGTCATACAGAGCTGCTGTCAGGAATTTGTCTGGATGCGAGCTGCTAGTCACCACAATGACGCAATAGAGTCTAAAACGCTTCAGTGCCAGAGGCTTCAGGAACAGAGACAGACATTCACGTGTCTAACGGTTAAACACCATCAGCCTGAGTCTTAAAGGAATAGCTGACCATCATTTATGTCCTTTAGATTGGATATCTATTGATTACTTCCATGTGAAGCACGAATGAGATGCTTGGATAGTTGCTCTTTGCCGTGCAATGCAAATGGATGGGGATTTATTCAACATCATCAAAGTATGATCCAAATGCATTGCACTATATTTCAGGTCCTAATATGCATTTTTATAGTGCATTTTGTCTTTTCTATAGAGCTGTTGTTTGTGCAGTCACTGAATGGAGAATCACAGCTCCTTTTGTGTTTCTCTGAAGAAAGGACGTCATACAGGTTTGGTTTGATTCTAGGAGTTAGGAGCTGTTTTTATCAATCTGAAGTGATTTCCAGAGGGTTAGTGGTCTGTGGTGTTATGGTCAGAGTCAGTGTCTGGAAGGTTGCAGGTTCAATTCCCACAAGGACGGACCTATGAATTATCACCATTGTATCTGTTATCAAGACACTTAACCTCAGGCTACTCCATGGAGATTGACCCTATAATAAATTCATGGTGTGATGCTGTGGCAGAAACAGAAACAGACACAAACAGTGGCTCTGGTGTAGAAATAAGATGTGTGTTCCCTGACTGACTGTGTGACTGACGAATGGGGGTTTCGCCTAGAAGCCTATCATTAGTCAGTCAGCTTCTTCGAGACGAGCAGCTTTCCAGTCGGTGTTGGTGTTACGGCGCGTTCCAGCGATCGTTTACTGCCTGCCTGCTGATCTGTGCAGTGGTCTGCATTCAGCTGGTATTCGGTCCCTGGGCGCTTCGGCATCGCTGCGGATTCTGGGTGCGGTCGGTCTCTGCCGCCCTCTGATGGGCATGAACACTGTCTGACGTGTTTGGGCTTACAGCACGCTCAGGAGGCGTTCATGGGTGAGTCATGTTCCCACTGCGGGAACATGACCATCTCGGTGCTGTGGTCGAGACTCAATGAGCTCTGTTCAGGAGCGAGAGTCCCCTCTGCCACACCCCAATCTGCTGTCTCCTCGCGAGGCAACACTTTGGCTGGTGGCCAGGGTGACCTGAGGGTGACGGTGTGGAACAAAGCCCCGACGCTCATGCCTCGGGCCACACCCCCCTCTATAGCACCGCTCCCCCCGTGCGCTCAAACTGTGACAACGTAGCCGGCTTCTGCTGTTCTGTCTGTTGCGTTTGGGCCCGCAGAGGACGAGGAGATGTTGATCGCCACATCTCAAGGTGGGCTAGAGTCCTCTGAGGATGATGATTTGGCTATGCTGCCGCCTTCCGGTGTGCCAGCATTGCCCGAGTCGGACCCAGAGCTGACAGCCATGCTTTCCTGGGCAGCCGCGAGTCTCGGGTTGGAGTGGAACCCTCTGCCCTGACCTGAGCGCTCGCGGTTGGATGATTGGTTTTTGGGGGCACCGCGTTCTGACACCCGTCAGGCCACGCCCCCAATACCTTTCTTCCCGGAGGTGCATGAGGAGGTCACGCGGTCCTGGAAGGCCCTGTTGTCTTCCCGCGACCGTTCGGCGACCTCCTCCGCCTTCTCTGCCCTCGATGGGGCCGCGGCCAAAGGGTACACTGAGATTCCCCCGGTTGAACGCTCTGTTGCGATGCAACTGTGTCCTCAGAGTGCTTCAACCTGGCGTGGCGACCCTAAGCACCCCTTGCAGGCTATCTTGCAGGCCTACCAGGCCCGGATGCTATGTGACATGCATGAGGGTAGGGCTGACCCAGGGCTCAGAAATGAGCTGCGTGCCGCCACCGACCTTGCCCTCCGGGCGACGAAGGTGACCGCACGCTCCCTGGGCCAGGTGATGTCCACAGCTGTGGTCCAGGAGAGACACCTATGGCTCAACCTGGCCGATATGCGGGACGCCAAGCGAACCCGGTTCCTCGACGCTCCCATATCCCAGGATGGGCTATTCGGCGGTGCGGTTGAGAGCTTCGCCCAACAGTTCTCAACCACCCAAAAGCAGACTGAGGTCATCAAACACATATAGCCCCGGCGGCCAGCTGCTGCTTCCACCCAGCCGCAGTCTCAGCCTGCCTGCCTGCCGCCGAGGGCGCCCTCCCGCGGCTCCCACCCCTCCCGCCCGGCCCCAGCAGCAGCCTTCACCTGGGCCGCGCCGTGGAGAACGCCGCAGGAAGGCGCCCCAGTCCGCGTCAGCCCCGCAGCCCGCCAAGCGCCAGGCGCGGACAGCTCAGGGATGGGCAGTTCTTTCCAGGAGATGGTAGCAGGACCACTCCTTCCCCCGGCGGAGGGTAGGGGGAGAATTCTTTGTTCTAATCCTATTTTGGTCGAAGAAAGAACTAGCATGCCCATCCCTGAGCACCCAGAGACCGATGGCAGTGTGCGCCGCCCCCGGGCCATGCCACTCTCGTCCCTCTCTGAAGCCAGTCTCCTCTCAGAGCAGACCCCAGTGGAACGCATGTCCTTCCCTGGTCTCCTCTGTCAGGACGCGGCTGCTGACTGTGCCCCCACACCGGGACGCTACGCCTCCCACGTCCGGGCCGGTCACGCCGCCTCGCTGCCCCACCCAGGGTACTCCAGGGTACTCCTGGACATATCAGTACGCGGTCCTCCCATTCGGGCTAGCTCTGTCCCCTCGCGTCTTTACGAAGATTGTCGAGGCAGCCCTTGTGCCACTCAGGCAACACGGGGTTCGCATCCTGAACTACCTCGACAACTGGCTCATACTGAGTCACTCTCGAGAGCAGGTGTGCGAACACAGAGACCTAGTGCTCCAGCACTTAGCCCGTCTGGGCCTTCTGGGTCAACTGGGAGAAGAGCAAACTCTGCCCCGTGCAGAGGATCTCTTTTCTCGGTATTGAAATCGACTCGGTCGCCATGTGCGCGCAGCTTACAAGCGAGCGTGCGCAGTCACTGCTTACTTGCCTCCGTCAAATCGAGAGCAAGAGTGCGGTTCCACTGAAGTTATTTCAGAGGCTCCTGGGGCATATGGCATCTGCAGCCGCGGTAACGCCGCTTGGAGTGCTTCATATGAGACCGCTTCAGCACTGGCTTCGTGATCGAGTCCCGAGATGGGCATGGCAGTCAGGCATGCTCCGGGTCCCAGTGACTCGGGCCTGCCTGCAGACCCTCACCCCGTGGTCGAACCTTAGCTTTCTACGGACCGGTGTGTCCTTAGAACGAGTTTCCAGGCATATTGTTGTATCAACAGATGCCTCCACCATGGGCTGGGGTGCCATGTGCAATGGACATGCTGCCGCAGGCTCCTGGACAGGACCCCAGCGCATGTCAATTGCCTCGAGTTGATGGCAGTATGGTTCGCCCTGCACCGCTTCCGAGCGTTGCTCAAGGGTCAACATGTGCTAGTCCGGTCAGACAACACGGCCACAGTAGCGTACATCAACCATCAAGGTGGTCTACGTTCCCGCTGTATGTCTCAACTCGCCCGCCATCTCGTTCTATGGAGTCAGAAGCATCTGAGGTCTCTTCGTGCTGTCCATATCCCAGGAACCCTGAACCCAGCCGACGAGCTCTCACGGCTTCAGCCACTTCCGGGAGAATGGAGACTCCATCCCCAGACGGTTCAGCTGATTTGGGAACAGTTCGGCGACGCACAGGTAGATCTGTTTGGCTCCCACGACTCTTCCCATTGCCGCCTGTTTTATTCCCTGACCGAGGGCCCCCTTGGCACAGATGCTCTGGCGCACAGCTGGCCACGGGGCCTCCGCAAATATGCGTTCCCCCCAGTGAACCTGTGCGAGATCAGGGAGGACAAGGAGCAGGTCCTTTTGGTCGCCCCGAACTGGCCCGGCCGGACCTGGTTCTCCGAACTCGTACTCCTTGCGACAGCCCCTCCCTGGTCCATACCTTTGAGGAAGGACCTCCTTTCTCAGAGACGGGGCACCCTCTGGCACCCGCGTCCCGATCTTTGGAACCTCCACGTGTGGCTCCTGGACGGGACGCGGTAGGTTTGAGATATGGATATGTGGATATGTACCCAAGGTTCCCACCACTCCGTTCAGGGACCAGGTGGTGAACCTGCAAGCGCTGCCTTTGGAGGAGGCAGACCCAGCCTTGGCACTGCTCTGTCCAGTACACGCCCTCCGTGCTTACGTAGACAGAACGCAGTGTTTCAGGACCTCAGACCAGCTCTTTGTCTGTTATGGTGGGAAGCTGAAGGGAAAGGCTCTCTCCAAGCAAAGGTTGTCTCACTGGATAGTGGACGCCATTGTCTTGGCTTACCAGATGCAGGGGCGTCCATGCCCCCTTGGGGTCAGGGCACACTCCACCAGGACTGTGGCCTCCTCTTGGGCTTTAGCGCATGGCGCCTCGCTGACAGACATCTGCAGAGCTGCACGCTGGGTGACACCTAACACATTCGCCAGATTCTATAATCTCCGAGTGGAGCCAGTGTCCTCTCATGTACTCGCCTCTACCAGTGGCCGGTAATGGACTAGGCTCAGGTGTCTTCGCTTGCTCGCCATTCCTCTCTACGGACGGGATATGTGCGATATTCTCCTCAGGTAGTTTCCCTGAAACTTTAGTTCCTCCAGCACGGTCGATGCCGACACCTGTGCATCTGCCCACTCGCTCAGGCCCTCGTGTCAGGCTAGGTGCCACCGTGTGCATGGTTCCCCCTATGGGCAACCCCCACATGTGTATTTCCACTGTAAGCCTCTCTGAGCATGTGTATTTCCCTCGGCAAGCCTTTGCCTCCCCTGGGGGTAAAATTCTTCCACCTTCGGCTGGTTACCCCAGAGTTCTTCCATATGCAGCCCCTCGCGGGTCATATGTGTCTCCTTAAGTCCTCCCTACGGGTAGGCACTTTGGCGCATACTTCCACCTGGAATATGCTTCCCAGTGTACCTTGGTATTCCTGTGTTAAGTTGGAGTCCTTCGTCCATACTAGCTTACGACAGGGAGCTCACACTTACGCAGGGCAGTGGATGACA
Organism: Rhinogobio ventralis; assembly: GCA_039654625.1. Taxonomy (NCBI): domain Eukaryota; kingdom Metazoa; phylum Chordata; class Actinopteri; order Cypriniformes; family Gobionidae; genus Rhinogobio; species Rhinogobio ventralis. Next base: position 1,688,546 of record CM077209.1, read on the forward strand.
GCCGAGTGGCGTGATTAGATTGGGACCCCCATTCGTCAGTCACTGACGTTACTCGGAGTGACTGAACGAAAGGGAACGTCTTGGTTACGTATGTAACCCTCGTTCCCTGAGGAGGGAACAGGACGTAACGTCCCTCTGCCACTTCCGCTGTACCGCTGAAACGGCCGGGAGTTCAGTCTTGGCTCCTCAGCAGGTAAACATAATGCGATGTTGCCAGCGTACTTCCTTATATACCCACGCTGTGGGGCGGAGCTACGCTATGCAAATTCCGCATGCCCATTGGGCGTTTTCTAAGATCTCGAAGATGATAGGCTTCTAGGCGAAACCCCCATTCGTCAGGGAACGAGGGTTACATACGTAACCGAGACGTTCTATGTCATCCGCAATGCCACAATTTGATCATGTTGCTCATGACGAATATACAAACATTTGGGGTCTGTGTTTTTGAATTAAGTCTCTTCTGCTCAGCAAAGCTGCATTTATTTGTTCCAAAACTGCATTAAAATTTTTGAAATATTATTACAATTTAAAATAACTGTTTTCTATGTGAATATATAGTAAAGTGTAATTTATTCCTGTGATCAAAGCTGAATTTATCATCATTACTCCAGTCTTCAGTGTCACATGATCCTTCAGAAATCATTCTCATATGAGGATTTGAGCTCAAGAAACATTTATGATTATTATCAATGTTGAAAACTGTTTAATATTTTTGTGGAAACTGACAAATTTTATTTATTTGAAGAATAGAAAGTTCAAAAGAACAGCATGTATTTGAAATAGAATCTTTATAACATTACTAATGTCTTTACTGTAACTTCTCAATTTCATGCTTCTTTGCTGAATAAAACTATTAAATTCTTTCAAAAAGAAATTTCACTGACCCCAAACATTTGAAAGCTGTACTTCACAAACAAACAGACATCATGAGCGAAGAATTATATTACAAATCATATTTATTTATAATTATTTGGATGTAAAAGCAGATGCTTTTATCTGAAGTGTCTTATAGTTGACCTACAGTAGCACAGGTTCAGTCCCTCTGGTGTAACCTGAGGTTAAGTGCCTTGTGCAAAGACAGTGGTGATGGTCAAAGGTCAATCCCTGTGGGAACCAAACCAGCAACCTTCCGATTACTGGCCTCACGTCACACCACCCTGTACCAAACACTCATGAGCTTATGATCTTCCACAGATCTCTATAAACCAACAGAGCCTCTGATTCTCCTGGATCCTGTAGGTCTGTCATAACTGGGGCCAACGGGGTCAACAGTTCAGCTCTAGAGGGGCCGCCATCTGCTCCCAATGACATTTGATCATACTGTGGGCATTATGGTTTTTTAACATTTCACCGTCAATGCTTATTACTCACAATGGAAGCTTGTTTCCACCACGGTATAAAACTATTTAAAAGATAATTCCGACTTTATAACTCACACTTTGACTTTATATCTCGCAATTCCGACTTTATATCTCGCAATTCCGACTTTATATCTCTCAATTCCGACTTTATATCACCCAATTCTGACTTTATATCTCTCAATTCCGACTTTATATCTCGCAATTCTGACTTTATATCTCAATTCTGACTTTATATCTCGCAATTCTGACTTTATATCTCTCGCAATTCTGACTTTATATCACGCAATTTTGACTTTATATCTCTCAATTCTGACTTTATATCTCAATTCTGACTTTATATCTCGCAATTCCGACTTTATATCTCACAATTCCGACTTTATATCACACAATTCTGACTTTATATCTCTCAATTCTGACTTTATATCTAACAATTCCGACTTTATAACTCGCAATTCTGACTTTATATCACACAATTCTGACTTTATAACTCGCAATTTTGACTTTATAACTCGCAATTCTGACTTTATATCTCGCAATTCCGACTTTATAACTCGCAATTTTGACTTTATAACTCGCAATTCTGACTTTATATCTCGCAATTCCGACTTTATATCACACAATTCTGACTTTATATCTCGCAATTCTGACTTTATATCTTGCAATTCTGACTTTATATCACACAATTCTGACTTTATATCTCGCAATTCTGACTTTATAACTCGCAATTTTGACTTTATAACTCGCAATTCCGACTTTATATCTCGCAATTCCGACTTTATATCTTGCAATTCTGACTTTATATCTCGCAATTCTGACTTTATATCTCACAATTCTGACTTTATATCTCGCAATTCTGACTTTATATCACACAATTGTGACTTTATATCTCGCAATTCCGACTTTATAACTCGCAATTTTGACTTTATAACTCGCAATTCCGACTTTATATCTCGCAATTCCGACTTTATATCTTGCAATTCTGACTTTATATCTCGCAATTCTGACTTTATATCACACAATTCTGACTTTATATCTCGCAATTCTGACTTTATATCACACAATTGTGACTTTATATCTCGCAATTCTGACTTTATAACTCGCAATTTTGACTTTATAACTCGCAATTCTGACTTTATATCTCGCAATTCTGACTTTATATCTCGCAATTCTGACTTTATATCACACAATTGTGACTTTATATCTCGCAATTCCGACTTTATATCTTGCAATTCCGACTTTATATCTCGCAATTCCGACTTTATAACTCGCAATTCTGACTTTATATCTCGCAATTCCGACTTTATATCTCACAATTCCGACTTTATGTCTCACAATTCCGACTTTATATCTCACAATTCCGACTTTATGTCTCACAATTCCGACTTTATATCACACAATTCCGACTTTATGTCTAACAATTCCGACTTTATGTCTAACAATTCCGACTTTATGTCTAACAATTCCGACTTTATGTCTCACAATTCTGACTTTATATCTCGCAATTCCGACTTTATATCTCACAATTCCGACTTTATGTCTCACAATTCTGACTTTATATCACACAATTCTGACTTTATATCACACAATTCTGACTTTATGTCTCACAATTCCGACTTTATGTCTCACAATTCTGACTTTATATCACATAATTCCGATTTTATGTCTAACAATTCCGACTTTATGTCTAACAATTCTGACTTTATATCACACAATTCTGACTTTATATCACACAATTCTGACTTTATATCACACAATTCTGACTTTATATCTCGCAATTCTGACTTTATATCTTGCAATTCTGACTTTATATCACACAATTCTGACTTTATATCTCGCAATTCTGACTTTATATCTTGCAATTCTGACTTTATATCACACAATTCTGACTTTATATCTAACAATTCCGAGTTTGTCTAACAATTCCAACTTTATATCTCACAATTCCTGCTTTATATTGTAACCACCCACAGTTTGTGTAATGCCACTACTATGCACTAGGGGGCTCTAGGTAGCATTCTCTCTTGTATATAGCCAGGTATAGGGGGAGAAGAAGTCATGATAAGAGAAGAAGGACATGATAAGATTTATAATGGAATTTTGTTGTATTGTATATGGTTCTGCAAATAAATCTAATTTAATTAAGCTAGAAAGAATAGTCTCAAGCACTTAGAATTTGCTGCGGAGCATATCTAACTTCTCCAGTTTCTGCTCTTCAGGTAGAGATGGGTGAAATGCCTTTGCAGATAAGAAGACAGCAATTAATGGCATCTTATTGGGCAAATTTAAGAGGCCAGAGTGAGGATCACCCTACAAGAAAAGTAATGAGTCCTAGTTGGGAATATGAGAAGAAAGAATGTAATAGTTTTGGATGGAGTGTGGGGAAATTAGTAAGAGATATGAGATTGGAAGAAGTTAGAATATGCTCCAATAATTCCTTTATCATCAGAACCATTATGGGTTATGCCCCAGCCAGAAGTTGATCTAAGCTTATTAGAAAAAAGACAAAATGAATGTTCATATGAAACAGAAGTACAGAATGTAAGGGAGTATATCGGGACAAGATATGGGGAATATATGCACATCTTTACAGATGCTTCAAAAGATCCAAAAACTGGTCAGGTGGGATCTGCATTGATTATTCCAAAGGTTAAAGTGTATAAGAATAAAAGGATATCAGACGGTTTATCAGTGTTTACTGGAGAGATGTTTGCATTAATTATGGCAATAAGGTGGATTAGGGAAGTTAAAATATCCAAGGCAGTAATATGCTCAGATTGTAGTTCAGCGCTAATAAGATTGAAGGAGACAAGAAACAAGACAAGATATGGTAATAGAGATAATTCAAGAATTATATTCAATCAAACAAACTAGTTTAAAGGTACAGTTTACAGGGTCCCGGCTCATATTGGGTTGAGTGGTAATGAGGAGGCTGATGCATTAGCAAAAAAGGCCATAGAACGAGAAATAGTAGATATACAGATTTTATTTAGTAGGTCAGAAATTAAATCAATTATCAAAAAGAATTTTCTGAAATTATGGCAGCAGTATTGGGACAATGAAATAAAAGGTAGACATATGTATCAAATACAGTCAACAGTGGGTAAGGGAAGAATATCAGGTGGGAGTGGGAATGAAGAGAATATGATTGCAAGATTAAGATTGGGGCATACAAGACTGAATAGTACACTGCACTTAATAAGCAAGCATCCAACAGGTTTATGTGAAGTATGTGAAGTTAATGAAACAGTTGAACATGTAATAATGCATTGCAGGAAATATAATGTTGAAAGAGTTGAAGGAGGAATTCAATAATATAGGAGTGAAGTTTACAATTCAAAATGTATTAAATATAATAAATTTAGTGGTAGAATATTTGGGAAATACTGGGTTAAATAATTTTATTTTTCCCGTCATGGGGACTGAGTGTGGACGGAGGAGCTGAACACGCAGCGCCGGATGCAATTCTGTGAAGCCTCTATGCGGGTAATAAAGGTGAATAGATGTCGGTTGGTAGGTTAAATAAGTACAGGTGTCAATGGTCCATTTAAGAGATAGGTGGCGGTAATGCACATATCTGTTTGTGATCCGCCGTAAAACAAGAAGAAGAAGAAGAAGTCAGGATTGTTTGGTGAAGGGGAATCATGCTTTTTCTCCCATGGTTCACACAAACTACTCAGAGTCCAGATTGAGAAACTTTGTTTTCAAGCTCAATCAAGTCTTTCTTTTTGTCTTGTTTATGTTAAGGGTAGTTATTATGTTTTTAATTTATGGATGCTGTTTGGTTTATAGTGCTAATTTGTGTTTTGTTTGTAGAAGGACTCTTTATACATCATCTTTTTTCATCATGGTGATTCAATGCTGATGTTTTAATGAGAGTTCTGTAGCCTGAGGACAGTGGTATCAAGGCCAGACTTCATTTCGGTGTTGGGATTCTGTTTGGATAACCTGTTGCGTTTTATCACCTCATTCACTGGACATTTCTTCAACTAATCTTCCTTGATGCCAATGGTATAACTGACTTTAAACTTCAAATCATTGAGTTTGTTCTACGGACAAAAAGTCAATGATTGGCTACGGTTTTTCCTTTTCAGCTTCATTGCCAAACCACCATGACAGAATGGCATTTGTGTGACTCTTTCTGGGGGGATTGTGATTTCAATATTTGATGGATTTTCTTGATGTGGATATATTCTTGTGGGTCTTTTCATAAATATAAGAAAGAACATCTGGGGTTTATGTCGAATTGTTTATTTGCTCTTTATCTTTGAATGTAAGATTGGTCAGTGGGTCCCTCCCTCAAATTTATCTTCTAGTTGTCTTCCCTAGGTTGTTCCTAGGAAGACCGTTACAATATCTCGCAATTCCGACTTTATATCTCGCAATTCTGACTTTATATCTCGCAATTCCGACTTTATATCTCGCAATTCCGACTTTATATCACGCAATTCTGACTTTGTATCTCACAATTCTGACTTTATATCTCGCAATTCCGACTTTATATCTCGCAATTCCGACTTTATATCTCGCAATTCCGACTTTATATCACGCAATTCCGACTTTGTATCTCACAATTCTGACTTTATATCTCGCAATTCCAAATTTATATCTCGCAATTCCGACTTTATATCTCTCAATTCTGACTTTATATCTCGCAATTCTGACTTTATATCTCGCAATTCTGACTTTATATCTCGCAATTCCGACTTTATATCTCGCAATTCCGACTTTATATCTCGCAATTCCGACTTTATATCTCTCAATTCCGACTTTATATCTCGCAATTCCGACTTTATATCACGCAATTCCGACTTTATATCTCGCAATTCCGACTTTATATCTCGCAATTCCGACTTTATATCTCGCAATTCCGACTTTATATCACGCAATTCCGACTTTATATCTCGCAATTCCGACTTTATATCTCGCAATTCCGACTTTATATCACACAATTCCGACTTTATATTTATATTCCAAGATATAGTCACAGTTGCGAGTTATAAAGTCAGAATTGTGTGATAAAAAGTCGCAATTACCTTTTTTATTTTTTATTCCGTGGTGGAAACAAGATGGGGAATTATTTCTCAATGCTAAAACAATAGAATTCAATGATAGTAAAAACGAACGTGTGTGTGTGCCGAGCAGGTTATTCAGGTTGGAGGTTATCAAGTCTGTTGCGTTTGTTCCCCAAGGAGATGGAGAGATAGCATTCCTCTTTCCCTGGGGCGCTGGAGGGATGGAGGGATGTTGTTTTTCTTTTCTTCCAGTGGTTTGGACCCTATAGGGACATCCTAAATCTGTAGGACGCTCCTCAAAGTGCCAGTGCATTGATTTCAGCCACCACGGCTTTCCAGGCCGCCGGCTACGGATAACACGCTCCCTGTACACACACACACCCTTCAGTGGAACTTGTTTGCGGTCATGTTGGAAGCTTTAGTGCTCTGTGTGTCTCTGCGGTGTCTCTGGGGAGATCCACAGGGGGGCGCCGGTACCGAACCACGCCCGACCCACCATCCTGACCCACAACCAATGAACTGAAAGTGTGACTGTGTTCTAAATGGAATACTGGCATACTAGTTACTGTTTGTTTTCTTTTTTATGAAATAGCTTCACTTTTGCCATTGTAAACTTCTAAATCAGTGCTGTGTGATCAGCCTTATGCAGATGTTTGATTTTACAGTATGTGTGTGTGCCATTGCTCGGTGTGTGTGTTCGGGTTGTTCTCCAGCGGTAAAACCCGGACCCTCCCAGGACGGCAAGGGGTGTCTAAAATCAATTCAGTGTTAAGTGCAGGTCTGAGCAGGGGACAGTTTCAGGCCCCAACACTGTTATTCACGCACGCTGACCCAGACTTTACACACACACACACAGAGCAGTTCAGCCACTGACACACAGGCCAATGCAGGACGATCTGTGTGTTCACGACCCAACGCAACAGACCTAACCTCCTCGAATCAGCCTGATCAACCTAATCTGAAAATAAACTCAACTGAGAACAAACTGATCTCAGTTCTGCCTCTCATTCCCCACACCTCCTCCTGCATGTGCATTCACTCTATCACTGTGTGTTAATGATGTTTGAGGGTCTTAAAGGGATCGTTCACCCCCATAATTAAGATTTTCATCATTTTATCACCTTCATGTTCAAGTCTGAATGACTTTCTTTCTTCCATGAAACAAACCGATGTTTCATACAGTTATGATTAATGCATAAAGAGAGAGTAGTTCATTTTTATCAAAGGAGAGAAGTAATTTATTGTCTACACTGTAAAAAAGAATTTTCATGATTTAACTTTTTATAACTTAGATAATTAATGTGGTTCAGATAACATCATATTTTGCGTTTCTGTTTATTAAACCAGTCTCCTTCATTGCATTAACTCATTAACTGCATTTTTTTACAGTGTATGACTTGCGTTGCCTCTTGCAAAAATTGCAATTGATAACCCATGATATATATATACTTTACATATTAAGAATTTTCATAAAATAAAAACAAAATCACATAAACAAAATTTAAAGTAATGCTGTTTGGCGTCATGAAAGATCACGTTTTCGCCCCAAGTTTGCACTAACTACATGTTTTCCAAAGTTTTCAAAGTAATTATTTTTGACATGTTTAAAATGATAAACACTCAAATGAGACTTCAGTCATATCAGTGGCGTAGACAAAGCTGTTGCGATCACATGACCAGTGGAATACTATACTTTCTCAGTTACATTTGTAACCAAGAACCTTTGCTTTTGCATGATGCAACGCTTACAGATGAACATATAGAACTTAAAAACTGAGTTTTTGTCTACTGAAGGTTTCATTTCAAACCTTTAAATGTACTGTATTTTTATCCCTCAGCCTCATTCTCATCCCTGTCAACAATTAAGGTCAATGATTAAAAAGATTTACGCCAATGCCGTGTAAAAGCAGTTTGGAGTGAATCTGGATCACTTCCTCTTTGGGAATCCCTTCAGGTGTCTGATGGCCCGGGATCAGACGGGTTGTGTTTTCCTCTCCTCGTTTACATGCAGAGCGCAGGTGAAGTGTGTATTGATTACTGCCGTTCCTGCATTAATGCGTGTTAGTGTCGCAGTCGATTGACTCGTTGTACAGTTCCTGTCCTCCCAATGCTCAGGGTCATGTGTGCATGTGATCCATTAGCTAAACGAACAAGACAAGATCAGACATCCTCCAGGACTATTCATGAAAAGTTCAATCTCAAAGTGCCACAACACAAGGACAAAAAAAAAAAAAACACTACATAATTTCATATTACTTTAGCTCCAGATAGGTCATTGAAAAACCTATTAACTACTTAAAATTGGGCCGTAAATGTCATTGACATCTTCTCCACATAGGCTTTGAATAACTGTTAGTTACCCTTTGTTTGCTTGACGAGCACAGTTTGGTGTTGATGAGGCCTTGTAGAAGGCCTGCAAGCTTTAGTTTGTGTTGCATTTGCTACTGTTAGGAAGAGGTAGTTATAATGCTAAGGAGGGACATTCTTAATCTAGAGTATTTGTACAAAACAAAAAACTATATGCCTCAGTGTACAAGATATTTTTGGTCAGTTTTCCAAAAGAGAATAAAGACCGTTCCCACCAAGAACGATAACTATAACGATAAAGACATAGCTCTACATATTAAAGAATAGCAGAGTTCACACCACAGCTATAACGATAATGGCACCGAGAAATTATATCGCTGGAATCACTTTCAGAATGATTTTCCCCCAGCTGATGAGTAATGATAAAAACATTGACAGCCAATCAGAATCCATTCTGCTTTAAAACGGCAGCGCGCTTAGAATAAACAGAATGATACACTAATATAGTTATCGTTATAACTGTCAAATTTCAAATGTGCAATACTAGCATTATTTTGTCATATTTTATGGCTACACAAGCATATCCACCTTATTTTGCGACGCGAAATTAAGCTATTTTCTTTGAATGAATTATTAGCCGTTGGCCGGTATGTTAATCACTAAGAATAGGCCTAACAAAGTGTAACTGGTAACTATTTGCGCTACAAACCGTGTTTATGATTATGGTAATCAATTAAAATAATATGATACTGGGAGTCTCGCGCCCGCTCTTATACTTTAAAATGGTGGATAGATTAAGTTATTAGACATGGACTTGAAGAAACAAAATGAAGGCAGACATATTTAATAAAAGACTCCTTTATTGTAAACCGCCATACTTTGTTTTCTAAGAGACTCGCCCGTGGACGCGAGTCTGCAGCGAGGCGCGCGCGTCCGCGCAGATGCTCGTCACCGGCTGGAGTTCGTACACGCTGCGCGAGGCGGATCGCGGTGATCCGGTCCGGGATTCTCTGACACGGGTGATGAAGGAACACAGAACATTTTTAGCCCCGCTACCCCCATCATCATCAGTACCCCGCCCGGGGCAGATGATCTCAGCGCCATCAGGAGCTCAGCATCATTAGAAGGTGTTAATTGGAGTTAGTCGGAGTCTTCGCTTTCTGTCAAGAAGTCTGACAACAGAATTCATTAGACTTAAAAATACCGGGGCATTGAAATGAATTCATGAGGGATTCGCTGATGAGGAAGGATTGTGAGCTGACAGACAGGGGTCCAATTCTCGTTAAAGATGCCAAAAATGGGCCCTCGTGCATCTTAGGAAGTTTGTCAGCACGACCATCTTCTCATATTTGATGTATAATATTCACACTTTCATTGAGCTTCCGAAAAATATAGCAGGAAGTCAGTCGCCTCCTCAATTAAGACAATAAGTCTTAAAAAATAATGTCGTTTAGCAAAGTAAGATACGTTTCATCACAATTTCTTGAAAAGAGATGTTCCATTAGGTTTGAAATACACCCGAGATCTGATTAGGACCTTTATTTTTAAGAGCCTTCTGTATCTGATAACATAAATGCGTTATATTCCGTGTTGATCCGTTTAATGCAATGGAAGATTGTGCGGTCGTTGTACAGAAATATTTATAAATGTATTCAGCAGGGGCTGAAAAGGAACATGTATTTGTGTCACTTTCATCTAAAGCAGAAAATAGTGGCCATAAAACACGAAATGAGGAACTGCAGTGACTTCCTCTGTCAAGTTCACCCAGAAACGCGTTTCGTATGATCCGAAATAACTCCGGGAAAAGCGGTTGAAAATACAGGCGACAAACTCCTGTTTGACAGAACGCGCGCGCCTTCAAACAGAGACGCAACGGTGCGTTTGTGCTCGATCGAAACAGACTAATTACTGTCCAGCACAAACATTCTGTTTTAGAATAATATTTACAACATTATTCGTCAAATAAATCCTAACTTCATTAAAAAAAAATAAAAAATAGGCTACTGATCTTTGGTTTATTATAGCTACAAATTGTGGGTATTTCTTAAATGGCTTTAAAACGTTTAAATGTAAGAATTATTAGTTACATTTAAAAATCAACGAAAAAACGGTTTTTTTTCCCCCCTCTTCTTTACAACCGTTTTACTCGTTCCCGCGCAAAACCGTCTAAATTTAAACGTTTTAAACGGTCAGTTTCCAACAAGACAATGTTAAGCAAATGAACGAATTTAGCAGTTATTGAATTCATTTCTTTTCTAATAAATGTCCATGAATAAGTGTAGTTTAAAAATAAATTTAGTTAAATAAAAAGATACATTTAAATATAGCAGTCAAACAGACAAAGAAAGTATGAAAAGCACATTTTATTTCACCTTTCATAACAGTGCCATGAGAACATTTGTACAAGATACATCACAATCTAAAGTGCACAAATACTGTACAACAGAGGGATCTTAAATAAAAGGGAAAAAAAATAAATCACATTGTGGGCTTCATAGAAAAATAAGATTAAAAAGAATTAAGGGCATGCTTTAAAAAGAATACAAAGTAAAAACCCAGAGAGAGAGAGAGAAAAAAAAAGAAGCATATTTCACAAATGAACAAGCACAACTGGGGGCACGAAAGCTTTGGCACTTGCAGATTAAAAGATTAAAAACACAACATGGGCAGATCACTTCAAACAAAATAAGAGAGAGAGAGAGAGAAAGAGAGAATTGATAAATGATCTGAAAAGCAGTTCTTAAGGGCTGGTGTAGAAGGCGTAATAACCCATGGCTTTATGGCTCTCTTTGTTGTACTCCTCAGAGCTCAAGTCCTCACACTTTATAGTGGGCGAAGCGTCTGTACTGGAACCTCCGGGCGAAACGCGCCTCCTCTTACATGCCATCGAGTATCCGCTGGTGTCGCCCGAGTCTACGGCTTTCAGCACCGGCGGGGCCTCCATCCAGGGGCCGGTGCTGCCAGCCGTCGGGGCCGCCGCGGAGCTCTCGTCCTGCAGCTTGTCTTTAGAGGACAGCAGGTCGTCGGTGTAGGCCGGAGGGCTCGGCCGGGGCGACCAGGGCAGGCCGGTGGTCATCTTCCTCTGATACGAACTCCTGCTGCTCCAGCCGGCCGCCATGGAGGCGAAGGCCGAGTCGGGGTAGTAGCCCAGCGCGTGCGGGCTCTGGAGCGGCAGGGGCTTAATGCCGTAGGGCAGGAGGCTGGAGGCCGAGTACTCGCTGTCATAGGACAGGTCCAGTTTGGTGGACGCGCCGCTCTGCTGGACGGGCCCCACGAACCAGCGCTGAGCCGAAGCCGAGCCGGCGGCAGAGTCTTCGCTCTGAGGAGAAAGCAGGCCGTTGGTCTGCGGCACGGCGCGCTCGCTGCCGTAGAAGCGGTGGTTTTGTGGCAGGTTGTTTACAAACTGGTCTTGGAAGAAGGGCTGCATTGCATAGCGGGCGCCGGGGACAATCTGGTGCGACCGCGGAGAATCAGTAGGAGATGGCGTCAGTCTGTCGCTCTCTGGAGCCGTGTACATCCTGAGAGAAAAACCAGAAAGAGAGAGACCGTCAGCAATTTGTCTCATTGTCGATAGTGACACTTTTAGTCTGCGGTGAAAATATGATGCCTTGCTAAATCTAAAGACCTAAAAGAAATACTGTATTATTTAATAAACAAAAATAAATGGTGACACTTTACATTAGTCAAAAATTATTTTGAATGATTTCACTGTAAAAAATGTTTTAAGTACGATCAACTCGGATGTTTAAGTCATTGCAACTTAAATTACATTAAACTAAATGAGTTGAATCTTGTATAACTTAAAAGTTGTGAATAATAAGTTGCCAACATATGTTTTTACATTGCTTTAACTCAAACAAGTCAAGCAAGTTTTTCCATCAAATCATCTTAGATAATGTGGTTCAGATAACATTATATTTATTAAACCAATCTCCATTATATTAACTCAAAATTTTGAGTTCATTGAAATTAAACATTTAAGGCACTTTTTTAAGTGTACTAATAATTCTTAAGACATTTCAACATTTACAAAATACATTACTAGAATTAAAAGCATGTTATTTCATGGATCTGAGCTGGCATGAACTAACAATGAAGATGTATTTTTTTGTGAACTAACATTAACAAAGTTTAATAGATACTGTAGCGAATTGCTCATTGTTAGTTAATGCATTAACTAATGGAAGTGTTAACATATTGCATAATAATTAGAAAAGTCCCACTTTCATACTGCAGAATTTTATAAACACTGCATTGTAGCATAAATGCATGCCTCGTGTAGCACCTTGCAAAATAAGTGCAATGAATTTATTTAAAAGAAAGGTTTTCATCTGGAGCTTGAGAGTCAATTGTGCTCATTTTATCGCTTAACGAAAGTAAGACCCTTATATTTTTGGAGTGTTTTCACGTTTCTCAGTCGGGACGGTTGTTTGAAAGGCACTTACGAATCATAATTGTCCCTGAAGCCTTTTGCGAAGGGGTTGTGGTCGATCTTGAGCTGGGTGATCTGCAATTAAACAAAGACGAGGAGTTGAGAAGCGGCACAAAAGCAGAAGTGGCTGCAGGGCGCTGTGGCTGCGTTTCTGCTTACGTCTGTGTTCTGGTATGCGGTTACAGCAATGAACTGGTTTTCAGGGAAAGTGAAGGTTTGTGTTTTAGCTTCGCTGCTCATGTCCTCCACACCATCCTCTGTCACCTCCACGATGTGCAGCCGCGGCTGGTATTTATGCAGGGACTGCAGGACGATCATCTATTTTAACGCACGCACACACACACACACACACACACACAAACAGCATCAGTGTTTGTGCAGAGTTCATGGCCAGCGCTTGCAGATAGAGGTGTCAAACCCACACTGAAGATGACTGGAACTTTCTATGCACATCTACCTCCTCACACACACTCATTTTTATCTTTAAATGTGCAAGATGCATCAGATCTCTGCAACATGTACTAAAATACATTCAAAATAAATAAGCAATATTCCAAGGTTCTGGTTGTTCGTTCAGAGTTTCCAACATGAATGTCAGCTAAATGTTTGTTTTTTTGCACACAAAAAAAAAAGTCTAATAATGTCTTTAGAATATTTGCCCAACACAATGAGTAAGGCTCAACTTGTTGTTTACCTGAGTATTGTTGTTATTTGCGCCCTTGTTGTTGGTTAGCTTCAGTTTCCCGAATGATATTTCTTGTCTCATCCAGTGTGCCCCAGTGTTTGGTGATTCTGGGTGAACATAAACCTTGTTTCCTACAGAAAAACACATGCAGAACATTAATGTTTTGTGTTATTAAATTAGTAGTTTGGCTAAATAAATCGGGAAACTTTTGCACTGAAAATATCCTTCATGCAAAACAGATGTATCATGACTAAGAGCGATTTGTTTTGAATAATTCTAATACAGGAGAATAACACATCCACCCCCGCCTGCTCTCAAGTGCCATCGCTGCAAATCGCTCACGTTAAATGCAAAACTTCTTTCATTTTTAAACGAAATGATACGCTGAAGTGTGGAATATTATCGAAGTTTAAATATAGTAATAATTACAATCACGCGCACGAACGAAAACGTTTTTTTTGTTGTTGCTGCTTTGAAATCGTTTTAATTAATTCGTTGAATTTCATGCGTGTCGTTGGCAATAAACCACATTCATAATTATGTTAAGGAAGATTTATATCTAACCAATTCGTTTAATCGAATATCTAATTCAGTTCTTTTTTGATTATAAAGATTATACATTTTAATTCCTGATATTTTGTCGGAGAGAGAAAAAAACACGTCACAGAAACAACACGTTTAACTGCAGATTTAACAGGTTGTCATGTTGCTCAATTTATTTGGGTTTTTTTTCTCACCTTGCATGTTGTTGTCCGCTTTCCCGCAGGTGACCCATTTTCCGCCCTGAAATCTCCAGTGGTTCGGATCGGCCAGAACAATCTCCACAAACACATTATAATGCGCCGTCAGGTTCAGTCCAGTGATGTTAAAACTTAGAAAGGGGAACATTCGCCTGCGAATATGATTATTAATAAAAAAAAAGAAATAAGAATGACGGATTTGTTTTACCTTACATTCATTATTCAAATACATCGTATACTTGTATTAAAATGTATGCTGCATATTTTGTGTTAAAAATGTTACATTTTAAACCATGCACGCTCTAAATTATTATGCATTTATGTTCTAAATGGCTTCATTTTAAAGCAAAACTTTAACAGCATTTTCCTAACGAACATTTTTCTCAGCACAAATTTTTTGGGGGTTGTTTCAACCCATGTTTGAGTCAAATATAGAGAAAACCAACCGTTGCGTTTAATATTTTGAATTTAAAAACAACCGTTGGGTTTAAAATTTGAATTTAAATGCAACCGTTGGGTTTAAAATTTGAATTTAAATGCAACCGTTGGGTTTAAAATTTAAACCAACGGTTGGATTTGTCCACATTTGACACAAACATGGGTTGAAACAAGGCAGTATTTTGCAGAGTGAGCTCATGAACTTCTCGTCATTACCTGCCCTGTTTGGTGATGATCATCTCAGTCTGATGGCGGTGAAATTTGAGCCACAGAGGTCTGTTACACAGGTAAACCTGCGCCCTGGCCGCGGAGCCCGAACCCGGGATGGGCATCGAGCTCAAACTGGAGCCCGGTCCAGGATAGGACGGGTACAGGCACCCGGGACCCTGTCCGAACTGATAGCCGCTTCCAAACTGACTCCGACTGGCGCACACGGCGGATGAGAACCCGGCGGGTGGAAGAACCGAGCCGTAATGCAGAGATGACGAATACCTGGACCCGTTCGAACCACTGTACACCGACCCGGTCTGGCCCCCGTACGGGAAGAGAGAGCACGGATTGGTCACGTCGGAGCTCGGTTGGGAAGAGGATATGAAATAGCGATCAGTGCCCAGTTCGTCGATGTTGTAGCGGCGGGCGCTGGACAGCTCATCATCTCCACCGATCACCGGAGAACTTTTCCGCGCGTCCGGTGCGGCGGCTGCCGCTGCTGCTTTAGTCCCGGTGAAGCTCTCGCTGTCCGCCTCATCCATCAGCGCGTTCCCGCCACTCAAGAACTTCTTGGCACCGGAGCTCTGCTCGGAATCTGTCCGGTCCATGTCCTGAAAATCGATCTGCGTTGACCCCGGGCTGTTGTTGGTGCTCTCTGAGGACGACGACAGGTTATAGAAGGTCTTGGGTAAGTTTACAGATGCGCCAGGGAGGAGGCTTTCTAACTGCATTCTTCAATATACTGATACGGGATGAGGATCAATCAGAAGCAGGTCGAGATCAATAAGTAGATCACACCAGGACGCGGCTCCGTGCGCCCCGCAGTTTGACCTCTGAAGCGACACCTCCGGATTTTCAACTGTAATCTGTGAGTGACAGAATTGTTTGAGAGAGTTTATATATGATCTCACTCGAGGGGGCGGAGCCTCAGCAATTCGTGCGTTCTGACCGTTTTCTCATTGGCTCAAAGGCTTTCTTTTTAACTACCTAATTAAAATACAATAATAGCCTAGATTCTCTATTTTAATTTAAGGCTTCTACTCGCTTAAAAATAAATAGGCCTTTTGATGGTTCCAAGAGCCTTTAGCATAAATCAAACATTTTACGTTGCCGCCTAAAATGTTGATTATGGTGGAAAAAGGTTCTTTAGATTTAAAAAAAAAAATGTTTTTTACACTAATAAAAACGTTTGGTTTTCTATAACGGTTCTAATATATTGCATCGCTGCAATATATTTTTAAGAGTGTATTTTTATTGCTTTAAAAACCTTTACTATTATTATTATTATTAACAGGCTATTTTTTATATTTACTTGTATGCATGTAGGACTTGAGTAAAAATCTTGCTTATCATAGAACATTTCAAGCCAATTAATGAGTGTTAATTTGAGACTGACATTGAACCCACTGAGGAACTTGGAAGTGGATTGACACCATTTTAGATGCACTGAAAACAAAACAATTAACGAGTCCTCCAGGCTGACCTGAGAACGGTTGATCTAAATACACTTGAGCTCGACTGAACTTGGCAACCCAAATAATTAACAAACGATTAATGAGGAAACCAAACTCACCACAAACTGTCAGACAGGACCGCCATGCCTTGAGTTTCTTGTGTAGCGGGGGTTAAAGTTCACCCTCTCCGGCTCGAATCACGCTGCACCTGCAATCTTCCCTTCTTTTCAGCGCTGGAGCCCAAAACCGCTCGGATTGTAGCGACCAGCCGCGTAAGTTCTGTTCACGCACAAGTAACGTTTCAAGAATTCTGTGAGATTTTAACGTGCAATTACCCAAAGCATTCCCCGCATAAAGAGTCTTGTGTATTTACATATTTAAGTGCAGAATCTACGTGTTCTAATGTGTATTTCTATCGTGAACTCTGAGCCTTCATGATGCGGACGAAAAACTGCAGGAGATTGTTTTCAGCGTGCACGAGGTGAGTGGCGTGAGGCGCGCGCGCGTGCGTCACCTGTGGGGCTCTAAAAAAACAAAAAACTGCGCCTCGAATAATAACATGAACAACAATGTACATTTAAAAAAAAAATATATATATATATATATATACATTTTTAGTTCAAGTCAATATAATAGGTACAATTATACAACTACGTTAGTATTCATTTCAGAAATAATAATAATAATAAAATAAATTATTAGGTACTAATTGATGTTTGTAATTCCTAAATTATAATAATCATAAATGATTGCTTTACATTACTGAACAAAGGCTTTACTTCTAAAATACTCGTGTTTATTAAACACCATGCGTTTATGATTACACCACGTTTACGTTTTTAAAGCGAAATTTGCGTTATTTTAAAATGTGAATAAGCTCGAAATAAGCAGGTTGTATTTATGTAAACGTATGGACACATTGTCTGAACACATTTTCAAAACGTGAAAAAAACCCACCCAGGTCAACAGATGGAAAAACAATTGAGCCCCAGTTCACCATAAGGTAATATCTGATTGTCTTTATCATCAGGCGGTGGTAATAAAAAAGAGAGGGGCGGGGGGAAAGGCAAATCCCACCCGGCTCAACCCCTTTCCAAGCTCAGGGAAACCGGCCAATTATTTTTCCGTGTGAAGGAACCGGTGATCGTGAAGGAAGAGACAGCCGGGCGGATAGACACCGCCTTATTAAAACCCTTCTGTACCACAAATCTGATAAAAGAGAGGGAGAGAGACAAACGGACGGAATCGCGCGTTCAGGATGAGCGCGAGGCGATACGGGATGGCGATAATGGTCGGTTACCCGGAAAGGGTCACCCGCTCCGCGCGAGAGCAGTTTAATGAAAAACCCCACCGGGTGTCCTCATCATCAAACCCATCCACTGACTCGCTTTAGCTCGTCATTGTAATTAAAATTCCTTGATGACAGCTTGACAAATTAAAGAGAGTCAGTAATACATTTAGTGTAAGTCGCAGGTTGTGATTATATTACTCAAAAATAACACTATAACCCATTAACCTATTCACACTTGAAATTACATATTTGGGCTATTTGACCTCGTTCTATTCACTTTAAAGGTAATAAGAACATGGTTTTAGGATCACGTGCACAGCTGCTTTCATGTGTAAGGAAAGACATTTTTCCTTAAAGTCACCATGAAACCAAAATTGACATTTCCCATTTTTTTAATGGAATATTGCAGTGTTTATTATAAATGAATTATCGATGCACATCATTAATGTTTTTAATTAACGTGCCTCATAATCTTGAATCAGAATAACTTCCAGAATTATCTCTTCTCTGATGATGAGGGCGGGGCAACCTGTCACTCACATGAGATCCACCAATAGCAATCCACCACCATCCACTCAAGTATAGGAGTAATAGGAGTTACCAGATCAGTGGGCGAGGCCATAAACAGAGCGGCGTTTTTCACTGCGTTACCTGATTTGCCCACGTCACAGTGCAGGTATGGTTCAGGGGTGGGGTCGGGTGAAGGGGATCACCCATCAGTTTGAAAACACCCACAAATTTAGAACCGCCCACTTTTGTTCTGCAGAGACCTCATATTCAATCAATTCCCCACAGACAAATTCAAGCCCCGCCCTACATTTGTTCTTGTTTGAGAAGCGTTTCACTCGGATATACGGCACAATACGGAAGAAAAGACTAGCAAAACTTCCCTTTCATGCCGAATTTAAATCAGGCTTCAATCTTCAAATCTGGAAGTTTATGAATGCAATGAAAAGCAAAGTTTGATTCGGACTCCACAGGCTCACGTCGCCTCATCGTTTCAGCTCATTCGGTGTGTCTAAATTATGCGATCAAATCCTGAAATGATCTCAACTGATAGTATGAGAAGGTGTGATGTAAAGACGATCCACACAGAGCACCTGAGAAACACACACACACACTCACACACACAGGAATGATTATGCATTCTCACCTGACAGATCCCGGGTCCCAAGTGCCTTGTAGTTTTTAAGGTGTGAGATTCACAAGGATTAGCTCCCAGCTAAGAGGAATATTGAGATGAGAACGACTTCTCTGTGCAGAATACTGAATTCTGCTTCCAGCTTTCAGACCTTCAGTTTAAAAATAAAGCTTCTTTAGTGGCATCGATGGTTCCATAAAGAATCTGTCCATTCCACAAAAGCTTCTTTAGATTTTTAAGATGTTCATCACTCAACAAAAGAAAACTGATCACTGAACATGGTTTCTCTGCTGCGAAAACCCTATTTTGAATCCTTTATTTTTAAGAGTGTAGCTGCCATGCAATTAAAAGACGTGATAAATTAAGCTTTGTAATTGTGTGAGATGCTTTAGTCATTGCTTTTGGCCATCATGCACTTCATATTACTGTGTTCATTAAATATACAGCATTTGCAGCTTCATTTAAACGTAATGAAAACTAGCAAAGCTTGATTCGGAAGCTGCTTTATTTTATTGCTTTATTTAGCCCATCATATGCATTATAATAATGTTTTCACATCATTCCTTAAATCAACAGCTTCAGTCTTGTAATCTGGAGGTTTTATAGTCATTCATAATGAATGTAATGAAAACCAGCAATGCTTGAAAGTTGCTTTGTATATTAAGGCCATCACGCGCTTCATGATACTGTTGCATGCCGTATTATCCGTGTGCAGATGTGTGTTATGAGCAGGGGATATGTGTGTATGTGTGTTTGCATGTGTGCAATCTAGAGATGTGTGAAGAATTTGGGGAAAAGGGGCTAAAAATCTGTGAAAAGACAGAGAGGGGGGCTGGAACTCAGCTGGAAACTGATTGGCTGCCAGCCTGAGGAGGAAATAAGAATCTGCTGTCCTCTCCGGTCTGGGACCTCGGTGACCAGGCGCAAGATGTCTGCCACGGCCCCCGAGGGCCCCGCGGCGTCCCCTCAACACTCCTCTGCCTCTGAAAGCGTCTTTCTCATTTTATTATTGACTGGAAATGCCACCCAGTCTTTATTTCCCTCCCTCGGTTTCTCGCTCTCTTCGTCCCGAGCGCACAGGAGAGAGTCGGGCGAAAGGCTGCGGGTGAATCAGGGTCACTCAAAATCAATACTGTGCTTTTAGACGGGACAGATACATAAGGGACGGTAATAGTCTTAAATGTTCTTTTGTAACTCTCAGAGGCTTTGAGGGAAGATTTGGGATCCTGAAGAATCACGACACATTTTTAATTTTCCAACGCGAGCTGTGAGTATTTTCAGCGCCTTTCAGTGCAGATCACAGATCTGGGTCAGTCACAGTGATTTTGTTAACTTCAGATGTGTCATATCTATCATTGGTATAAAATGCACATAAAACGCCCCTCAGTCATTTGAGTCCCATGAAAAATGAACAATATAGGCTAAGCACTTTGTAAAGGTGCTGTATAGATTATTATTATAAACGTTTTTTCTTAAATACATGTCAGCATGAATTATACATAACATGCCTGTTTTTACTGATTAGAATGATGATTTTTGCTTGCCAGATGATTAAAAGGGCTTGAACATGCATGTATTTTAAATGGCAAAATAAATAACAATACTGAAAATGATATTGTTCGCTATAAACAATATAGCCGCGGTGTCAAATTCAAGAGGCAGCGGGAGTGACATTCACACGCGTTCGCGCCCTTTTACCTGTCACGTCACTCCGCCGCACGCAGACGTGACGTGACGGCGGCATATCAGCGCATGCCTTGCGGTGGCGTCGCAGCGCGCGCTAAATGTTCTAGGCGTGTATCATACCGCGGCTCCGTTACCGAGGTCAGATGATGACAGACTGGAGATATAGTTACCCTCAAACTGCTGTCAACACCTCGTTAGACCCGACGGACAAAACAGGTTCTTTACAGCGTCCTGATGTTATCGATACATTAAAGACAACCATGTCTGGGTTATTTGGCAGCCCAGCGCTGGGTAAATATTGGACAGAACATATTTCCATTGTTGGGATGTTTAAATCCTTGTCAAAAAACGTTTAAATAATAAAAATTTACTTTAAAATCTATATATAACATGGTTTGTAATACAAACCTTAATTTCATTCAGGAAGTTCCCCCTCAGAACATTTTCCCTCAGAACAGAAAACAAAAAAAAACGTTGACAAATGTATCCAGTTTTAACTGGTTTGCCACAGACTACCCAACATTGGGTTACATTGACCCAGTGCTGAGGGGGTTTATATGGAAGCTTGTTTCCGCCACAGAACAATTCTGACTTTATATCACACAATTCCCACTTTATATCTCACAATTCTGACTTTATATCTCACAATTCCGACTTTATATCACACAATTCCCACTTTATATCTCACAATTCTGACTTTATATCTCCGACTTTATATCTCACAATTCCGACTTTATATCTCACAATTCCGACTTTATATCACACAATTCCGACTTTATATCACACAATTCCGACTTTATATCTCACAATTCCGACTTTATATCTCACAATTCCGACTTTATATCTCACAATTCTGACTTTATATCACTCAATTCCGACTTTATATCTCACAATTCCGACTTTATATCACACAATTCCGACTTTATATCTCACAATTCCGACTTTATATCTCACAATTCCGACTTTATATCTCACAATTCTGACTTTATATCACTCAATTCTGACTTTATATCTCACAATTCCGACTATATATCTCACAATTCCGACTTTATATCTCACAATTCCGACTTTATATCTCACAATTCCGACTTTATATCTCACAATTCTGACTTTATATCTCACAATTCCGACTTTATATCACACAATTCCGACTTTATGTCTAACAATTCTGACTTTATATCTCACAATTCCGACTTTATATCACACAATTCCGACTTTATGTCTAACAATTCTGACTTTATATCACTCAATTCCGACTTTATATCTCCGACTTTATATCTCACAATTCCCACTTTATATCTCCGACTTTATATCTCACAATTCCGACTTTATATCTCACAATTCCGACTTTATATCTCACAATTCCGACTTTATATCAAACAATTCCGACTTTATATCTCACAATTCAGACTTTATATCTCACAATTCCGACTTTATATCACACAATTCCGACTTTATGTCTAACAATTCTGACTTTATATCTCACAATTCCGACTTTATATCACACAATTCCGACTTTATGTCTAACAATTCTGACTTTATATCACTCAATTCCGACTTTATATCTCCGACTTTATATCTCACAATTCCCACTTTATATCTCCGATTTTATATCTCACAATTCCGACTTTATATCTCACAATTCAGACTTTATATCTCACAATTCCCACTTTATATCTCCGACTTTATATCTCACAATTCCGACTTTATATCTCACAATTCCGACTTTATATCTCACAATTCTGACTTTATATCTCACAATTCCGACTTTATATCACACAATTCCGACTTTATGTCTAACAATTCTGACTTTATATCTCACAATTCCGACTTTATATCACACAATTCCGACTTTATGTCTAACAATTCTGACTTTATATCACTCAATTCCGACTTTATATCTCCGACTTTATATCTCACAATTCCCACTTTATATCTCCGATTTTATATCTCACAATTCCGACTTTATATCTCACAATTCAGACTTTATATCTCACAATTCCCACTTTATATCTCCGACTTTATATCTCACAATTCTGACTTTATATCTCACAATTCTGACTTTATATCTCACAATTCTGACTTTATATCTCACAATTCCGACTTTATATCACACAATTCCGACTTTATGTCTAACAATTCTGACTTTATATCTCACAATTCCGACTTTATATCACACAATTCCGACTTTATGTCTAACAATTCTGACTTTATATCACTCAATTCCGACTTTATATCTCCGACTTTATATCTCACAATTCCCACTTTATATCTCCGACTTTATATCTCACAATTCCGACTTTATATCTCACAATTCAGACTTTATATCTCACAATTCCGACTTTATATCACACAATTCCCACTTTATATCTCCGACTTTATATCTCACAATTCTGACTTTATATCTCACAATTCCGACTTTATATCTCACAATTCAGACTTTATATCAAACAATTCCGACTTTATATCTCACTATTCAGACTTTATATCTCACAATTCCGACTTTATATCTCACAATTCCGACTTTATATCACACAATTCCGACTTTATATCACACAATTCCGACTTTATATCTCCGACTTTATATCTCACAATTCCGACTTTATATCACACAATTCCGACTTTATATCTCGCAATTCCGACTTTATGTCTAACAATTCCGACTTTATATCACACAATTCCGTCTTTATATCACACAATTCCGACTTTATATCACACAATTCCGACTTTATATCACACAATTCTGACTTTATATCACTCAATTCTGACTTTATATCTCACAATTCCGACTTTATATCACACAATTCCGACTTTATATCACACAATTCTGACTTTATATCTCACAATTCCGACTTTATATCTCACAATTCTGACTTTATATCTCACAATTCCGACTTTATATCACACAATTCCGACTTTATGTCTAACAATTCTGACTTTATATCTCACAATTCTGACTTTATATCACACAATTCCGACTTTATGTCTAACAATTCTGACTTTATATCTCACAATTCCGACTTTATGTCTAACAATTCTGACTTTATATCTCACAATTCTGACTTTATATCTCACAATTCCGACTTTATGTCTAACAATTCCGACTTTATATCTCACAATTCTGACTTTATATCTCACAATTCCGACTTTATATCTCACAATTCTGACTTTATATCACTCAATTCCGACTTTATATCTCACAATTCCGACTTTATATCACACAATTCCGACTTTATATCTCACAATTCCGACTTTATATCTCACAATTCTGACTTTATATCACACAATTCCGACTTTATATCTCACAATTCTGACTTTATATCACTCAATTCTGACTTTATATCTCACAATTCCGACTATATATCTCACAATTCCGACTTTATATCTCACAATTCCGACTTTATGTCTAACAATTCTGACTTTATATCTCACAATTCCGACTTTATATCACACAATTCCGACTTTATGTCTAACAATTCTGACTTTATATCACTCAATTCCGACTTTATATCTCCGACTTTATCTCACAATTCCCACTTTATATCTTCGACTTTATATCTCACAATTCCGACTTTATATCTCACAATTCCGACTTTATATCTCACAATTCCGACTTTATATCTCACAATTCCGACTTTATATCAAACAATTCCGACTTTATATCTCACAATTCAGACTTTATATCTCACAATTCCCACTTTATATCTTCGACTTTATATCTCACAATTCCGACTTTATATCTCACAATTCCGACTTTATATCTCACAATTCCGACTTTATATCTCACAATTCCGACTTTATATCTCACAATTCCGACTTTATATCACACAATTCCGACTTTATATCTCACAATTCCGACTTTATATCTCACAATTCTGACTTTATATCACACAATTCCGACTTTATATCTCACAATTCTGACTTTATATCACTCAATTCTGACTTTATATCTCACAATTCCGACTATATATCTCACAATTCCGACTTTATATCTCACAATTCCGACTTTATGTCTAACAATTCTGACTTTATATCTCACAATTCCGACTTTATATCACACAATTCCGACTTTATGTCTAACAATTCTGACTTTATATCACTCAATTCCGACTTTATATCTCCGACTTTATATCTCACAATTCCCACTTTATATCTTCGACTTTATATCTCACAATTCCGACTTTATATCTCACAATTCCGACTTTATATCTCACAATTCCGACTTTATATCTCACAATTCCGACTTTATATCTCACAATTCCGACTTTATATCACACAATTCCCACTTTATATCTCCGACTTTATATCTCACAATTCTGACTTTATATCTCACAATTCCGACTTTATATCTCACAATTCAGACTTTATATCAAACAATTCCGACTTTATATCACACAATTCCGACTTTATATCTCCGACTTTATATCTCACAATTCCGACTTTATATCTCACAATTCCGACTTTATATCTCACAATTCCGACTTTATATCTCCGACTTTATATCTCACAATTCCGACTTTATATCTCACAATTCTGACTTTATATCTCACAATTCAGACTTTATATCTCACAATTCCGACTTTATATCTCACAATTCCGACTTTATATCACACAATTCCGACTTTATATCTCCGACTTTATATCTCACAATTCCGACTTTATATCTCACAATTCCGACTTTATATCTCACAATTCCGACTTTATATCACACAATTCCGACTTTATATCTCCGACTTTATATCTCACAATTCCGACTTTATATCTCACAATTCTGACTTTATATCTCACAATTCAGACTTTATATCTCACAATTCCGACTTTATATCTCACAATTCCGACTTTATATCACACAATTCCGACTTTATATCACACAATTCCGACTTTATATCTCCGACTTTATATCTCACAATTCCGACTTTATATCACACAATTCCGACTTTATATCTCACAATTCTGACTTTATATCTCGCAATTCCGACTTTATGTCTAACAATTCCGACTTTATATCACACAATTCCGACTTTATATCACACAATTCCGACTTTATATCACACAATTCCGACTTTATATCACTCAATTCTGACTTTATATCTCACAATTCCGACTTTATATCACACAATTCCGACTTTATATCTCACAATTCCGACTTTATATCTCACAATTCCGACTTTATATCACACAATTCCGACTTTGTCTAACAATTCTGACTTTATATCTCACAATTCTGACTTTATATCACACAATTCTGACTTTATATCACACAATTCCGACTTTATGTCTAACAATTCTGACTTTATATCTCACAATTCCGACTTTATGTCTAACAATTCTGACTTTATATCTCACAATTCCGACTTTATATCACACAATTCCGACTTTATGTCTAACAATTTTGACTTTATATCTCACAATTCCGACTTTATGTCTAACAATTCTGACTTTATATCTCACAATTCCGACTTTATGTCTAACAATTTTGACTTTATATCTCACAATTCCGACTTTATGTCTAACAATTCTGACTTTATATCTCACAATTCCGACTTTATATCACACAATTCTGACTTTATATCTCACAATTCCGAACTTTATATCACACAATTCCGACTTTATATCTCACAATTCTGACTTTATATCTCACAATTCCGACTTTATGTCTAACAATTCTGACTTTATATCTCACAATTCCGACTTTATATCACACAATTCTGACTTTATATCTCACAATTCCGAACTTTATATCACACAATTCCGACTTTATATCTCACAATTCTGACTTTATATCACACAATTCCGACTTTATGTCTAACAATTCTGACTTTATATCTCACAATTCTGACTTTATATCACACAATTCCGACTTTATGTCTAACAATTCTGACTTTATATCTCACAATTCCGACTTTATATCACCAATTCCGACTTTATATCTCACAATTCCGACTTTATATCACACAATTCCGACTTTATATCTCACAATTCTGACTTTATATCACTCAATTCTGACTTTATATCTCACAATTCCGACTTTATATCACACAATTCCGACTTTATATCACTCGATTCTGACTTTATATCTCACAATTCCGACTTTATATCACACAATTCCGACTTTATATCTCACAATTCCGACTTTATGTCTAACAATTTTGACTTTATATCTCACAATTCCGACTTTATGTCTAACAATTTTGACTTTATATCTCACAATTCCGACTTTATATCACTCGATTCTGACTTTATATCTCTCAATTCTGACTTTATATCACACAATTCTGACTTTATATCTCACAATTCCGACTTTATATCACACAATTCCGACTTTATATCTCACAATTCCGACTTTATGTCTAACAATTCTGACTTTATATCTCACAATTCCGACTTTATGTCTAACAATTCTGACTTTATATCTCACAATTCCGACTTTATGTCTAACAATTCTGACTTTATATCTCACAATTCCGACTTTATATCTCCGACTTTATATCACACAATTCTGACTTTATATCTCACAATTCCGACTTTATATCACACAATTCCGACTTTATATCTCACAATTCCGACTTTATGTCTAACAATTCTGACTTTATATCTCACAATTCCGACTTTATGTCTAACAATTCTGACTTTATATCTCACAATTCCGACTTTATATCACACAATTCTGACTTTATATCTCACAATCATGAACTTTATATCACCAATTCCGACTTTATATCTCACAATTCCGACTTTATATCACACAATTCCGACTTTATATCTCACAATTCTGACTTTATATCACTCAATTCTGACTTTATATCTCGCAATTCCGACTTTATGTCTAACAATTCCGACTTTATATCACACAATTCCGACTTTATATCTCACAATTCTGACTTTATATCACTCAATTCTGACTTTATATCTCGCAATTCCGACTTTATGTCTAACAATTCCGACTTTATGTCTAACAATTCTGACTTTATATCTCGCAATTCCGACTTTATATCACACAATTCCGACTTTATATCACACAATTCCGACTTTATATCTCACAATTCTGACTTTATATCACACAATTCCGACTTTATATCACACAATTCCGACTTTATATCTCACAATTCTGACTTTATATCACACAATTCCGACTTTATATCACACAATTCCGACTTTGTGTCTAACAATTTTGACTTTATATCTCACAATTCCGACTTTATGTCTAACAATTCTGACTTTATATCACACAATTCCGACTTTATATCTCACAATTCTGACTTTATATCACTCAATTCTGACTTTATATCTCGCAATTCCGACTTTATGTCTAACAATTCCGACTTTATGTCTAACAATTCTGACTTTATATCTCGCAATTCCGACTTTATATCACACAATTCCGACTTTATATCACACAATTCCGACTTTATATCTCACAATTCTGACTTTATATCACACAATTCCGACTTTATATCACACAATTCCGACTTTATATCTCACAATTCTGACTTTATATCACACAATTCCGACTTTATATCACACAATTCCGACTTTGTGTCTAACAATTTTGACTTTATATCTCACAATTCCGACTTTATGTCTAACAATTCTGACTTTATATCACACAATTCCGACTTTGTCTAACAATTCCGACTTTATATCACACAATTCTGACTTTATATCTCACAATTCCGACTTTGTCTAACAATTCCGACTTTATATCTCACAATTCTGACTTTATATCACACAATTCCGACTTTGTCTAACAATTCCGACTTTATATCACACAATTCTGACTTTATATCTCACAATTCCGACTTTATATCACACAATTCCGACTTTATATCTCACAATTCCGACTTTATATCACACAATTCTGACTTTATATCTCACAATTTTGACTTTAGACTTTTCTCAGAATTGCAAGATAAAAAGCCGCAATTACCTTTTGTAGAGTGTAAAGAGTGATTACTAAAATATCTTCACTGACTGCAATTTTAATTAGCGATTTCCTGCAGTCATTACATTAGTTGCATTCATTAGCATTATATTTTACTGCTGTATTCACAGACGTCTGCACAAAACTCCATAAAATGAACGATAAAAGCGCAGCACTCTCAGTCAAGAGGAGTATGGATTGGTTTTTGAAGAGCGTTTCCATCTCTCAAGACTACCAGAAAACCAAATAAAGTTAAATTACGGCTCGTACGCATAGATTCATTCCAACTCAGCCCAAAGTTTACGTTTCCTCGTAAACCCGCTCCCGTTCTGACCCGTTCTCCATGTTCCGTGGCCACCCATAAAAGCTGAGTGACCCCCGATGGCCAGAGGTCAGGGGCCGCCCGTCAGGGGGAAGGAAGTCCCGCCATACTGTTGTCAGAGTCCATCAGCAGCGGACACACATGAAAGCGATGCATTCCTGCTTTATGATGCCATCGGGCTGCTGCAGCCTTTGCACGGTGCTAGATTCATGAACGCCGTTGACAGGATTAACGCCGTACGTCTCATTAGAGGATCTTGGCGCTGAGAGCCGCGGCGGGAGGCGAGCTGAGAAACTGAGCCATTAGTGCGTCTCGTCTGCACTCACGTCTGCTTTCACCTGCTCTCATCTGCGATATCTCAACAAAAATATTGTGTATGTTCTCAGAACGTCCAGTTTTAAAAATGGTTAAACAAACGTTAAGGGAACATTCCATTTTGTAAACATTATGGGAATGTTACATTCAAACTGCACATTCCGAAACTAGTAACATTCAAAAAAGTGTTCGACGGACCTCCAGCTGAAACGTTTCAGAAAAAACGCTCCATGAACGATGTGCTAA
This sequence comes from Rhinogobio ventralis, assembly GCA_039654625.1. Taxonomy (NCBI): domain Eukaryota; kingdom Metazoa; phylum Chordata; class Actinopteri; order Cypriniformes; family Gobionidae; genus Rhinogobio; species Rhinogobio ventralis. The sequence goes on from CM077209.1 coordinate 1,718,107, forward strand.
CGTTTTGGGAACATCATCAAAGACCAGATAACTTTGAACGAACACTCTATTAATGTTCCTGGAAGAACGTTTGTTCATAACTTTGAGAGAACGTTCCCTGTTAGCTGGGATCAGGATTTATATGCACATGAAGGTCAGTGACACTCGCTCTTTAAAGAGATGAATGTCAGTGTTTTCAATCAGCGCTCATTGAGTATCAGATGCCTGTTTGCTGTCAGAGCTTTTTGTGTAAATGTTCAGTAACGTCAAGTGACCCCTGAATGTTCCCTGACTTCATGTAACACAAGCCCCAAACAAATCAATGCTAAAGGGAGAGTTCACCCAAAAATGCCAGTTCTGCCATCATTTACTCCTTCCAAACCTCTGTGACTTTCTTCTGTTGAACTCAAAGAAGATATTAAAAATTTTTTTCTGAAAGTTTTTTCACAAAAGAAAGAAATGCACACTGGATTGGAACAACATGACGGTGAGTAAATATTAATTTCTTTACATGTTCTCTGATATGTCAGATGCAATGATCGGTTAATCTTGTCCAGTTTCACCCAATTTTGTCTTTTTCCTACTGTACTACAAGTAAAAAGGCCAACCATGAGGAGTAAATCAGACAAAAATGTGAACGTTGTCACCGTGTACTCACTATATGACTGTCTCTATAGAACACAGAAGAAGATAAACTATACTGCCAAAAGTTTTGTGACGCCTGCCTTTACATGCACATGAACTTTAATGCCATCCCATTCTTAATCCGTAGGGTTTAATATGGAGTTGGCCCACCCTTTGCAGCTATAACAGCTTCAACTCTTCTGGGAAGGCTTTCCACAAGGTTTAGGAGTGTGTTTATGGGAATTTTTGACCATTCTTCTAGAAGCGCATTTGTGAGGTCAGGCACTGATGTTGGACGAGAAGGCCTGGCTCGCAGTCTCCGCTCTAATTCATCCCAAAGGTGTTCTATCGGGATGAGGTCAGGACTCTGTGCAGGCCAGTCAAGTTCCTCCACATCAAACTCGCTCATCCATGTCTTTATGGACCGACGCTTTGTGCACTGGAGCGCAGTCATGTTGGGACAGGAAGGGGCCATCCCCAAACTGTTCCCACAAAGTTGGGAGCATGAAATTGTCCAAAATGTCTTGGTATGCTGAAGCATTAAGAGTTACTTTCACTGGAGCTAAGGGGCCAAGCCCAACCCCTGAAAAACAACCCCACCCCATAATCCCCCTCCACCAAACTTTACATTTGGCACAATGCAGTCCGGCAAGTCCCGTTCTTCTGGCAACCGCCAAACCCAGACTTGTCCATGGGATTGGCAGACAGAGAAGCGTGATTGGTCACTCCAGAGAACACATCTCACTGCTCTAGAGTCCAGTGGCGCCGTGCTTTACCCCACTGCATCCCACGCTTTGCATTGCACTTGAGCTGCTCGGCCATGGAAACCCATTCCATGAAGCTCTCTACACACTGTTCTTGAGCTCATCTGAAGGCCACAGAAGTTTGGAGGTCTGTAGCTATTGACTCTGCAGAAAGTTGGTGACTTCTGCGCACTGTGACCCTCAGCATGCGCTGACCCCGCTCTGTGATTATCCGTGGCCTATCACTTCGTGGCTGAGTTGCTGTTGTTCCCAATTGCTTCCACTTTGTTATAATCCCACTAACAGTTGAGCGTGGAATATTTAGTAGTGAGGAAATGTCAGGAATGGACTTATTGCACAGGTGGCAACCTATCACGGTACCACGCTTGAGTTCACTGAGCTCCTGAGAGCGAGCCATTCTTTCACAAATGTTTGTAGAAGCGTCTGCATGCCTAGTGCTTGATTTATACACCTGTGGCCATGAAGGGATTGGAACAATTCAATGATTTGGAGGGGCGTCCCAATACTTTTGTCAATATAGTGTATTTTGAAACATGTTTAAGTAGGTATTTTTGTGCACACATTGAAAGTCAATGGGGTCCAAAAAGTTGTTTCTGTCTTCATAATATCTTTTATGTTCCATAGAAAATAAGAGAAGAAATCCAGTTGGGTTTGAAATGACATATGGGTAAGAATTTATTGATTATTATCTATCTCTTTATTCTGAATTCTAATTAAAGCCCCTGTAAATTGCTTTTCTTTGATAATTAATGTCGTGGCAATTCATCTGTTTCACGCAGTCTGGTCCTTTTCATACTGTACTACAAGTAAAAAGGAATTTAAAGGAATAAATCGCACAAAACAGTGAATTCTGCCATTATTTACCCCTTCAGGCCTGTATGACTTTCTTCCATAGAACTGAAAGGAGTAAATGTGAACAGATGCTATAACGCTTCGATAAATAACAGAAAGCAACTCGTGCACTATATCTTTTGAGAGCCATATGATTTTCTTTTGCAAAATAAAAAGAAATTTGGTGTTTGTTCTAAAGCACGTCTGGGGAATTGCATGATATTTTTGAATTCCAGTCTCAATAAATCCAGTGGATTAGATGTGCGTGGCAGCAGCCGTATGCACAAATGCAGATTGCGGATTGAATATTCTGCGTGTTTCGCCGCGTGTGCTGAGCGGACGATGCAGTCAGTTCGATCTCATCTCCTGTAGTCATCCAAGGGAACCGGGGCCGTCGCACGCCACATAATAACATTAAAAAACACACGGATGAGTCCTCAGCATCAGCTTTCCGCGAATAACCTCACGCATGAGACGGACCGGCTTTGTAAAGATCCTAAAACAACAGCGTTTCTATCTGGTCCCGTTTAGTTTTGTTTTGGCCTCCTAACTGGAGCTGACCTCCGGCTGACCCCGGGCCGGGTCTGATCACGGCCCGTCGCTGACCCATTTCTCGCCTCTGATCTCTCTCCTCACAGGACGGCGGAGCCATCGACCGGCCGGGGCCGCAGGATGACAGGTGCTAAAAGTTTGACAGCGCAGGCCAGAGATACATGCTTTGAAGAAGAGTGATGTGTGTGTGTGTGTGTGTGTGTGTGCGTATGAGTGTGCAGGCATTTACACGGGCACCAGCGTTATTTAGGTATTATTTATATACTGTTATAGTATTTATTAATGTTTTGAATTAGCTTTTTAGTTTTTGTTTAATAATTTTGTTATGTGTGTTTGTCATTTTTATAAGTTAAATATTTTTAGTGCTTTAACTTAAACTTATTTCAGTTAGTATGTAGGCCGTTTATTAATTGTTATAATAATATGGCAATAATTGAACCCTGAATCAAATTAAAATTATTTTCCCACATCCATTCTATTTTAGATTTTTATATTATATTTATATTTTATGTTAGAACATTATTGTACAATATATCAGTTCTTAAAATTATGTCAAAAATCAAGTTGCATCTGAGAAAGATGGTTGTTTTGCACTTTTAATTCAATTGTGCATAAATGAAATAAAAAAGAATGCGTCAAATTCACAGCTGTAATTATTTCTAGTGCGTTAACTAAAACTATAAAATAAATGTTAACTGAAATGATTAAAATATCAAAAATATTTTTATTTAGTTTAACTTGATGTACTAAAATAACAAAAAAAACTATATAGCCATATTTTTATATATATTAGTGCTGTCAAAACGATTAATCGCATCCAAAATAAAAGTTTGTGTTTACATAATATATGTGTGTGTACTGTGTATAATTATTATGTGTGTATATAAAAATACACTCATTCATGTATATATTTAAGAAATATTTGCATGTATATACTATACATATATATATATATATATATATATATTTATATGATTTATATTATATATAAATTTCAAATATTTTATATGTAAATATAAAACAATTTCCTTAAATATATACATGAATGAGTGTATTTTTATATACACACATAATAATTATACACAGTACACACACACATATATTATGTAAACACAAACTTTTATTTTGGATGCGAATAATCACAATATATATATATATATATAATATTATTATTATTATTTATTATTATTTTTTTTATATTTTCCGTTTTTGTATATATATATATATATATAAACTATAATCACATCACAATGATACAAAAATAAGACTGTAATCTGAAAAAGGGAAAGTTGAGCACATTGCATTGTGGGATGCATTATTCTTTGCATACTGCACATTTTGGCAAAGAACACTTTTGCAGAACATATGCAGTGTGTGCATACTAGAGTAGATGCTGTTCTGAAATCAGTCAGTCTTTCAGAGTGTGTTTTGAGAATAACGTGTTAATTGGCCAAGATTAACTAAGGTTTTTCTCTGTGTGTGTGTGTGTGTGTGTGTTTATGTGTGTGTCTGTGCACTTTGGAGGGGTCACGCGGTGACTCCCGCATGCAGTCCGGTGGCGGCAGCCCACGAGTGCTGTTATCCGGGAACAAGCAGGGCTTTTATCACATCTCCAGCTCTGACTCAGAAACTGCATTTCGAGGCTCTCTCTCTCTCTCTCTTTCTTCGGGACGGCGAGCGGACGCAGTTCTCCACAGCAGTTCAGCGCAGGAGCAGCCGCGCTCAGGCCCGTCTCTGTGAGTCAGAGGTTTTTACACCTTTCGCTATGAAACACACACACATCTCTCTGACTCTCAGCCTACTCAGGCATATGCTGCTTATGTCGACATGTTTATTGCTTTAAAACTGACCCCACAGAGAGAGGGAGACATGCGCGGGGAATCCCAGGCCTCTGTCTGTCTGAAACCAGCACACTCGTCTCTGATCGCTCGTGTCAGTTCCACTGATTGTAGAAATGAGAAGGCTTGGATCATAACGTTGGGTGAATACTAGTAATGCTTGTGTTTCGGTGTATTCTGTGTGATGAAGTGCCACTATTATGCTTTTTTTATTCCCTTTCATGTAGTGTGTGATGCAAACATGTGTGATGCAAAGCGCAGATAGAGTTTTTGTCTCCCAAAAGAAAGAACCTGTTGTAGCTAATTTGCATAATGCCAGCCCATTGGCTGAACAGCATCTATTTGCCCCGCCCTCAATCACTGTAGTTACTGAGACTGGAAGAGTTTGTTTGGTGTTGTTCATGTGAAGAAGACGCTGTTTTCTGCTGCTAAAGCAAATCCACTGCGATGAGATTGATACGGTAAAATCCACGCCATCGTTACTGTTCATATCAAGAGCTGAGATTCAGATGGCTTCAGACCAATCACAACAGATAGGGCTGTCTGACCAATCAGAGCAGAGCAGCTTTCGGAAAGGCGGAGCTTAGAGAGACTGAATCTTTAAACAAACCGTTTCAGACACTCTGAGAAATGAGGTGATGCTGGAATGGGTATTATCAAGTGTTTTTTGACCTTGGATGCATGTGAACCTGTTGTAGGAGACGCCAAAACAACACTAGGAACTTTTAAAATAGCATAATAGGGGCACTTTAAACGGGCACGGGTATCGTACCGTAGCTTTATTCGCAATCACACTATAGCTGTGTCCCAATTCAGAGACTGCATCCTTCGAAGGCCAAGCTTTCGGTGTCCGCGAACATTATCAAAGCGTTGTTTAATGCTATTATCAAAGATCTGGTTTTAGAGTTAAGGCCATAAACTGTACGTTTTCTACATACTTCTGGAGAGAGGAATATTTTTTATTATTTTAGTATTATTTTAGTATGTGATCCTTGTCTTTTATTCCTGCCGTAATTAAATTGAAAAAGTCTTAAAAAAGAGGAACCCTGTCTATGTTCCATATTGGTACATCCCAGCATAGCATATTTTCATTTATAGACGTCTTTGTCATCAGTGGCGTCTTCCTTGGCGGATCGCTGGTCTTTGATGAGGAGAATCTCAATATTGAAGGTGCAGGACAGAAGAGGTCTGTGTATTTATCTGAGATGGTGTAAAACAGTCTGGACGGGCCGCCTGTCGACTGGACTCAGATCAGTATCAGACGCTGATCAGATGGGTCTCCAGCAGCCGCATACATACACACACACACACACACACCCAACAGGCCCGATGACAGCAGGCACTCCTGATAAACACACACACACACAGACAGACACACATGCACACGCACACGCACACACACTCACTTACTCCAGAATGGCCCAATGATCACCTGTGTCTCTTGTGTCAGTGTGATTCTTTGTAGACTTTGCTGCACATGAAACCATCCATCCATCCATCTATCATCCATCCATCCATTCATCCATCCATCCATCCTTTTATCATCCGTCTATCATCCATCCATCCATCCATCCATCCATCATCCATCCATCATCAATTCATTCATCCATCCATCATCCATCCATCCATCATCCATCCATTTATCATCCGTCTATCATCCATCCATCCATCCATCCTTCCACCCTCCCATCCATCATCCATCTATCATCCATCCATCCATCCATCCATCCATCATCCATCTATCAATTATCTATCCATTCATCCATCCACCCTCCCATCCATCATCCATCAATTATCTATCCATTCATCCATCCACCCTCCCATCCATCATCCATCTATCATCCATCCATCCATCCATCCACCCATCATCCATCCATCATCCATCCATCCATCATCCATCCATAATCCATCCATCCATCATCCATCCATCAATCATCCATCTATCATCCATCCATCCATCATCCATCTATTATCCATCCATCTATCCATTCATCCATCATCCATCTATCAATCATCTATCCCCATCCATCTATCAATCATCTATCCATCCATCCATCCACCCATCCATCATCCATCCATCCATCCATCCACATCCATCTATCTATCTATCAATCATCCATCCACCCATCCATCTATCATCCATCCATCATCTATCATCCATCCATCATCCATCCATCCATCATCCATCCATCCATCATCCATCTATCATCCATCCATCCATCATCCATCCATCATCCATCTATCATCCATCCATCCATCTATCCATTCATCCATCATCTATCCACCCATCCATCATCCATCTATCAATCATCCATCCATCCACCCATCCATCCACCCATCCGTCCATCTATCCATCTATCCATTCATCCATTCATCCATTCATCCATCATCCATCATCCATCATCCATCAATCATCCATCCACCCATCCATCCATCCATCCATCCATCCATCTATCCATTCATCCATCATCTATCCATTCATCCATTCATCCATTCATCCATTCATCCATCAATCATCCATCCACCCGTCCATCCATCCATCCACCCACCCACCCATCCATCCATCATCTATCAATCATCCATCCACCCATCCATCCACCCATCCATCATCCATCTATCAATCATCCATCCACTCATCCATCATCCATCTATCAATCATCCATCCATGTTGTTGAAGAAAAACTTAAGCCTCTAAACTTTTAGTTTAATTTGATGCATCTCAGCTAATTAAACTCAAACTACACAACTTAACGTGGTCCTTTGAAACACGACTACTAATCGCTGCCCCACGAGCAAAGTCAAATCTGTGAGAGAAAGTCCAGGCTGTTCTCAGATCAGCTGCTGTGGGGAAATTCCACCAGCACATGACAGGAGTGTGTTGCTTTGGATCGTCTGTTGGGTGTTTGCGTTTCCTTCTGTGCTTGTAGGTTAGCCATGATGGGAGTCCAGACACATGCGATCTTCCCTGAACATGCTGCCTGTGTGTGTGTGTGTTTGTGTGTGAGAGAGAGAGAGAGAGAGAGAGAGCGGGAGAGAGGGAGAGGTCTTGGCTTGTAGGATTTGGACCTCTCAGCCTAGAAACAGCCGGCCCAGTTTGGACTCAGACCTGGTGTTAATGTCCTTTTTTTTCTCCAATACAAATCTGTTGTGTAGCAACCCCCAGATTCTCCTTTACCCACAAACCGCATGTGTTTTTAAACGCACAGCAACACACACACACACACACACGACAGGCCCACATACAGAGAGAGAGAGACGTGTTGCTTATTCAGGTGTTCATGCACACCTAGATTAAATCAGACCGACACAGAGATCCAGAGATGGCTGGCAGGATCATTTCATTCTTCTGGGGGTGCAAAGATAATTTTGCATGCATATCTTTATCATCAGTATTACAGAAAACACACTAGAAAAGATGTCAGCTATTAGATCCGATACTAAGTCGAGTCACATTTATATCGAAGTATAATAGATTTAGGTTAAAGTGAAATCATTTAACAATAAAATCTATTTACATCCTTAAACATGCAATGCAATTCATGCACTTCATATTTTTTAGGGATTTTCATTTTTCACTTAAAAACTCAGTCATCATTTAATTTGGACCCCATTGACTTTCACCGTATGGAGAGAAAAAAGACAGAATTTATTTTGGTTGAAATATCCCATTGATCCATGTTTCTGGTCTTATTGTGATTGATTTATTGGCGCATGTTATTCTAAAGAAAAATCTTTATTTTCATAATTCCATTTAAAAGCAAAATCTTCCTCCAGTCGCTCGCAAGATTCAAAATTATGATTGACAGTGTTTCGTTTCAGTCTGAAAAGTGTCCCATTATGATAGTGAAATGTGCAAAACATGCAATCCATATATTGAGAATTTTTATCAACGCAATCCATAAATTGAGGATTATTATATTATCCATATTATTATCTAAATATTGATTTAGATAATAATATTGAATAATATGAACTCTTTATTCTGTAGTTTTGTTAAACCCTTTGATGCTTTAATGAAGCCAGAAAACGAGACAGCAGAACTTTATTAATGCCTCTCGATGCACTGAATCTAGCTTCTGTTTGGAGAGTGTGGGTGTGTTTGGGTGCTGGAGAAAAGCCTTTGTAATCGTGAGGGCTGGCGGCTGGGACGGGCCCTCCTGGCACAGCTCGACACGTCACGTCAGTCCTGATGCGTGTGCGTTGAACAAGAATCGAGTCGAGTGCAGAAGCATCAATCAGCTCAGAAATCACACCTTCACCCTCCGCCCGCGCGAGGGGGAGTCCTACATGAGGTCACCGAGCCTCTAAACCTGAGAGTGGGAGGTGTTAAGACGACCGGGCAACAAAACGAGAGAAGCAGAAAGAAAGAGAGAGAGAGAGAGAGCACGCGACATTTGTGGTGGGCTGCATAGAACGCCACAAATCTGTGCTTTCATTTTCACTCTGCCTGTTCATGCTCACCCCTCACTTCTGATGCATTCATGCACATTTACACAATAGCACATAAAGTACACACAGCTACAGGAATTCATACATGCATGTTCACAGGTATCCCATGATGCTTGCTGTTTATGCATCAGGATCCTTAAAACAAAATACACTGAACTGACAAGCAAAATGCAGATTTTTGAGTCTTCAAGCAGTCTTGTCCTGTTCAGAAGAGGTGTGTCCGTTTATAACTCACCAGCACGTCAGGTGTAAATATTAGACGTTCTGTATGATAATTGCATGTTGTGCTTGTGTGTGTGTGTGTGTGTGTGTGTGTGCATGTCCAAAACGTCCTTTAAAAGTGGGAGAAAATGTATCATTACATTTTTTTTTTTAAATGTTTGTTTTTACACATAAAATATGACATATACAGTAATTATACATAATAAATATACTTGGCTGAATATAAAAACAACAGAATGTTCCTATGTGTATGTGTTATCAGCATGATTGTGTTTACATGCATTATACATAAAACAAATAATGTCAAGAAAAAGAAACATACAATGTTACAAATGGCAATAAAATGTATTTTTAAATGTATAAAAATAAGGTGCTAAGTAATAAATAAAGCATATGCATGTATGTATCTGTGTGTTGAGCAGTTGCTGTGGTTGCCTGACCTTTGAGTGCATGGATGTGTGTGTGCTGGTTCACCTGTGGTGGTGAGTTCTGGTTAGCTGATCTGATGTAGAGGTGTGTGGGTGACCAGAACCTTCACCCCACCTGCGGCTCAGCGCTGTGACTCATCCGCCGAGGTCTGTGTCACATGATGCCCCGTGCCACATCTACACACAGACCTGACCGAATCAACACTGAACTGACTTCAACAATGACACTATTGTGTTTTTCGAGCTGCTTTACAGAGTGCAAAGTGTTACCGGATGAATTATTAAAAAAGCATTAGTGATTAGGGTATGAAGATGAAAATATTAATTGTGTGTTTAGTTTTACTCATTCTCTTCTTAAATATCCTAAAGCTGCTTCATAACTAGAGTTAGTCCGTATTCTCAATGACCTGTAGGCCGAGAGTTTGTTCGTTTCATTGGCACAAAATGTTGTGTAGTTCGTTCCACTGGGTATCTAGAGTAATGTGTTTTAGCTTTGAGCTCCACTAAATGCTAGAAAATTATATTTTAGCATTGAACATATATTAAAAATCACGTTTTCTCTTCTAGACAAAATGGACCAATCTAATTGATGACTACACGGATTTCTGTCCAATCAGATGCTCTCTAGAATGAGAATGCCCCTCCCCCGATGCCACCTGCCATCCACTAGCAACAGTAAGTAGCCATTCATGACTGTGAAACATGGGAAATATGGGCTATTGTAACTTCCTGTTTCAATAAGAAAATGCATCATCAGCTTTAAGACCCACTGCATGACTTTAGATCGTTTTCTTATTGCTATGGTTTATTTATTTATTTGTTTGGATTGATTTTACATTTTATATTGTTTTATATATTTTTATTTGTTTATATTATATATTGTATTATATTTTGTTTGTATTAAATATTTAGATTGTTCTACAAACGACTTATCCCATGTTGGAACCTATCCCATATTTTATTTTATTTATTTTATTTTATTTTATTTTATTTTATTTTATTTTATTTTATTTTATTTTATTTTATTTTATTTTATTTTAATAATTTTTTTATTTTATTTTATTCTTTTGTTTTTTTATT
>CM077209.1:1736373-1793873 GCA_039654625.1 Rhinogobio ventralis
TAACATGTTTCCATGACTTTTAAAAAAACATTTTTATGTTAACTTAAACTTGAAAGAAAAATCCCTCTAGAGGACAATATGTCTCTCAGTCTATATTCACAATGATTTTACTGACATTGGGAATATTTTAAGGATATTTATAGGCACTTTTCAGAGATCATATCATTAGAGCAGTTTAATAATTGATTTTTGTCTCGTGTGTTGCGTGTATGAAGGTGTTTAGATGTATTTTATATAGAAATATTTTTAAACAATGCTGTTAGAGTTGGTAAGATTGATTCATTTCGCTGCACCAGCTCAAATTGTTAATTCAAATTAGTCGATTTAAAAGTGCATACAAATGACACTATATAATTTTAAATATTTTTATTTAAATAATTTAAATATTCTGTTTAAATTGCATTACATTTTTCAGGGCTTATTATATATAAACACTCTCCGGCCAATTTATTAGTTACACCTGTTCAACTGCCTGTGAACACGAATATCTACTCAGCCAATCACATGGCAGCATCTCAATGCATTTAGGCGTGTAGACAGTCAAGATGATCAAACTGAGCATCAGAATAGGGAAGAAATGTGATTTAAGTGATCCTTAAGCATGTTTACATGACATAAATCATGGTAAAATTTCTGTGCAAACTGTCGATGCTCTTGACTGGATGTCCTGATGGCGAGCGCATCCCTCCACACCAGCAGCGGTTCGGCATCCCGTACCTCTTCCCAGCAGTCTTTGCTTCCTGTGATTGCTAGCGTGAGTGACAGTATCACTGGAGTGTGTAATGAAGAGAGCAACGTAAATCTTGCCGCGTGTGTCGATGTCACCTCCCATCTGCGGTTAACCTCTTCTCAAGCGTGAGCCTCTTACTGCAACTCGCTTTCCCTACTGTCAGCTGTCAATCATCCCCACAAGCCCCTCCCTCCTGGAGGCCCAGGGGCTAGCAGTGAAATGCTAGCGTGCTAGAGCCTAATGGGGTCTGATGGGTCTCATGGTGTTCTGTTTAAGACTCGGCCAGTAGGGAAGGTTCGCGTTTTGTGGTTTCTGACAGGAATCATGGGTCTGGCTTAGTGTTAGCTTAATTAACTCAACCGCAGCAGAGACTTTAAAGCTGTTTTTGGAGGGTTGCATGCGATGTACAGTAATGCCTTATGATGGGGGAGGTATTTTTATGACTGGAAGTGTCAGAATTCATCGCGGCATCACAGAAATCCATTAGGGCCATTCCGTCTCAACTCAACTAGAGGTCCCCGGTTCATATATTAGATTTTTTAAATAATTTTCCTGTAGAACGACAAACATAAATAGTGATGAAAGCCAAAATATTAAATTTCACAGATGTATATTTATTGAGTAATCCACTGTTTTGTAGAGGGGGGTCAAAATGGCAATTTTCACATAAGATGTGAAACCAAATTACAGAGGGCTAAAAATTACTTTAGAAAGATGGTGGCATCTTTATTTTATTTTCAAGCAGAGATTGGTAGGTCTATTAGTAAAATCTGTTGACTTTATCAATCTTTGTTGTATTATTTGGCAACGGTGACCGTTCAAAAATGGGGAAAAGGCACTTATTGTGTTTTTTGTCTCAAGTTTGCATGCCTGTAATTCAAGAAGTATTAAAGATATCTTAATATCCTTTTAGATTCTGGTTCTTAACAAACTTTTCTTTTGGTATCTCCATTTTAAAGGCCCTCGATGGTTCAGTCCCAGAGATATGGAGATCTTAATGCGGCTCCATGAGTAAACTGGTAAAGTTCAGTGGCCAAATGTGGGTCAATTTGCACACAGCTGATACTTTCATTCTTAATAAACTTTTCTTTTGTAATCTTAATTTTTAAGGCCCTATATGTTTCAGTGTCAACCTGACTCCATGTCTAAATTGTTGAATTTTACCAATTTTTGTAGGCAATTTTTTAAACAGCGGATACTTACTATGTTTAAAGAATAATGTCTGAAGAACAAATAACACTGAAACTAGAAATGTATCTTGTTTCACATCTTGAGTGCCAAAAAAATATTTTCCTGAAATGTACATATCATTAACTCAAGATGTGTTTAAGATATCTTCCTATGTTCCTATGAAACTTTTCTTTAGTAATCGTTATTTTATTAAGGGCCTATATGGTTCAATCTCACAGATGTAGGGATGTCGGTGCGGTAACGTTAAGTTATGATACTGCGTATTTGAACTCTTGGTGGCTTCAGAAGCGGTTAAAATGAACAAAATCCCATCTCCAAATATCCCTGAAACTGATTCAAATATAGATTCTTATAAATACATGTTTGAGAGCAAGTTAATGTGCCTCAACTTGACCATATTCAGTGGATTTTTGGTATTCAGAGGGGTATGTTTTATGCGATTGTGTATAAAGGAAACAAGATACATTTCTAGTTTAAACATCATTTATTCAGACATTCCTCTTTAAATGCAACAAATATGTGCAAAGTGAACCACGTTTGTTTTTTGATCACTGAAAATGAGTACAATTCAACAATTTGAACATGAAGCAGTGTTGAGATCCCCATATCTATGGGTCTGAATTGTATAAGGCCTTGAAAATGAAGATTTTAAAAGAAACGTTTGTTACAAATGCGAATCTAGAAGGATATTAAGATATATTGAATACTTTTTGAGTTACAGGCATTGAAACTTTGGAAAAACAGCACTTATGGTACTCAGGTATATTCTATGCAATTGAGCGAATAGATACAAATTAGATACATTTCTAGTTTCAGCATTATTTGTTCTTCAGATATTCATTTTTAAATATTAAAAGTATCAGCTGTGTGCAAATTGACCCATTTGGTTTTCGACCACTGAACTTTACCAGTTTACTCATGGAGCCGCATTAAGATCTCCATATCTCTGGGACTGAACCATCGAGGGCCTTTACAATGGAGACACCAAAAGAAGAAATTGTTAAGAACCAGAATCTAAAAGGATATTAAGATATCTTTAATACTCCTCGAGTTACATGCATTCAAACTTGAGACAAAAAACACAAGAAGTGCTTATTTCCCATTTTTGAACGGTCACCGTTGGCATATAATGCGACAAACATTGATAAAGTCAACAGATTTCACTAATAGACCTACCAATCTCTCTTTGAAAATAAAATGATGATGCTGCCATCTTTCTAAAGTCATTTTTACACCCCTGTAATTTGCCTCCAAATCTCAGGTGATAATTGCCATTTTGACCCCCCTCTACAAAACAGTGGATTACTCAATAAAAATACATCTGTGACATTTCATATTTTGGCTTTCATCACTATTTATGTTTGTCTTTCTACAGAAAAAATATTAACAAAATCAAAAATTGGAGCCGGGAAATTTGGTTGATTTGACACGGATTGCCCCATTAGCAGTAAACGGGCTGCATGAATAAAGGCTGGAGTGCAAGAGATCGAGTGTCGTATTTGAGTATTTTACGATTACAGGCGACTGTAGTGACTCTTCGGCGACTGATGCGCTTGTTTTTAACGTGACTTCTCTGTTTACTTCACACGTGCCGCTTGTTTTTCTGAACACTGAAGACCCGGGTTAAGTGTGTTTGTGGCCAGTGCCACTCTCTCTGAGGTCTCTCGGTAGAGACGAAAAGGTTTTTGCGTAATGATAGGGATTAACATTTGTGTGTGTGTGTGTGTGTGTGTGTTAGCGCGCAGTATCTCGTCCTGAGATCTGCGGGCTCATTAACACTTTCCAGCCCTCTCTTCTAAGTGTGAAACAGGCCTATTGTTAAACGAACAGAGAAAAGAGGGAGAATTATAATAAGCACTTAATATAATCTCATTTAGCGGCTCAGAGGAACGTCCTAGAATGCCAGCGATACCGGTCAGTGGTCATCGTTAATTGCGTGTGAATCAGTGATGGCCGTCTAAAAAAAATAGCCCATCACTGACTTTGCAGAGATGTCTAAATTTAGGGCGCTGCCACGCGCAACGTTTTTGGCCCCCCACTGGGGCCACATTGGGCCCACATCGCCTCACCAACAAACGAATGGTGGGCGACAGAAAGAGACAAGAGGGAAGCGTGCCTCAGTGACAGCTTGCTTTACCGAAGTGAACAATGGAAGTATTGTTCGGTAGGGGATCTGGCATGACACCTTCTTTGCGCTTTGCAGCATCTCGGGAGATCAACTTAGAAAATAGATTTCACTATGTGTGTGTGTGTGTGTGTGTGTAAAACATGCATATGGACGTCTGAAACGCTGTCATTTTAAAGCTTTATTGAAAGACAATTATTTGAGTGATTCAACTTGGTACGTGGTCACAACACCCAATTCAGAAAACATGGAAACACGCTGACAAACACCCGTTTCAATGCTTTAGCTGATGAAGATAAAGAGTTTTTTTGTGGATATTAGTATTGGAGCTCATATTATCTTTTTATTTTTGTACAATGACAATAAGCATAAAAATGTTAGATTGTCTTTGACATCGGTACTAGTATTAGAACGAACTAGCATTGAAGCTTGTATCTTGTTGTTTTAAACTTATTGCATTTGTACAATGACGATAAGCATCTGTCTTAATTTTACTAGTAAAGATCAAATTATTTATAAAGATGCCATATTGTCTTTGCTATTGGTACTAGTATTAGAGCTAACTAGTGTGGGAGGTTTTATCTTGTTGTTTTATCGAATCTTGTTCAGCCCTCTAGAATGCGAGTAAATCACGAGTAAATGCGAATAAATAATGCTAATAAATTCTTAGAATTTATTCTCCAGTGTGTGTGTGTGTGTGTGTGTGTGTGTGTGTTAGAGACGAAGTATAAGTTTAGCATAGATCTATTTACACTCGCTGAACACTCTGAGCGCTTGAGAGTTTCGCTCTCCGTTACGCGAGTTCAGCTCAATGGACGCACAGTGTACCTGTATTTGACGTACCGTAAACTCTTGAGTGAAGGCTTATGACTCGCTATGTCAAAATAACGGAGTTCACAAACTGAGATGCACTGTGTATTCTGACACCTTTCTATCAGAACCAGCATTAACTTCTGGAGCAGTTTGAGCTCCAGTAGCTCGTCTGTTTGATCGGACCACACGGGCCAGCCTTCGCTCCCCACGTGTATCAATGAGCCTTGGCCGCCCATGACCCTGTCTCCGGTTCTCCACTGTTCCTTCCTTGGAGCACTTTTGATAGATCCTGACCACTGCAGACCGGGAACACCCCACAAGAGCTGCAGTTTTGGAGATGCTCTGACCCAGTCGTCTAGCCATCACAATTTGGCCCTTGTCAAACTCGCTCAAATCCTTACGCTTGCCCATTTTTCCTGCTTCTAACACATCAACTTTGAGGACAAAATGTTCACTTGCTGCCTAATATATCCCACCCACTAACAGGAGCCGTGATGAAGAGATCAGTGTCATAATGTTATGCCTGATTGGTGTATGTAATAGTATATCAGCCAATGGCGATTCTATTGCCAAGGCGCCATTTTATACAATGACAGTAAGCATATGGCTTGACTAGTAAAATTACATTATGTTTAAAGATTCCACTAGTATTAAAACTGATTTTGTTGTTTTAATGAATCTTGTTGTATTTAATGACAATAAGCTTCTGGCTTGACTTGACTAGTATAGCATTGGAGTATTAGTATGAGTATTGTATAGTAAAGTATAAGTATTGGAACTAATCATGTTGGTTTAACTCATTTTGTTGTGTTTGTGTAGTCAGATTATGTATAAAGATCCCAGATTGTCTTTGGTACTTGTATTAGAAGTATGAGATTCAATTCTAGTTTATATGTCCATTATCCATTAGCATTACACTGAACATCACACTTTCCATCTGTGTTTCAATGGCTCTGTATTTGTACTCTTGACTCTAATGACTAGCATTAGAGCTAATCTCATTGTTTACGCTAATCTTCCTTGACTAGTACGTCTAAAGATCCCAGCTTTAGTATAAATACATCTACTAAACCAAACCTGTTTATTTCAGTAGATGTATGTTTGTCACTAGCTAGCACTAAAATAAAGTATTAGAACTAAATAATTATTTAACTTAACGTTGTAGCTGTGCAACGGCAAAAAAGAGATTGGCTTGATTAGACTGGTGGAGATATGAGGAATGCATATCATGTTTATGCATAACTCAACACACACAGCAAAAAACTATTTTCCTTTTTCCTTTTATTTTTCTTAAATCAAGATGATGCATCAAAATGAAGTGAGATTACGCTTAAAACAAGAACAAATATCTTCCAGTGGGGTCAGAAGAATAAAATAGTTTATTTCTCTGGTATATATATGTTATACTCTGGTGGCGTGACACTTGCCACGCTTGTTTATTGCCTTTTTACAATATGAAATATTTTAGTAATCATCATAAATCAAAAGATTAAACATGAATAATTTGAATAATATAATAATTTAATTAAATATTTAAATAATATAATTCATATTTTCTCATTTTATATGTCTTATATTATCCTTTTAGTGTAGAATGAGCAAAGCTGATTTGTTTTTAGGATGACAACATTTTTTAAAAGTAACAGCGTTCGTCAATGTCAAAATGATCGAGATGGCCAATCAAATCAAAGAAGGCGGGTCTTACCTTCATACTGTCACGGTCACAACGCAACGAGAGTTCGTGGAAAGATGTCTTCAAAACTGTTTTACTGACAGTAAGACTATCTAGTGATGCAAACAACTTTTTATGAAATTTTGCCGTTTTGAATTGAAAAAATGCGATCATGATTTATGTAATTCATAAATGAATGTGACGACGAGGCAAAAAAGTTAGCATTTTCTACATATTAGATATACAAATAAGAGTGAATCTGTGCACATTTTAAAACAAAATATTATTTGCAAATAGCTTTGATTGATTATTTCATTAGCCTACTACAGTTAGACCTAAGACTTATTTTACTATTCTTATTTATTTATTCCCTTAAATCCCCTTTAATTCCTTCAATTCCTTTATTATTATTATTATTATTTATCATAATATAAATTATCCCCCGAGGTGCCCCCCCAAGCACGAAAGTGAAACGAGAATGCATCCCGTGAAAACCGTTTTAAAAATTGGTCATTGCCTTCCCATGGAAATTTTTGCAATATCAACTTCAAATTTGATATCACATGTTGTTTTGTTGTTTTCTGGCTCTACTAGAGCAGGTTTTCCTGCTTGAATGTTGATTATTTCCCCATATTCTCCATTGTTGCGGCTCCTCTCTTCCCAGTCTGTCAGTAACGCTCTGTTTAGTTCCTGTCTCTATGAAGCCCCGCCTTCTGAACAGCACACTGTGCTCTGATTGGTCGGCTGGAGCAGTGTGTTGTGATTGGTCAATCGCGCCCAGCGTGTTTGGGTAACTGATATTGATTCTTAAATATAATAATAAATTTAATTAAATTTTTAAAAATTAAATGTCTTGAAAATTAAATGTCTTGAAAATTTAAAAGTCTTAATATATATATATATATATATATATATATATATATACACACTCACCTAAAGGATTATTAGGAACACCATACTAATACTGTGTTTGACCCCCTTTCGCCTTCAGAACTGCCTTAATTCTACGTGGCATTGATTCAACAAGGTGCTGAAAGCATTCTTTAGAAATGTTGGCCCATATTGATAGGATAGCATCTTGCAGTTGATGGAGATTTGTGGGATGCACATCCAGGGCACGAAGCTCCCGTTCCACCACATCCCAAAGATGCTCTATTGGGTTGAGATCTGGTGACTGTGGGGGCCATTTTAGTACAGTGAACTCATTGTCATGTTCAAGAAACCAATTTGAAATGATTGGAGCTTTGTGACATGGTGCATTATCCTGCTGGAAGTAGCCATCAGAGGATGGGTACATGGTGGTCATAAAGGGATGGACATGGTCAGAAACAATGCTCAGGTAGGCCGTGGCATTTAAACGATGCCCAATTGGCACTAAGGGGCCTAAAGTGTGCCAAGAAAACATCCCCCACACCATTACACCACCACCACCAGCCTGCACAGTGGTAACAAGGCATGATGGATCCATGTTCTCATTCTGTTTACGCCAAATTCTGACTCTACCATCTGAATGTCTCAACAGAAATCCAGACT
This sequence comes from Rhinogobio ventralis, assembly GCA_039654625.1. Classification (NCBI taxonomy): domain Eukaryota; kingdom Metazoa; phylum Chordata; class Actinopteri; order Cypriniformes; family Gobionidae; genus Rhinogobio; species Rhinogobio ventralis. The sequence goes on from CM077209.1 coordinate 1,744,438, forward strand.
CATCAGACCAGGCAACATTTTTCCAGTCTTCAACTGTCTAATTTTGGTGAGCTCGTGCAAATTGTAGCCTCTTTTTCCTATTTGTAGTGGAGATGAGTGGTACCCGGTGGGGTCTTCTGCTGTTGTAGCCCATCCGCCTCAAGGTTGTGCGTGTTGTGGCTTCACAAATGCTTTGCTGCATACCTCGGTTGTAACGAGTGGTTATTTCAGTCAAAGTTGCTCTTCTATCAGCTTGAATCAGTCGGCCAATTCTCCTCTGACCTCTAGCATCAACAAGGCATTTTCGCCCACAGGACTGACGCATACTGGATGTTTTTCCCTTTTCACACCATTCTTTGTAAACTCTAGAAATGGTTGTGCGTGAAAATCCCAGTAACTGAGCAGATTGTGAAATACTCAGACCGGCCCGTCTGGCACCAACAACCATGCCACGCTCAAAATTGCTTAAATCTCCTTTCTTTCCCATTCTGACATTCAGTTTGGAGTTCAGGAGATTGTCTTGACCAGGACCACACCCCTAAATGCATTGAAGCAACTGCCATGTGATTGGTTGATTAGATAATTGCATTAATGAGAAATTGAACAGGTGTTCCTAATAATCCTTTAGGTGAGTGTATATATATATATATATATATTTGTTTTTTTTAATGAATTAAAAAAGTAATGGAAATTAAAAAAGAAAAATATTAATAAATCAGGCCTTATTGTCTAGGAATTGGTGTAAAATATTGTATAATATTTATTAGGGCTGGGTAAAAAATATTGATTTCTTGATTTTAATCGATTCTCATTTTTATGAACTGATATTGATTCTTAAATTTTCAGTTGATGAATGAACGTAACTTTGTAGAGCCCCATCCCAATCAATCGCAGTCATCTTTGTGCTTTGTTACTTTTGATAAGATACAAAGTCTCAGATTTCAAAAAATGTCCATTTTATTACGAAATGTAAATCAATCTGTTTTGGTGCTGTTTAAAGTGGCGTGACAGATCGCAGTAGCGCACGTCAACCGATCATCTCCTCCGCTTTAATGCCAGTTACAGCGCCAAATAAACCTCAATGAACGTCTGACTCTGAAGGTGTGCTAAAAGATGAAGACTCACGTCACATGTAATCGCCCAATCGGTGTTTCAACCGCGGAAAGACGTCAATAACGTCACATTTACCTCAGAAAAACCATATTCAGTGTCCATAAACTCATTAGTCTGCTAGAAAAATGAACTCTAGAGATCAGCGTTTGGATAAATATATGCACCACGTTACATAGGCTATTCATTATCATTTTTAATGTTCTTCAATATTAATGCATGTTTGAATAAATCCATCAAGTTTTTATGATTGCCACCATTTAAATGTTAAAAAACAAATTGGAGTAGAAATATGAAGTTAGTAATATAACTTTATTATTGTAAAAAAACATCCTTGAGTGTAATTCATGTTTGTATTTAAATCAGTTGACCTTTAATATTATAGTAATGTACCAACTGACTCCCATGTATAGTTTACAGCAGTAGTTAAGTAGATAGATTGCCATGTACTGTGATATATATCCACAATAATCGATATTGAATGGTGAAATTTGTGTCAATACCCAACTAACTCAACCAGGCTCCGCCCCTTTATTCTGCATGAATTATTATAATGAGGAATATTGTGACGTGTTGGTTCCCGGAAGAAAACTCAAAACTGCAATGGAGGCGTTTCAGGAGTTCAGAAACACTGACACTGATATAAGGAAGAACTCCCGCGCTCAAACAGCAATAGGTCCTCTTTAAGAATATTTAGACAAAAAAACAAAGTAAGACATTTTTTTTGCAGTGCAGGCAGCCGCGCATTCACACGCAAACGCACACATGCAGTTTGTGATTGCTGATGTCATCTCTCTCTCTCTCTCTCTCTCTGTGTGCTTTGGGCAGATGCTTAGCCCCCCCCCCCCCCCACACACACACACACTGCTTTCTGCGTGTTAGTCTTTGTGTGTCTTAATTGAGACCGCCACTCTGTTTAAAGAGCTCTTTAATGCGTATTGAAACAGGGCAAGTGCTGGAGGTTAAATAGGTCTTAATACAGCTACTTAATCCGTTCATTACACGGGATCTTAGGCTGGTCCGGGGGCCGAGAGCGGGGCCATTAATTAGCATCGCCTCTGGGCCCCTGTAGTGAACATGAGGGGGAGGGACGGAGACGCTGAAGGTTAAAGTTGAGGCGCGGATCCTCCGAGACTCCAGAGAAAAGTGCCATTGAGTCCGTTCTGAGCCGCCCAGCGGTGCCTCTTTCTATTCAGCGCTTGTTGTGCTTTCTGTTTGCTTTTCTGCTCCATTAGTTTGCTGAAGGAGAACCCGGCCGAACAGAAAGACTGGAGGTGGAAAATTAATGAAGGCCTGATTGAGGAGGTGGAGGCCAGTCACTGGGAGAAGGATGATTTGATGGGGTTTTAAGGAGCGCTGCGGATCGCTTTAGTTGTATTGATGATGAGCTAATGCCGGTTTATCTTTGTCTTCAGTCTCGAATGCTGTGAAGATGTTCGGCCCCCATGTTAACTTAATGCAAAAGTCCTGCTGACATACTGTAAAAGTATAGAGCTATTGAATTTGATTAAATAAAAAATAATTAAATTGTTGATTTAAAATGAATGAGGAGAGCTTATTACACTGACTATAGACCCAAACTATTCATTCATTCATGCATTATAATACATATTATCATAGACGTCTTTATACAGACCCAAACACTAACTATTTATATATATATATCAAAAGTTATTATTACTATTAAATTACTATTTTTAATGTTTTCGAAAAAAGTCTCTCAAGGCTCATCAAGGCTGCATTTATTTGATCAAAAATACAGAAAAAATGTAATATTGTGAAATATTATTACAATTTAAAACAATGGTTTTCTATTTTAATATACTTTAAAATATAATTTATTTCTGTGATGCAAAGCTGAATTTTCATCAGCCATTCCTCCAGTCTTCAGTGTCACATGATCCTTCAGAAATCACATATATATAGATGTATATTAGAATATATATATAGATATATAGAAATATGTATATGCACACATGTATTTAGTTATTTAAATCATCATATATCATAGACTTCCATTGTTTTTATGTAAAGTTATTACACTGACTACAGACCCGGAACTAAAAAAATATTTATTTATGTATTTATTATCATAGGCTTCTATTTTTTATGTTCTTACTGACTACAGACCCAAACTAATAGAAACTTATTTAAATGTTAGAATTTAATTTAACCTAATAACATTTTATTTATTCGTTAATATTTTAAAAATATCTGAATCCACACACTGCAGTTGTTTGGTTTTGCAGAGGTTGTGCAAACGTTCTCGTGTTGGTGTGTTTCTGTCTCTCTCTCTCTCTCTCTCTCTCTCTCTCTCTCTCTCTCTCTCTCTCTCTCTCTCTCTCTCTCTCTCTCCACCCCGACCCCCCCCCCCCCCCCATCACTCCTCTCACTTTCTCTCACTGTATATTTTAGCACTTTCTCTTAAGACTCGACTCGCTTTAACAAACACGGCCAAAAATCCAGACGACTCGCGCAGAGAATTCTCTCTCTCTCTGTCGTTCAGAGCAGGCGGGTTGGAAGACACTCTCTTATCAGAGGAATTTCGCGCTGTATTTTTAATATGTATCTTTTAACACCTGTAAATGTCGTGTGTGATATTCCGGGTAACGAGTGTGTGTGTGTGTGTGTGTGTGTGCGTGTGCATGGTAATGAATTCTCAAAGGGGGAAGTCTGCGTATGCATAAATGCATCATGGAAATGAAGGCGCACTCTATACGTGTCATGTGAACGCGTGTCTCAGAGTTCTGTGCTCAACACCAGAGAGACGGAGACATGTTTAGACAGCCTCGTTAGTCTTATTAATTAACTTTCTATTGAGAAATCAAGCCCAAGCTGCACAAAACTCACACTGAGCGCGTGCAACTACGCCTGTGACATCTGAAGCGTTTCTGTTTCTAAAAATGATCCGTGCATGAGTTCATCTTGACGCATAATTATCGGCGGTATTTCAGTAAATGGGTCATTCTGAGGAATGCAGCCGTTTGTGCTGAAAGTAAACATTTTATATTTGTGCATTTGGCAGATGGTTTAATGCAAAGGGAATTGCATTGCACTGAAGGTTTACGTTTGATCAGTTCATGCATTCCCTGAGAATCGAACCCAAGACCTTGGCGTTGCAAGCGTTTAAAAGCCTTTAATGTTTGTTACAATGCAAACCATCACTGCCAAACACCAAGAGTTATTTATCATAACTACATCTAGGCCAATTCATAAAGTGCTTTATTACTTTAAACCTGACTTTATACTTATAAATATTATTTATTCATATGAAATTAGTCATAAATCACACATTATAATTAGAAAAATATTAGTAATCTAAGATATTTAATCTATTTACATGCAGTCAATATTCTTGTGATTTTATGTATCAAATATTTTTTTTTTACCATAAAAGAGTTGAATGGCAAATTAAGTAAATGTATTTATTTGAATCAAAACGGTTGTCTAGAATATAAAATATAAATGCTAAAAACATACAAAATGTGTCTCAGTTCTATTTACAGAGGATTTTTTCAATTAATTTACAATGACTATTCAAATTTCGCATGTTTGTGTAATTGTATGCTGAAAAAAGCGCATCTCGTGTGTTTGTGGGCGCAGACAGTCACACGCCGCTCTCAGATGCTGTAAGAACACAGTAATTAATGTTCCCCGTGATAACGAGTTCAACTCGTTACAGAAACACATCCAGTGTTAGAACACTGCCCGAAATCAGCCCAATTATTTCCCCAGAGCCGGTTCATGTGCCACACACACACACGCATGCACGCACACACACACACACACACACACACACACACACACTCATATACTCACACACAATCACACACACACACTTACACACACACTCATACATCCGCGCATGCACGCACACGCACACACTCACTCACACACACACACTCACACACACACATGCATGCACGCACAAACACACACACGCACTCATATACTCACACACAATCACACACACTGACACACACACTCATACACCCGCGCATGCACGCACGCACGCACACGCACACACTCACTCACTCACACACACACACACTCGCATACTCACACACACTTTCACACACACACACACACACACGCACACACGCGCATGCACGCACACACACACACTCATATACTCACACACAATCACACACACTCATACACCCACGCATGCACGCACACACTCACACAAACACACTCTCTCACAAACACACACTCACACACACGCATGCACGCACACACACACACACACACACACACTCATATACTCACACACACTCACACACTTACAAACACACTCATACACCCGCGCATGCACGCACACGCACGCACACACTCACTCGCACACACTCACTCACACACACACACACACTCATATACTCACACACTCACACACTTACAAACACACTCATACACCCATGCATGCACGCACACGCACGCACACACTCACTCGCACACACTCACTCACACACACACACACACACACACTCACACACACTCATATACTCACACACTCACACACTTACACACACACTCATACACCCACGCATGCACGCACACACTCACTCACACAAACACATTCTCTCACAAACACACACTCACACACACGCATGCACGCACACACACACACTCATATACTCATATACTTACACACTCAAACACACACACTTACACACACACTCATACACCCGCGCATGCATGCACACACTCACTCACACACACACTCGCACACACACACACACGCATGCACGCACACACACATGCATGCATGCACACACACACACACACTCATATACTCACACACACTCACACACTTACACACACACTCATACACCCGCGCATGCACGCTATGCACACGCACACACTCACTCACACACACTCTTTCACACTCGCGCACTCACACACACACATGCACGCACACACACACACTCATATACTCACACACACTCACACACACTCATATACTCACACACACTTACACACACACTCATACATCCGCGCATACACACACACACTCACTCACTCACTCACACACACACACACACTCTCACACACACTCACACTCATACACACACTCACACGCACACTCACACACACACACTCACTCATATACTCACACACTACCCCTACCCCTAAACCTACCCATCACACACACACACACACACTACCCCTAAACCTACCCATCACACACACACACACACACACACACACACATTACTCCTAAACCTACCCATCACACACACACACCCACCCACACACACTACCCCTACCCCTAAACCTACCCATCACAGGAAACTTTCTGCATTTTAAACATTGTTTAGTATGTTTTTAAAGCTATTTTTATTATGAGGACACAGGAAATGTCCTCATAAACTACGTTTACGTTGTAATACCAGTGTAATACCCATGTCATTATACAAATTTGTGTCCTCATAAATCATAAACATGCACACTCACACACACACACAGAGACACACACTCGTTTGAGATGTGAGTTGTTAGTTTTGCTCTTTCTTTGTTCTGCTCTTCATGCCCAGACAGATTCCTCTCTATTGATCAGAGTGTGTGTGGATCAATCGGAGCGATCGATGTGTGATATGAGTGTGTGTGTGAGATTTTCACCTCCACATGTTTGAACAGAGATGTGGCTTGTTACCGCGGCGCCCGTCTCTCTCACCTCTCCATCCGTCGGTCGGTCCGGGAGTGTTTGCCGTCCTCCTCCGTGTTTTATCCCCACACACTCTCAGACGGATGTGTTAATAGATACCGTGTCTTATTTTCTCACTTCAGTGGGATGCACTAGAGAAGAGGCCGCCTGTGAGTGTGTGTGTGTGTGTGTGTGAGGGGTCAAATCTGGGTCAGGGGGCACAAGTTCATGTTTGGGGGAGGGCGGGGCTCCGTCTCTCGGGTGTTTGCACTCATGGACCTCGGGGGGACGTTTAGCTGTGATTGGCTGATGTCATGAGCGCTGCTTTCTGCTCTTTAGCTCCAGATGAGCAAACCGTCACACACTTGTGATGCTGAGAAAACTTTTCAACTGTTCACTTTAGGAGCTTAAGGAAATATAGGCATTTGGTTTGATTTTATTCTGTTCTGTGTCAGCTATGCAGAAGTACAGTGCTGAACTCTTCTCTTTGGCAAGCAGTACATGTGTATATGTATATGTATTTATTTAATTTAAATAAATCATTATTTTAATTGTATTATTTATTTGTTTTGTTTATTTTACTTATTTATTTAAATGACTAATTATTAGTTTTTATTGAATTTATTTGCTATATTTATTTAGAATTTTTTGTGTGTGTATTAATTTGTTTATTTCCTTTTTATTTATTTTTAATAATTCATTGATGAATATATTTATTTAATAATTAATTAATATTTTTTTTGTTTTTAAATATATATATATATATATATATATATATATATATATAATTTATTTATAATAATATATATTATATAATTTTTTTTATTTCAATATTTATTTAATGTAATTTACTTTATTTTTTCATTTTTACGTTTGGGAGCTTTAATTTAATTTAATTTAATCTAATTTAATTTAATTTAATTATTTAGTTTAGTTTTATTATTTTTTATTTTATTACTTAATTTAATTTAATTTAATTATTTATTTAATTTAATTTAATTATTTTATTTTCCATTGGTTCAGTGCTTTACCCAGAGCCGGCGGTAGATTTACAGCTGGATAGAGTACTGTCAATATTTAGTGTGTGTGTATGGAAATGTGTATTTAGCTGTGAAAACAGTTTGAGTATCACCACAGACCACTGCCGCAGATCTGATCTTGCTGTTTCTCATCTTGCCGTCTCACACACACAGGTAAGTGTGATCACAATGAGCCTTCGAAGACCCTTCATGTCACAGCATCAGGACCGCAGCATCACTGCTGATCATGTGACGCGTCTCCCAGCAGCGCACGGAAAGGTTAGACGGATCACAGAGGATCAGAGTTTACACAGTGTCAGTGATAGAGCGAGACAGACAGAGAGACTGTATGGCTCACAGCCAAAGTGTTGCTTGTGCTCTAAATTCCTCAATTTCCTTTCTTCCAGCCCGCCGTTTCCTCTTTTTCTAGCAGACCAAGATGAGAGAGAGAGAGAGACTGATCACACTGATCTCAGACCAATGGCAGTGAGTAAATACAACAACATCATCTCAAAGCACTTGACATTGAGAGACACAAGGTTACCACACACACACACACACACCTCCTGTGTAAGGTGTGTCCGTCCCGCTGTGGGTCACTCATCTGTACAGACAACAGATGCTCTCATCAGAAAGTCCACCTGTAACACACACACACACATGCATACACACATTTACTCAGCTCTTGCATAAACGTCTGTTGTTTCAACAGTATAACGCTGATTATAATACAGAGTATAGACATGTGTCTGTGCATGACCTTTAACCCCACGACTGCAGACCTTGCTAACCTCTGACCCCACTTCACACGGCTAATGTGGCTTTTAGCAGCTCTGAGAGACGTTTTGCTGCTTTTACACGATGATGCAACACTGACAGTTTTTACATGTTCTGAACGCCGCTAGTCGACTGTTGCTGGGATGTTTTGGCTGTTGGAAAGTCAAAAAAGCGCCAATTAAACCAAAGGCAAAAGAGAGTAAAATACTGATTTCATCTTTAGGAGGTCATGTTGCTAGGTTGTTTTTGGTGGGGGGTGGAGGGAGGTTCTGGGGTATTGTGATTGCTTACTATGGTGTTTGGTGGTTGCTAGGGTGTTTTCAGGGGGGTCTAGGGTATTTTGGTTGCTTATTAGGGTGTTTTGGGTGGTTGCTATGGTGTTTTCGGGGGGGGGGGGGGTTCTGGGTATTTTTGTTGCTTACTAGGGGGTTTTAGGTGGTTGCTAAGGTGTTTTGAGGGGGGAGTCTGGGGTATTTTTGGTTGCTTACGAGGGTGTTTTAGTGGTTTCTAGGGTGTTTTTGGGAGGGGGGTTTTGGGGTATTTGGGTTGCTTACTAGGGTGATTTGATGGGTGTTTTGGGTGGTTGCTATGGTGTTTTTGGGAGGGGGTGTTCTGGGGTATTTGGTTGCTTACAAGGGTGTTTTGGGTGGTTGCTAGGGGTTTTTTTTGGAGGGGGGGGGGTCTGGGGTATTTTGGTTGCTTACTAGAGTGATTTGGGTGGTTGCTAGGGTGTTTTGGGTGGGGTGGGGGTTTAGGGTATTTAAGTTGCTTACTAGGGTATTTTGATGGTTGCTAGGGTGTTTTTTGGGGGGGAAGTTGGGGTATTTTGGTTGCTTACTAGGGTGTTTTGGTGGTTGCTAGGGTGTTTGGGGGCGTGGTTATGGGGTATTTTGGTTGCTTACTAGGGTGTTTTGGGTGGTTGCTAGGGTGTTTTTTTGGGAGGGGGGGTTTGTGTTGGGGTATTTTGGTTGCTTACTAGGGTGTTTTGGTGGTTGCTAGGGTGTTGCTAGGGTGTTGCTAGGGCGTTTGGGGGGGGGGGGGTTATGGGGCATTTTGGTTGCTTACTAGGGTGTTTTGGGTGGTTGCTAGATTGGTCTGGGTAGTTGCTTGGTAGTTGCTAGGGTGTCTGTATATAGAAACAAAGTGTTTCCCTTTAAATCTATCCGGGCTGCAATGTGCAACTTGAACTGTTCAGATCAGGGATCTTGTTCAAAATCAATTACAAAATAGAACGAAACGATTTTACATTTTGCAGCTGAACGAGACACTCAGGTCAGCACATCTTTAACACACACATATATTCACTCATAATCAGACCTGCTCAGAAATGGATTCAATTAAACAAAAGGCAATAGAAAGTGAAACACTGAGTTGAGTAAAGAGAGTTCATCTTTAGGAGGTCATGTGATCTCTGTCTGCTGTCTCTCAGGGTGGCATGAGCTGGCACAGTTCAGAGCCCTACAGAGATGCATATGATTAGCTGGACCATTGGGCAGCTTGGCCACGGTGCCACCCTGTGCCTTCGGCTGGCATCGACAGGGCAAGGGCAAGGGCGAAGGAGCCGTGCCAACGTGAAGCTGGAGATGGCATCATGCCTGGCCGAGCCCAGCGGCGCTCCTGTATTGTTGCGTTCGCGTGCGACAGAAGATGCGGCACAGAACAGATTGAGGAGAAATCAGCGTTTGTGTGTTTTATTTGTCACATTGATACTGACAGATGTGTTTAAACCACAGATAGACCTTTTAAAACGTTTTTAGTATGTAAGATGATAAATTGATTTTCAATAAATAGTGAAATATATTCATTATAATCATAACAAATATTTCTTTGTATTTAATGGAGTTTTTGGTTATTTTATGCCACATCAAATAATTTTCATTAGATATTTGACATATTTAACACCAGTACTATATCCATTTTATGAATATTTATGAACATGTATGAATGGGGTTTGAAGCGTGGCGGATTTTACACACAAATATTCCAAAGCACTGTTATAAACGTGAATTTAAATATATATATATATATTTTAGTTTAAATAGTCAAAATGAAATAGAGGCTTATAAAATTATTTAATTAAAAATAATAATTAAAGACAATTTTTTTTTAAAAGATTACAATTAAATCAAGGCAAAATAAAAAATAAATTAAAACCTTTATTTTATTTAAATACAAAATAAAAAAAGTCTTGAAAGACTTAAATGAAAAGGATGTTATTTTAATTAAAATTATAATTACATAAAGACAATATTTCATATTTAATAATTTAATTAAAACACCTTTATTTTAATTTGACAAAATAAAATTAAGGCTTTTTAAAGTTTAAAAACATTCAAATGCTTTATTTTAATAAAAAATTAGACGCACACACACACTCACTCACACATGTTTGTTTTTGTGAATTGTGGGGACATTCCATAGGCGTAATGGTTTTTATACTGTACAAACCGTATTTTCTATCCCCCTACACTACCCCTACCCCTAAACCTACCCATCACACACACACACACACACACACACTACCCCTACCCCTAAACCTACCCATCACACACACACACACACACACACACTACCCCTACCCCTAAACCTACCCATCACACACACACACACACACACACACTACCCCTACCCCTAAACCTACCCATCACACACACACACACACACACACACTACCCCTACCCCTAAACCTACCCATCACACACACACACACACACACACACTACCCCTACCCCTAAACCTACCCATCACACACACACACACACACACACTACCCCTACCCCTAAACCTACCCATCACACACACACTACCCGTACCCCTAAACCTACCCATCACACACACACACACACACACACACACACTACCCCTACCCCTAAACCTACCCATCACACACACACACACACTACCCCTACCCCTAAACCTACCCATCACACACACACACACACACTACCCCTACCCCTAAACATACCCATCACACACACACACACACACACACACTACCCCTACCCCTAAACCTACCCATCACACACACATACACACACACACACACTACCCCTACCCCTAAACCTACCCATCACACACACACACACACACACTACCCCTACCCCTAAACCTACCCATCACACACACACACACACACTACCCCTACCCCTAAACCTACCCATCACACACACAGACACACACACACACACACACTACCACTACTCCTAAACCTACCCATCACACACACTCACACTCACTCACACACACACACAAACACTCACTCACTCACACACTCACACACTCACACACACACACACACACACACACACACTCACACACACACACAAACACAAACACACACACACACACACACTCACACACTGTTCCACACACACTCACGCAGACCAGTCAGGGTGCCCATGCTGACCCCGGTCCACCGCCGAAAGACACACAGACACTCTCACACACACACACTCACACACACACACACACACTCAAACACACACACACACACACTCACACACACACAGATACACATTCAAACACACACTTACTCACTCACACACACACTCACACACACACACACACACACAGATACACACTCACACACTCAAACGCACACACACACACACACTGCTGTCAGAGAGAGTGTAAGACAGAGCGAGAACGCTGTTCTTCTACAGGACTGCATTTCTTCACACCTCCGGCTCGAGCTCGTGCTGCATCTGTTTTCTCTTTCTGTCTTCCTCCAAACTGAGGCTTTCAGGAGGAAAACGTCACGCGGTTTGTCTTTAAAACAGTGTTGGTTAATTAATACGACTGAAAGCAATCGCAGCAAATGTTTCACAGCGCATCGAAGAATAATCAACCTCATCTGACTCCTGAATATTCAGATGAGGATGATGACAAATCACTTCTTGTCTTCATCACTGTCAGCATTAGTTATGTATGAATATATGAATGCATCTGTTCGCTAGTTATTTATACATTATAATTAGCATTCCTAGAACTTTATGTTACAGATACGCCACATGCGTTTGAAGAGGCTGACGAGTGTTTTTAGACATGAAAAGTGTCTGTGCATGACCTTTAAACCCACGACTGCAGAGTTGCTGACCTCTGACCCCACTTCACACGGCTAATGTGGCTTTTAGCAGCTCTGAGAGACATGATGATGACACGAGGTAAAGTTTGGGCTCGTAAGCTGCTTTTACATGATGATGCAACGTTGACTGTTTTTACATGTTCTGAACGACGCTAGAGTGCTGCTGGGATGTTTTGGGTGGTTGCTAGGGTGTTGCTAGGGTTTTTTTGGGGGGTGGAGTCTGGGGTATTTTGGTTGCTTACTATGGTGTTTTGGTGGTGTTTAGGGTGTTTTGAGGGTGGTGGGGTCTAGGGTATTTTGTTTTTTTTGGTGTTTTGTGTGGTTGCTAGGGTGTTTTGTGTGGGTGGGGGTTCAGGGGTATTTTTTATTGAATACTATGGTGTTTTGGCTGGGGGGTCCTGGGGTATTTTGGTTGCTTACTAGGGTGTTTTGGGTGGTTTCTAGGGTGTTTTGGGTGGGTTCTAGGGTGTTTTGAGGAGGGGGGGGTCTGGGGTATTTTGTTTACTATGGTGTTTTGGGTGGTTGTTAGGGTGTTGCTGGGGGTGGGGGTCTGGACTATTTTGGTTGCTTACTAGGGTGTTTTGGGTGGTTGCTAAGGTGTTTTGAGGGGGGGGGGGGTATTTTGGTTGCTTTCTAGGGTGTTTTGGGTGGTTGCTAGTGTGTTGCTAGGGGGGGTCTGGACTATTTTGGTTGCTTACTAGGGTGATTTGGGTGGTTGCTCTGGTGTTTTTGGGAGGGGGTATTTGGGTTGCTTACTAGGGTGTTTTGGTGGTTGCTAGGGTGTTGCTAGTGTGTTTTTTGGAGGGGGGGTTATGGGACATTTTGGTTGCTTATTAGGGTGTTTTGGGTGGTTGCTAGATTGGTCTGGGTAGTTGCTTGGTAGTTGCTAGGGTGTCTGTATATAGAAACAAAATGTTTCCCTTTAAATCTATCCGGGCTGCAATGTGCAACTTGAACTGTTCAGATCAGGGATCTTGTTAAAAATCAATTACAAAATAGAAAGAAACGATTTTACATTTTACAGCTGAACAAGACACTCAGGTCAGCACATCTTTAACACACACATATATTCACTCATAATCAGACCTGCTCAGAAATGGTGTGATGGAGAGACAGACAGACAGAGAGAGAGAGAGAGAGAGAGAGAGAGATGTGGGGGGGCTTCTGCCTGGTTAATCATAATGTAGTTTTAATTAAAAACTCTGTGTCAAAGGGTTTAGCTCAGAGATCAGAGCCAGATTGCAGCGCGGCAGCAGATCACTGAGAGCACAAACATACATCACACACACACAGTGCCATATTAAACGTGAGTGTGTGTGTGTGTGTGTGGAGGGACAGCTTGTCATGTTGATCAGGTCTCGGTGTGAACGAGGTATCAGGGAAGGACATCAGGCCAGTTCCTTTGGATTATTCTCTCTCTCTCTCTCTCTCTCTCCCGTGTGCTTGTTGAGGAGCGTTTGCCGGCGTGTGCGGTTAGTCACTGTGAAAGCAGCTCTGGGGTGTGTGTGTGTGTTTACCGCACATGTAACAAAAACATCACAGAACTTAGAAACACAAAGCCAGAGGTGATTGTGTGTACTTCACTAGACTTTTACATTTTCTGAAGAACATGCAAAGGATGTTTGTTCATGGAACAGTTTCTTTGCTACTGTTTTTAGGTGCTTTCTTATATTTATTGATTTTTCTGGGTGTTCTGTGCGGTTGCTGAGTAGATGCTAGAATGAAAATTATGCATTATGCAAGTTTCTATATATATTTGCATATTGCATTAGTGCCATTTTGCACGTATATATATATATATATATATATATATAGTAGGCCTATACACTCACCTAAAGGATTATTAGGAACACCATACTAATACTGTGTTTGACCCCCTTTCGCCTTCAGAACTGCCTTAATTCTACGTGGCATTGATTCAACAAGGTGCTGAAAGCATTCTTTAGAAATGTTGGCCCATATTGATAGGATAGCATCTTGCAGTTGATGGAGATTTGTGGGATGCACATCCAGGGCACGAAGCTCCCGTTCCACCACATCCCAAAGATGCTCTATTGGGTTGAGATCTGGTGACTGTGGGGGCCATTTTAGTACAGTGAACTCATTGTCATGTTCAAGAAACCAATTTGAAATGATTGGAGCTTTGTGACATGGTGCATTATCCTGCTGGAAGTAGCCATCAGAGGATGGGTACATGGTGGTCATAAAGGGATGGACATGGTCAGAAACAATGCTCAGGTAGGCCGTGGCATTTAAACGATGCCCAATTGGCACTAAGGGGCCTAAAGTGTGCCAAGAAAACATCCCCCACACCATTACACCACCACCACCAGCCTGCACAGTGGTAACAAGGCATGATGGATCCATGTTCTCATTCTGTCTACGCCAAATTCTGACTCTACCATCTGAATGTCTCAACAGAAATCGAGACTCATCAGACCAGGCAACATTTTTCCAGTCTTCAACTGTCCAATTTTGGTGAGCTCGTGCAAATTGTAGCCTCTTTTTCCTATTTGTAGTGGAGATGAGTGGTACCCGGTGGGGTCTTCTGCTGTTGTAGCCCATCCGCCTCAAGGTTGTGCGTGTTGTGGCTTCACAAATGCTTTGCTGCATACCTCGGTTGTAACGAGTGGTTATTTCAGTCAAAGTTGCTCTTCTATCAGCTTGAATCAGTCGGCCCATTCTCCTCTGACCTCTAGCATCAACAAGGCATTTTCGCCCACAGGACTGACGCATACTGGATGTTTTTCCCTTTTCACACCATTCTTTGTAAACTCTAGAAATGGTTGTGCGTGAAAATCCCAGTAACTGAGCAGATTGTGAAATACTCAGACCGGCCCGTCTGGCACCAACAACCATGCCACGCTCAAAATTGCTTAAATCACCTTTCTTTCCCATTCTGACATTCAGTTTGGAGTTCAGGAGATTGTCTTGACCAGGACCACACCCCTAAATGCATTGAAGCAACTGCCATGTGATTGGTTGATTAGATAATTGCATTAATGAGAAATTGAACAGGTGTTCCTAACAATCCTTTAGGTGAGTGTATATACTGTATGTATGTGTAAAATACACAGTGTAATGCATTACTATTATTTTCAACTCAACAGTAAAATAAACTACATTAAATTTGGGGTCAACAGTGTATTTTTATATCATACTCTTTAAAGGAGGAATTATATATGACATAAGTGTTATAATGCATTATTGAGGTGCTTTCAATTACTAAACATAAGAGAGAACATAACTGCTAATTATAAGGTTTATTTTAAAACAGTATTATTAATACATTAAAAGGAAGAACATACTTTTATAATGCATTACAAATGCAGGCTTAATAGATTGCGACAAATGATTGAACTTACAGTTTGTGGACACAGTTGGGCATCATGTGGCTTAAATAAAGAGTGTTTTAATGACAGATTAAGAGGATTACATTACAAGATGTGTGTGTGTAGAGCCGCTCAGCAAAGAAGATATGAGCTGTTTCAAACCCTAGTGAACACTCTCGCATCATCATGACATGGTTCAGCAAAACTACACAAAAATATCAGTTTTTATGTGACATGCACTATATTGCCAAAAGTTTTGTGACGCCTGCCTTTACATGCACATGAACTTTAATGCCATCCCATTCTTAATCCGTAGGGTTTAATATGGAGTTGGCCCACCCTTTGCAGCTATAACAGCTTCAGCTCTTCTGGGAAGGCTTTCCACAAGGTTTAGGAGTGTGTTTATGGGAATTTTGACCATTCTTCTAGAAGCGCATTTGTGAGGTCAGGCACTGATGTTGGATGAGAAGGCCTGGCTCGCAGTCTCCGCTCTAATTCATCCCAAAGGTGTTCTATCGGGATGAGGTCAGGACTCTGTGCAGGCTAGTCAAGTTCCTCCACACCAAACTCGCTCATC
Organism: Rhinogobio ventralis; assembly: GCA_039654625.1. NCBI lineage: Eukaryota > Metazoa > Chordata > Actinopteri > Cypriniformes > Gobionidae > Rhinogobio > Rhinogobio ventralis. Next base: position 1,760,960 of record CM077209.1, read on the forward strand.
CATGTCTTTATGGACCGACGCTTTGTGCACTGGAGCGCAGTCATGTTGGGACAGGAAGGGGCCGTCCCCAAACTATTCCCACAAAGTTGGGAGCATGAAATTGTCCAAAATGTCTTGGTATGCTGAAGCATTAAGAGTTCCTTTCACTGGAACTAAGGGGCCAAGCCCAACCCCTGAAAAACAACCCCACCCCATAATCCCCCTCCACCAAACTTTACACTTGGCACAATGCAGTCAGGCAAGTACCGTTCCCCTGGCAACCGCCAAACCCAGACTCGTCCATGGGATTGGCAGACAGAGAAGCGTGATTGGTCACTCCAGAGAACACGTCTCCACTGCTCTAGAGTCCAGTGGCGGCGTGCTTTACCCCACTGCATCCCATTTTGATTTTCTCAGGTGATTTTATACACCTGTGGCCATGGAAGTGATTGGAACACCTGAATTCAATTATTTGGAGGGGTGTCCCAATACTTTTGGCAATATAGTGTTCATGAGATTCACAACTGATTCAGTTGTCCAATTAAAAAAAAAAAAAATTAAAAATTAAAAATATGCAATATAAATGGGGACAGCGCTGTAGTGTGTGTTGATATTGTTCAGTAATCACTCCATCTCTCTCTCTGGGGTTGTTGACCTTTAAGCAGGGGCAAAGGCTTTGCTCCTGGGGCTTCAGACATCAGAGAGAGAGAGAGAGAGGTGAGAGACCATAAAGACCTCCTCATGAAGTCAAACATGCATTTGATTTGTGCCCTGCAGGTTTGCGGTCACCACTGGGACGAAGCACCAGGAGATTCACGACGACAGCTGCCCATCAAAGCCGAGGCCGACGAACACACACATTCCTCTGATGTTCGGACAGGTACAAGACCTCCGTTGCTAAGCCTGACAGGTTTCCCCGAACACGCCTCTCATCACACAGATAGCTCCGCCCCCAAACTTTTTTAAAAGGGGGCCAGATTCGATGTTGTGGACACACCTGGGGGCTGGTTCCTTTTCAATTATATACACACTACCAGTTTGGAAACTACTATTTTGATTGTTTTTGAAAGAAGTCTCTTCTGCTCACCAAGGCTGCATTTATTTGATCCAAAATACAGCAAAAACAGTATTATTGTGAACTATTTTTACAATTTAAAATAACTTTTTTATATTTGAATATATTTTTAAAATGCAATTTATTTCTGTGATTCAAAGCTGAATTTTCAGCATCATTACTCCAGTCTTTAGAGGTTTATTTAATGAATAGAAAGTCCAAAAGAACAGCATTTATCTGAAATGTAAAGCTTTTGCAACATCATAAATGTCTATACTGTCACTTGATCAATTGAATGCATCCTTGCTGAATAAATGTATTCATTTCTTTAAGTTCTTTCCCAAAAAAAAACTTTTGAACGGTAGTACAATGTTCAGCTTTATATTTCAGATAAATGCTGTTCTTTTGAACTTTCTGTTCATCAAAGAATCCTAAAAAAATGTTTTACAACTGTTTTCAGCACTGATAATAATCATAAATGTTTCTTGAGCTCAAATCCTCATATGAGAATGATTTCTGAAGGATCATGTGACGCTGAAGACTGGAGTAATGATGATAAATTCAGCTTTGATCACAGGAATAAATTACACTTTACTATATATTCACATAGAGAACAGCTGATTTACACTGGAGTCATATTTCACAATATTATAGCTTTTTTTGTATTTTTAATAGCATAAATGCAGCCTTGGTAAGCAGAAGAGACTTCTTTCAAAAACAATCAAAATAGTACCGTTTACAAAATTTTGACTGGTAGTGTATATATATATATATATATTACGTTTTGTTTTGAAAAAACTTTCAACAACCTTGGTTTTAAAGGGTGAAATTTAAATATTATTACTGAGTTAGAATTAGAGAGTTTATATCACCACAGGTAAAACCACACTGCAAAAAATGCTTTTCTTACTTAGTATATTTGTCTTGTTTCCAGTCCAAATATCTAAAAATTATTAAATCAAGATGCGTTTACTAGATGAGTAAAATTACATACAATATTTGGTTCTTGATTTCTGGGGGACAAAATCAAAATGAAGTGAGTTTTTACTTAAAACAAGCAAAATTATCTGCCAATGGGAAAAAAAAAAAATCTTGTTTCTGTTTGGGACACAAACAAGAATTCAAACAGAAACAATTATTTTTCTTACCCCATTGGCAGATAATTTTCTAGTAAATACATATTGATTTAAGAATTTTAAGATGTTTAAGACTAGAATCATTATTAAACTAGAAGCATTTTTTGCAGTGCACACATGGCACCTCACTACATGGTAAAAAGTAAAAAATATTATTTCTATATCAAGAATGGCTTTATGGTATTTAGTCTATAAACACATTTCACATAAATACAAATGCACAAAACTGCAAGTTTATGACAAAAAATATTCTGTAATTTGGCTCACTTAATACATGTCTACATTAAAAAATGAAATAAAATGATATATTAACCTACATTTTTGACAGGTTACAGTTAGTGTTACCACAGTAAATCCATGATAAATGTTGGTAAATTGTTGGTTGAGAAGTATTCTAACTGGATCGTTGTGGCTCAGTGTTTCTCCTGATTTGCACGTTAGTGTTGATGATTAAGTCAGCGCAGTTTCAACTGGCTTTAAACTAAATTAAATCACTGAGAGATTTGCAGCTTGTACCGGAGGCCTCTGCGCTGAACTCGAACGCTTCTCACGGGCTGTTTAGTGGGCGTGTGATCGAGACACTCAGCAAGTAAACACATTTGTTCAGAGTCAGAGCTCGCAAGTTGCGCTGCGCACAAGTATCACTGTTTCGTTCCACTTTTGCTGCGTTAATGTTTCCCTTGCCCTGAAATCTAGTACTGCCACCTTGTGTTGACATTGTGAAACGCAATTTGTAAATTATGCGTGGTGGGCCAAACTGTACAAACTGTATATTCTCTCCCCTTACACACACCCTACCCCTAAACCTACCCCATCACACACACTCTCTCTCTCTCACACACACACACACACACACACACACCCTACCCCTAAACCTACCCATCACACACACACTCTCTCTCACACACACCCTATCCCTAAACCTACCCATCACACACACACTCTCTCTCTCTCTCTCTCTCACACACACACACACACACACACCCTACCCCTAAACCTACCCATCACACAAAACACTCTCTCTCTCTCTCTCTCTCTCTCTCTCTCACACACACACACCCTACCCCTAAACCTACCCCATCACACACACACACACATACCCTACCCCTAAACCTACCCATCACACACACTTTCTCTCTCTCACACACACACACACACACACCCTACCCCTAAACCTACCCATCACACACACACTCTCTCTCACACACACACACCCTATCCCTAAACCTACCCATCACACACACACTCTCTCTCTCTCACACACACACACACACACACCCTACCCCTAAACCTACCCATCACACAAAACACACACTCTCTCTCTCTCTCTCTCACACACACACACACACACCCTACCCCTAAACCTACCCCATCACACACACACACACACACACATACCCTACCTCTAAACCTACCCATCACACACACTCTCTCTCACACACACCCTATCCCTAAACCTACCCATCACACAAAACACACACTCTCTCTCTCTCTCTCACACACACACACACACACCCTACCCCTAAACCTACCCCATCACACACACACACACACACACACACCCTACCCCTAAACCTACCCATCACACAAAACACACACTCTCTCTCTCTCTCTCACACACACACACACACACCCTACCCCTAAACCTACCCCATCACACACACACACACACACACACATACCCTACCTCTAAACCTACCCATCACACACACACACACACATACCCTACCTCTAAACCTACCCATCACACACACTCTCTCTCTCACACACACACACACACACACCCTACCCCTAAACCTACCCATCACACACACTCTCTCTCTCTCACACACACACACACTACCCCTAAACCTACCCATCACACAAAACACACACTCTCTCTCTCTCTCTCTCTCTCTCTCTCACACACACACACACACACACACACCCTACCCCTAAACCTACCCCATCACACACACACACACACATACCCTACCCCTAAACCTACCCATCACACACACACTCTCTCTCTCACACACACACACACACACACACACACCCTACCCCTAAACCTACCCATCACACACACACACACACTCTCTCTCTCACACACACCCTATCCCTAAACCTACCCATCACACACACACACACAACCCCTAAACCTACCCCCATCACACACACACACACACACACTCTCTCTCTCACACACACACACACACACAACCCCTAAACCTACCCCATCACACACACACACACTCTCTCTCACACACACACACACTTACACGCATAGAAACAGACACACACATAGACACACACTCACACACATATAGACATATACATATAGTCGCCTTTGGCTTGGCTTGCTCAGTTGGGGACACTAAAATTTTCAACTAAATATTCAAATAAATATTCAGCTATATTACTGATCTGCCCGCATTGACACTATATGATAATTGAGATGAGCTGATGACATCACAGTTTTCTCCAGAGCGGCTGTACAGCCGAATCAAATTCTGTTCATTATTTTCCTGTTTGACACTGTGAAGCTGCTTTGAAACAATCTGCATTGTAAAAAGCGCTATATAAATAAAGTTGACTTGACTTGACACACTCTCTCTCTCTCTCTCTCTCTCTCTCTCACACACACACACAGACACACATATTCACAGACAAATTCACACACAGACACTCATGCACACACACACACTCACGCACATACTGTATATACACACACAGACACTCACTCACGCACATATAGACACACTCACACACTCTCTCTCACACACACACATTGACACACACACACACATATATACACACAAGACACTCTCACACACACGCACATTTCCATGCATAAACATACTGGGAACTTGTATTTTAACGCTTCGCTGATTAAAATCAGTTTTCTTTGAACCCAGAGGACAGTTTGTTGGTACTTTAGTGAGTCAGCGGTGAACGTCCGTCCTGGTGTGTGTGTGTGTGTTTCCTTCATGAGCCACCCGCAGCTCGTCTAAACCGCTCGCTCAAAAACCCCATCTGGTCCATCATTATTGCCCTTGCGTGCGTGTGTGTGTGTGTGTAAGAGATGCTGTAGGCCTGAAGAGATCTAAACGGGTCACCTGAAACATTTCTGATCTTCTGAGATTATAACAAAGAATACAGCCAGTACCGTCACAAGGGCTGTGCCAAGTGTGCGACCGCACAGGGCCTCGCGCAAAGTAAAGTGACAGCTGACTTGATGATGTAAAGCCAATAGTTAAAGTTCATGTTCATGTTAGACATAGCTAAAAATGTGTATCGTGATGCTGTATTATTCTGCTTGTTAAAAATGTATTATGCAGTAACTTGCAATATTTCTCTGTGCGTGTGACAGTGATTCATGCGCATGCATGTCAGTCAGCGGGCATCGCACGTCAGGCTCGTAGAGCTTTATTCAGTCCATTCAAATTCTGATGTTGGCCGTGTCTGATCAAATGGGTCAAACCATAGATATTACCTAAGAAGTTTAAGTAAATACACTAGAAATCCACGCTCATTCAAGGATGTGCATTTATTGCATGGACGCCTGCATTTCATCTGACGGTACGCACAAAAGGTTTTTTATTTAACACTATAAAGTTCAATAAGCGTAGCCTAACTATTACTCACCTTTCGGAGCATCAGTGAGCACCGCAGAACGAGTGTAGCTACTCTATCTCTACACGTTTTAAACGTTTTTAAATCTGAAAACTGCAAAAAGCAACAAAATTGTCAGACATCCATTTAGCGCACAGAGAAACACAGCGCTGGTTGTTCTCTGGATACTGTCTGTCTGTTTCACTGACTGAGAAATCCTTCAGATGATTCAGAGAGAGAGAGAGCAGTCCAAACTCATTCAAGTGGATTCAGGCCGTTTTGCAAACGCGTTTGACCCATTCATAATTTAGAACATAATTTAAGCATCAAAATGTTTTGAACCTAATGCTGTTAAACTAAATATGTACGATTTTTTTTCTTAAATATCCACATAAACATCAAATTTTTTCGTCACTATAGCAACAGTAGACCCCCGTTATAGGCCATACCCCCGGGCCTCGCACCCCCCTTGCGACGGGCCTGACTACATGCACACGCACAACACTAGAGCACGATATTTTAACATGTACATTCATGCATTCACACTTTTGTCCAGAGAGCAACATAAGCAGAGCATCACAGAGCGAACAATATTTATAGTGTCAATGCCAGCATATATACTGTAGACATCTGTGTATGCAACAAGAACACACGCTTTCCTTCAGTCATATTGCTAATATAATTGGTAATTGGTATAATTGGTGCATTGCATTGTGGGATCGATGCATATGAACATTCACATACAATTCATAGTGCATTCTGCAGAAATAGTATGGTAGCATGCAGCTCTGAATGTGTTGTGTGTGTGTTTTTGTTTCTTATACATCAGGTGTTTTTGCGGCGTCACCCGCCTGGACATACATGCTGATGTACTCTCAGCGTTGGCATGGAAACGCCTCCGTGTGTTTGGCACCGTGACACGTCTGAGGTGGGAGAGGCAGGTAACACTTTAACTTTGTTATGCTTTTATCTGCCAGGTCTGTGGGAGCCCCTTCGCATGTGTGTGTGTGTGTGTGTGTGCGCACATGATGTCACTGCTGTGTGTGTGTGTGCATGATGTCACTGCTGTGTGTGTGTGTGTGTGTGTTAGCCAGAATCCCTGCCTACCGCAATAATATAGAGCACGCTGTGACCAAACCCTCCCGCTGATATTACATTTTCCACTGAAGCTGATGCCCGGCGCACGTGTGTGTGTGTGTGTGTGTGTGTGTGTGTGTGAACCTCTGGAACGTGTGCTCGACACACACTCACACTCCACAGTCAGAGTCAAGTTTAGTTTAGAAACGGTTTCTGGATCCTACATCCGATCAGATCACCTGCGTTCAATTATTGAATTATATTAATCGGCGGGAGAATTGTTTATTGTGATTTATTAACTATTTTTATTTAATGCATTAAATAATATTATTATGTTACTTATTATACTGTGTTTAAATAAATGTTACAATGTTATAAAATATATTATAAACAAAATTGTATTTTATTTTAAAATAAAACATTAATATATTTAGCATTTTATTTTGTGCATTTAGAAATATTATTATGCTATTTACCATACTGCTTTTAAATACATAATTTTTTTTAAAATAAAACATTAATATATTTTTACGTAATTTGTAAATAAAATTGAAATGACAAAAAAAGTATAATATTTTTAAATATTGTTTATCTGTAATATACTTATGACCATTGCATTTTAATAGGTAAACATTAGAACTCTACAGAAATTTTGCTTGCTTTTTAAAGATTTTCGATTTCCGAATTTGTTATTATTAGACATTTTATGCACTTGCATGTTTTGGATTATTAATATTTTTCTTCAATTATAAAATGCAAAGCATTACAAAGCACACCGGAGCGGAGCAACACCAGAATGTAGTCAGTGTTTGTTGTCTATTTGAATGAACGTATATGAATTCCATATTTAGTGTGATGATATTGAATAATATGATTGATAACTGCTGGCGTTTGTCAGCTCATGTTGAGGATTCGGCTGAAGTTTAAGAGTCTTCGCTCGTGAATATTGTTTCTCATACTTTTGGGCCTGAGGTGGGAGAATATGATTTCCTGACAGTTCAGCGGTAACCTTTTCAAACGAGAAAACACAGACGTTCCTGAGAATGACCTGAGAACCAATCACAGCCGTAGTTTAATCACGAGTGTGACGATTCGTTAATCCAGCAATCGAGCGACAGGAGCGCCGCTGAATGACGGGATCGGGAAGGGTCGGATTTAACACCTCCACACGTTCGGCGTGAGGCTGAAAGGTCAGCGAGATGTTTTGGCATTTTGACCCTCGTTTGGAGCGCTGATGATGATGATGCTGATAATGATGATGCTGATGATAATAGGTCATGTGACACACGGTGTAAAGATGATCACAGTTGTCGGAGTGTCACTACGGTGGTTAGAGACGTGACGTTTGATCTGGTGTAAACTCAGAGCACGAGAGTAGCGTGTGTTTCTGGTGTGTGGCACAGATATCTGTGTGTGTTATGAGCGCATGCCCTTTCCCTGTTTGTGTGTGTGTGTGTGTGTGTTGGGATCCGTCTGGAGCTGAATTCTTCCACACCTCACTGTGTTCTGCCTGAAGGCTCTGACAGGTTCGATTTCTTCTCCCCTGAATGTTGAGCTGCGAATGAGATTCTCCAAATGAGACACACTCTCTCACACACACACACACACACACACACACACACACACACACAAACAAACACACTCACTCACACACAAACAAACACACTCACTCACACACACACACACACACACACAAACAAACACTCACTCATACACAAACACACACACACACAAACAAACACACTCACTCACACACAAACACACACACACACACACACAGTCGAGCTGGAACCTGACCTTCTCATCTCTGGTTCCCCGAATCTGTGAACACGAAAAACACAAACATCACCAGAACATGAGAGATCAAATTAATTCTATTCTATTTCTTTCTTTTCATCTTTATGTTGTTTCTACATTAATTTGTTGATGTAATGTGAAATTATGTATTACAATATAAATATATATTACAGATTTTAATGTTAGATCTATCTATCCATCCATCCATCCATCATCCATCCATCCATCCATCCATCCATCTATCCCTCTCTCCATCCATCCATCCCTCTCTCAATCCATCATCTATCCATATATCCATCCATCATCCATCCATCCATCCATCCATCTATCCCTCTCTCCATCCATCTATCCATCCCTCTTTCATCCATCGATCCCTCTCTCCATCCATCCATCCATCTATCTCTCTCATCCATCCATCTATCTATCCCTCTCTCCATCCATCCATCCATCCATCCATCCATCCATCCATCCCTCTCTCTCACCCGTCCATCCATCCATCCATCCCTCTCTCTCACCCATCCATCCACCCATCCATCCCTCTCTCATCCATCCATCCCTCTCTCTCATCCATCCATCCATCCCTCTCTCTCATCCATCCATCCATGCATCCCTCTCTCTCATCCATGCATCCCTCTCATCCATCCATCTCTCTCTCTCATCCATCCATCCATCCCTCTCTCTCTCATCCATCCATCCCTCTCTCATCCATCCATCCATCCCTCTCTCATCCATCCATCCATCCATCCATCCCTCTCTCTCATCCATCTGTCCCTCTCTCTCATCTATCCATCCATCCCTCTCACTCATCCATGCATCCCTCTCATCCATCCCTCTCTCTCTCATCCATCCATCCCTCTCTCTCATCCATCCATCCCTCTCTCATCCATCCATCCATCCATCCATCCCTCTTTCTCATCCATGCATCCCTCTCATCTATCCCTCTCTCATTGATCCATCCCTCTCTCTCATCCATCCATCCCTCTCTCTCTCATCCATGCATCCCTCTCTCTTATCCATCCATCCATCCCTCTCTCATCCATCCATCCATCATCCATCCCTCTCTCTCTCGTCCATGCATCCCTCTCTCTCATCCATCCATCCATCTCTCTCTCTCTCATCCATGCATCCCTCTCTCTCATCCATGCATTCCTCTCATCCATCCATCTCTCTCTCATCCATCCATCCATCCATCCTTCTCTCTCTCATCCATGCATCCCTCTCTCATCCATCCATCCATCCCTCTCTCTCATCCATGCATCCCTCTCATCCATCCATCTCTCTCTCTCATCCATCCATCCATACCTCTCTCTCTCATCCATCCATCCCTCTCTCTCATCCATCCATCCATCCCTCTCTCATCCATGCATCCATCCCTCTCTCTCATCCATCTATCCCTCTCTCTCATCCATCCATCCATCCCTCTCTCATCCATCCATCCATCCCTCTCTCTCATCCATCCATCCCTCTCTCTTATCCATCCATCCACCCATCCCTCTCTCTCTCATCCATGCATCCCTCTCTCTTATCCATCCATCCATCCCTCTCTCTCTCATCCATCCATCCCTCTCTCATCCATCCATCCCTCTTTCTCATCCATGCATCCCTCTCATCCATCCCTCTCTCATTGATCCATCCCTCTCTCTCATCCATCCATCCATCCCTCTCTCATCCATCCATCCATCCATCCATCCATCCCTCTCTCATCCATCCATCCATCCATCCCTCTCTCTCTCATCCATGCATCCCTATCTCTCTCATCCATCCATCCATCCCTCTCTCATCCATCCATCATCTCTCTCTCTCTCATCCATGCATCCCTCTCTCATCCATCCATCCATCCCTCTCTCTCTTTCATCCATCCATCCCTCTCTCATCCATGCATCCCTCTCATCCATCCATCTCTCTCTCTCATCCATCCATCCATACCTCTCTCTCTCTCATCCATCCATCCCTCTCTCATCCATCCATCCATCCCTCTCTCTCATCCATCTATCCCTCTCTCTCATCCATCCATCCATCCATCCATCCCTCTCTCATCCATCCATCCATCCCTCTCTCTCATCCATCCATCCCTCTCTCTCATCCATCCATCCACCCATCCCTCTCTCTCTCATCCATCCATCCCTCTCTCTCATCCATCCATCCCTCTCTCTCATCCATCCATCCATCCCTCTCTCATCCATCCATCCATCCATCCCTCTCTCTCATCCATCCATCCACCCATCCCTCTCTCTCTCATCCATCCATCCCTCTCTCTCATCCATCCATCATCCCTCTCTCATCCATCCATCCATCCATCCATCCATCCATCCCTCTCTCTCATCCATCTATCCCTCTCTCTCATCTATCCATCCATCCCTCACTCATCCATCCATCCCTCTCTCATCCATCCATCCATCCATCCATCCCTCTCTCATCCATCCATCCATCCATCCATCCCTCTCTCTCTCTCATCCATGCATCCCTCTCTCTCTCATCCATCCATCCATCCCTCTCTCATCCATCCATCCATCCCTCTCTCTCTCATCCATGCATCCCTCTCTCTCATCCATCCATCTCTCTCTCTCTCATCCATGCATCCCTCTCTCTCATCCATCCATCCATCCCTCTCTCTCTTTCATCCATCCATCCCTCTCTCATCCATGCATCCCTCTCATCCATCCATCTCTCTCTCTCATCCATCCATCCATACCTCTCTCTCTCATCCATCCATCCCTCTCTCTCATCCATCCATCCATCCATCCATCCATCCATCCATCCCTCTCTCTCATCCATCTATCCCTCTCTCTCATCTATCCATCCATCGCTCTCTCATCCATCTATCCATCCCTCTCACTCATCCATCCATCCCTCTCTCATCCATCCATCCATCCATCCATCCATCCCTCTCTCATCCATCCATCCATCCATCCCTCTCTCTCTCATCCATGCATCCCTCTCTCTCATCCATCCATCCATCTCTCTCTCTCTCATCCATGCATCCCTCTCTCTCATCCATCCATCCATCCCTCTCTCTCTTTCATCCATCCATCCTTCTCTCATCCATGCATCCCTCTCATCCATCCATCTCTCTCTCATCCATCCATCCATACCTCTCTCTCTCATCCATCCCTCTCTCTCATCCATCCATCCATCCCTCTCTCATCCATCCATCCATCCCTCTCTCTCATCCATCTATCCCTCTCTCTCATCCATCCATCCATCCCTCTCTCATCCATCCATCCATCCCTCTCTCTCATCCATCCATCCACCCATCCCTCTCTCTCTCATCCATCCATCCCTCTCTCTCATCCATCCATCCCTCTCTCTCATCCATCCATCCATCCCTCTCTCATCCATCCCTCTCTCTCATCCGTCCATCCCTCTCTCTCATCCATCCATCCACCCATCCCTCTCTCTCTCATCCATCCATCCCTCTCTCTCATCCATCCATCCCTCTCTCTCATCCATCCATCCATCCCTCTCTCATCCATCCATCCATCATCCATCCCTCTCTCTCATCTATCCATCCATCCCTCTCTCATCCATCCATCCATCCCTCTCACTCATCTATGCATCCCTCTCATCCATCCCTCTCTCTCTCATCCATCCATCCCTCTCTCTCTCATCCATCCATCCCTCTCTCTCTCATCCATCCATCCCTCTTTCTCATCCATGCATCCCTCTCATCCATCCCTCTCTCATTGATCCATCCCTCTCTCTCATCCACCCATCCATTACTCTCTCATCCATCCATCCATCCATCGATCCCTCTCTCATCCATCCATCCATCCATCCATCCATCCATCTATCCATCCCTCTCTCTCTCATCCATGCATCCCTCTCTCTCATCCATCCATCCATCCCTCTCTCATCCATCCATCCATCCCTCTCTCTCTCATCCATGCATCCCTCTCTCTCATCCATCCATCCATCTCTCTCTCTCATCCATGCATCCCTCTCTCTCTCATCCATGCATCCCTCTCTCTCATCCATCCATTCATCCATCCCTCTCTCTCTCATCCATGCATCCCTCTCTCTCATCCATCCATCCATCCCTCTCTCATCCATCCATCCATCCATCCATCCATCCTTCTCTCTCTCATCCATGCATCCCTCTCTCACCCATCCATCCATCCATCCATCCCTCTCTCTCTCATCCATGCATCCCTCTCTCTCATCCATCCATCCATCCATCCATCACTCTCTCTCTCATCCATCCATCCCTCTCTCATCCATGCATCCCTCTCTCTCATCCATCCATCCATCCCTCTCTCATCCATCCATCCCTCTCTCATCCATGCATCCCTCTCTCTCATCCATCCATCCCTCTCTCTCATCCATCCATCCACCCATCCCTCTCTCTCTCATCCATCCATCCCTCTCTCTCATCCATCCATCCATCCCTCTCTCATCCATCCATCCATCCCTCTCTCTCATCTATCCATCCATCCCTCTCTCATCCATCCATCCATCCATCCCTCTCACTCATCCATGCATCCCTCTCATCCATCCCTCTCTCTCTCATCCATCCATCCCTCTCTCTCTCATCCATCCATCCCTCTCTCATCCATCCATCCCTCTTTCTCATCCATGCATCCCTCTCATCCATCCCTCTCTCATTGATCCATCCCTCTCTCTCATCCATCCATCCATCCCTCTCTCATCCATCCATCCATCCATCCATCCCTCTCTCATCCATCCATCCATCCATCCATCCCTCTCTCTGTCATCCATGCATCCCTCTCTCTCTCATCCATCCATCCATCCCTCTCTCTCATTCATGCATCCCTCTCTCTCATCCATCCATCCATCTCTCTCTCTCTCATCCATGCATCCCTCTCTCTCATCCATCCATCCATCCCTCTCTCTCTTTCATCCATCCATCCCTCTCTCATCCATGCATCCCTCTCATCCATCCATCTCTCTCTCTCATCCATCCATCCATACCTCTCTCTCTCATCCATCCATCCCTCTCTCTCATCCATCCATACATCCCTCTCTCATCCATCCATCCATCCCTCTCTCTCATCCATCTATCCCTCTCTCTCATCCATCCATCCATCCCTCTCTCATCCATCCATCCATCCCTCTCTCTCATCCATCCATCCATCCCTCTCTCTCATCCATCCATCCACCCATCCCTCTCTCTCTCATCCATCTATCCCTCTCTCTCATCCATCCATCCCTCTCTCATCCATCCATCCATCCCTCTCTCTCATCCATCCATCCATCCCTCTCTCTCATCCATCCATCCACCCATCCCTCTCTCTCTCATCCATCCATCCCTCTCTCTCTTCCATCCATCCCTCTCTCTCATCCATCCATCCATCCATCCCTCTCTCTCATCCATCTATCCCTCTCTCTCATCTATCCATCCATCCCTCTCTCATCCATCCATCCATCCCTCTCACTCATCCATGCATCCCTCTCATCCATCCCTCTCTCTCTCATCCATCCATCCCTCTCTCTCCCATCCATCCATCCCTCTCTCATCCATCCATCCCTCTTTCTCATCCATGCATCCCTCTCATCCATCCCTCTCTCATTGATCCATCCCTCTCTCTCATCCATCCATCCATCCATCCCTCTCTCATCCATCCATCCATCCATCCATCCATCCCTCTCTCATCCATCCATCCATCCATCCATCCCTCTCTCTCTCATCCATGCATCCCTCTCTCTCTCATCCATCCATCCATCCCTCTCTCATCCATCCATCCATCCATCCCTCTCTCTCTCATCCATGCATCCCTCTCTCTCATCCATCCATCCATCTCTCTCTCTCTCATCCATGCATCCCTCTCTCTCATCCATCCATCCATCCCTCTTTCTCTTTCATCCATCCATCCCTCTCTCATCCATGCATCCCTCTCTATCATCCATCCATCCATCCATCCCTCTCTCATCCATCCATCCATCCATCCCTCTCTCTCTCATCCATGCATCCCTCTCTCTCATCCATCCATCCATCTCTCTCTCTCATCCATGCATCCCTCTCTCTCATCCATTCATCCATCCCTCTCTCATCCATTCATCCATCCATCCATCCATCCCTCTCTCTCTCATCCATGAATCCCTCTCTCTCATCCATTCATCCATCCCTCTCTCATCCATCCATCCATCCATCCATCCATCCTTCTCTCTCTCATCCATGCACCCCTCTCTCACCCATCCATCCATCCATCCATCCCTCTCTCTCTCATCCATGCATCCCTCTCTCTCATCCATCCATCCATCCATCCCTCTCTCTCTCATCCATCCATCCCTCTCTCATCCATGCATCCCTCTCTCATCCATCCATCCCTCTCTCATCCATGCATCCCTCTCTCTCATCCATCCATCCATCCCTCTCTCATCCATCCATCCCTCTCTCATCCATGCATCCCTCTCTCTCATCCATCCATCCATCCCTCTCTCATCCATCCATCCATCCCTCTCTCTCTCATCCATGCATCCCTCTCTCTCTCTCTCATCCATCCATCTGCATACACAGTACCCAGTAGGCCTAAGTATGTATATTTCCTAGTAAACTACATTTTTGCTGTGTAAAGCTAAAAGTTTTAAAAGAAAAGCAGAAGTCTCTTATTTTGAAGCAGTTCTTCTAAATATTGAATACGTTTCAAGCACATTTCACACTTGTTTCAAAGCAGTGTCATAGATTTTACATCAAATTTGTATTGTTTTAGCATCTAAACAAAAGAGAGATGCAGACATACAATGGCTGATTATGTGTCTGCATCTTTCGTTTAGATGCTAAAACAATAAAACAAATTAATTTAATAAAATCTGTAAAGCTGCTTTAAAACAAACCGCTGTGTGTAGAAATAAAAAAATAATTATGAGTGAACAGTAAAGCGTAACAGACCTGCAGAAAACACACAAAACAAGCGTCAGTGAACGGCCTGTTGATCGTCCACATGGAGCAGCTCAGAACAGGGTGACAGGACAGGAAATAAGACTTTCTTCATCACAAAGTCACATTCACACTGATCTCGGTATTGGAGTTGCAGACAGAAATCTATAATATTGAGAGATTTCAAATCTACAGTAGTTGAATAATGCATGCTAAACAGTTTAAAACAAGAAGTCTGAATGTCTTGAGTCTGTAGAAATGCAGTTTAACCACAAACTCTGACACCTCGTGTACTGGAGATAACAACACTAACCCCCTCCCTCTCTCTCTCTCTCTCTCTCTCTCTCTCTCTCTCTCTGTCGGTGGGGAATGTCTTTTAAATATAGATGATCTATATTTTGTTGTTGGCACATCTTGAAATGTCACACTAAACGACACATGAAAGCAAAGGAGTGGAGCTCAGACGTGGCAACAACAAAAGAAAGAAAAGAAAGAAACAAGCAAACAGGATGTGGAGAGACGAGAACGATCGGAACGGCATCAGAACAGAGATAAAGTTACAAAAAAACCTCTTAATATCACAAATTCTGAATTACTGAAATATTGATAAATAGAAATGTTGTAAAATCCAATATAATGATTATTACAATGATGTCCTCACTGGTAAATTTTGAATCGAATGGCCAATGTAAGACAATAAAAGATTAAATAATAACTTTAATGTTAAATTTAAGCACAGAATAAAATAATCTAAAATGTAATACAAGAGCAGTTAAAATTTTTGTATTCTACATTAATTCATTTTAGCACATGCATTTTATGCAGAGCGACTCACAGAATACAGATACATATACAGATTTGGACATCTGAAACGTCACACACGTCACCTTTAAACCTACTTTGAATATGAAAGCGTCTCCTGACAGTAAATATGATGAGAGTTTCTCAGTGTTCAGGACCGCCGTTTGTGATCAGACTCATTTCCACATCTGTTTGTTTATACAGGCCTTTATCAAACCGTCCTGGACGGGAACGAACCTTTCATGAGCCACTGACCGAGAGAAAAAGACTGAAAGAGTGTGTGTGAGGGGCAAATGAACTCACTTTCAGGGGTAGAAAGGGCCATTGTGCTGAATGGAGGGGTAATTCAGAGCTGTGTGTATGAGAGAGAGAGTGTGTGTGTGTAGTTTTGCCTGGAACACTCACTACCAGCGCTGATCTAATTTATCTAATTAATTGGATGTGTGTGTATGTGTGTGAGTGTGTGTGAGTGTTTGTGAGCGTGTGTGTGTATGCGCATGTGTATGCATGCGTGTGTGTGTGCACGTGTTTGTTTGTGTGTGTATGCGTGTGTTTATGCATGTGTGAGAGAAAGTGTTGGTGTGAGAGTGTGTTTGTGTGTGTGTGCGTGTGTGTGTGTATGCATGTATGTGTGTGAGAGAGAGAGTGTTTGTATAAGTGTGTGTGTGCATGCGTGTGTGTGAGAGAAAGTGTTTGTAAGAGAGTGTTTGTGTGAGAGTGTGTGTGTGTGAGTGCTTGTGTGTGAGCCTGTGTGTGAGAGAAAGAGAGCGTGTGTGTGTCTGTGTGAGTGTGTGTATGCATGTGTGTGTGTGTGAGCATGTGTGTGTGAGTGTTAGTGTGTGTGTGTCTGAGAGAGTCTGTGTGTGTGTGTGAGAAAGTATGTGTGTGTGAGTGTGTGTGTGAGAGAGTCTGTGTGTGAGAGTGTGTGTGTGTGTGAGAGAGTCTGTGTGTGAGAGTGTGTGTGTGTACGAGTGTATGTGAGAGAGAGTCTGTGTGTGTGTGTGTGCGTGTGTGTCCGAGTGTGTGTGTGTGTGTGAGAGAGTCTGTGTGTGTGTGTGTGTTCTCCCCAGGTCTCTCAGCAGCTGTTTAACACACAGAAGGACGGATTGAATCCATTCAACATCTCGGCTCTCAAACAAATCTTCACAAAGACTCCTGCGATGCTATTCTGAAACACACACACACTTCTGCTATAAAACACTCACAGAGGCCTAAATGTGTTTGGACACTCGAGGCACACTTTAAAATGCCTGAATGTGATTCTAAAATCAAATCAAGTGTAATTTACTGCAAATGGTGGGTTTAAATACCTAAAGAGTTTATAGTTTAAAGCTCATTTGCATGAAATATAATGAGAGCTAGAGTGTATGTGTTGTGGTTTTTCACTTTCTCTTAATATCACAGTGTGTTTGAGGGCCTGTAACTACTCTGATCTCTGGTCCTGTTAAAGCTGCTTACAGAGTGTCACAGACTCACTTCTCGTTCACCGTTCCTCTTTCTCTCCCGATGTATGTCGCACCTTCACAAGATCCGACACGATTAGTAGATTAAATTGCACAACGAAGTCACATAACCACAGACCATCTAAATGAAGATGTTCGTTTTTATAAGCGTCCCAGAAGCTCTCTAGTACAGAGAGGTGTGGATCCAGCATGAAGACCCTAGCAAACAAAGTCTTGTGTGTCTAATATGAGCGTTCTGCACAGATAATGTTTGATAAATACTTTTGTTGGTGGTGATGAGCACAGAGTTGACACAGAAGCCTCGTGGTGACACTTTCCCTCGCGCTTTTGTTTTGTCGTGTTTCACTTTTTGTCAGAAAGTCTCTGTGATCTTCTGTTCTGTAGATTCAGCTCGGGTCCCTCTTTCATTGTACGTCTGTAGGATTTTCATGGTTAAAACAGGTAAAAAAAAATTTAGTACGTGATGATTGGCCTAACAGCACTAATTATTGAACAGACCTCATATTGTTCAAATGCTATGGAGTCTTATTTATGGCATTGAATAAAAAAAATCTTTCAGTGCTTTTGCATTCTCTCAAGAAACTTTACTTTCACTCGCAAAACCTTTGCATTCCCTTGAGAAACGTTGTTCGCTAACAAAACCTTTGCGTTCCCTCAAGAAACATTACATTCCCTCACTAAACCTTTGCGTTCCCCCGAGAAACTTTGCGTTCGCTAACAAAACCTTTGCGTTCCCTCGAGAAACTTTACGTTCGCTCACCAAGTTTTACATTACCTCAAGAAACTTTATGCTTGCTTGCCAAGTTTTACATTACCTCAAGAAACTTTACGTTCGCTCACCAAGTTTTGTTCCCTCGAGAAACTTTGTTCACTCGCCACGTTTTGTTTCCTTTGAGAAACTTTACGTTCGCTCACCAAGTTTTGTTCCCTCAAGAAACTTTACATTCGCTCACCAAGTTTTGTTACCTCGAGAAACTTTACGTTCGCTCGCCAAGTTTTGTTCCCTCGAGAAACTTTACGTTCGCTCACCAAGTTTTGTTACCTCGAGAAACTTTATGTTCACTCGCCACGTTTTGTTCCCTCGAGAAACTTTACGTTCGCTCACCAAGTTTTACATTACCTCAAGAAACTTTACATTTTCATTGTGCTTGCTTGCAAAACCTTAGTGTTTTCTTCACGTTCGCTCGCCAAGTTTTGTTACCTCAAGAAACTTTACGTTCGCTCACCAAGTTTTACATTACCTCCAGAAACTTTGTTCACTCGCAAAACCTTTGCATTCCCTTGAGAAACGTTGTTCGCTAACAAAACCTTTGCGTTCCCTCAAGAAACATTACATTCCCTCACTAAACCTTTGCGTTCCCCCGAGAAACTTTGCGTTCGCTAACAAAACCTTTGCGTTCCCTCGAGAAACTTTACGTTCGCTCACCAAGTTTTACATTACCTCAAGAAACTTTATGCTTGCTTGCCAAGTTTTACATTACCTCAAGAAACTTTACGTTCGCTCACCAAGTTTTGTTCCCTCGAGAAACTTTACGTTCGCTCACCAAGTTTTGTTACCTCGAGAAACTTTACGTTCCCTCGCCAAGTTTTGTTCCCTCAAGAAACTTTACATTCGCTCACCAAGTTTTGTTCCCTCAAGAAACTTTACGTTCCCTCGCCAAGTTTTGTTCCCTCGAGAAACTTTACGTTCGCTCACCAAGTTTTGTTACCTCGAGAAACTTTGTTCACTCGCCACGTTTTGTTTCCTTTGAGAAACTTTACGTTCGCTCACCAAGTTTTGTTCCCTCAAGAAACTTTACGTTCCCTCGCCAAGTTTTGTTCCCTCAAGAAACTTTACATTCCCTCACCAAGTTTTGTTCCCTCGAGAAACTTTACGTTCGCTCGCCAAGTTTTGTTCCCTCGAGAAACTTTACGTTCGCTCGCCAAGTTTTACATTACCTCGAGAAACTTTATGTTCACTCGCCAAGTTTTGTTCCCTCAAGAAACTTTACATTCGCTCACCAAGTTTTGTTCCCTCGAGAAACTTTACATTCGCTCACCAAGTTTTGTTCCCTCAAGAAACTTTACATTCGCTCACCAAGTTTTGTTCCCTCGAGAAACTTTACGTTCGCTCGCCAAGTTTTGTTCCCTCGAGAAACTTTACGTTCGCTCGCCAAGTTTTACATTACCTCGAGAAACTTTACGTTCCCTCGCCAAGTTTTGTTCCCTCAAGAAACTTTACATTCGCTCACCAAGTTTTGTTCCCTCGAGAAACTTTACGTTCGCTCACCAAGTTTTACATTACCTCGAGAAACTTTACGTTCGCTCGCCAAGTTTTGTTCCCTCGAGAAACTTTACGTTCGCTCGCCAAGTTTTACATTACCTCGAGAAACTTTACGTTCCCTCGCCAAGTTTTGTTCCCTCAAGAAACTTTACATTCGCTCACCAAGTTTTGTTCCCTCGAGAAACTTTACGTTCGCTCGCCAAGTTTTACATTACCTCGAGAAACTTTACGTTCCCTCGCCAAGTTTTGTTCCCTCAAGAAACTTTACATTCGCTCACCAAGTTTTGTTACCTCGAGAAACTTTACGTTCGCTCACCAAGTTTTACATTACCTCAAGAAACTTTACATTTTCATTGTGCTTGCTTGCAAAACCTTAGTGTTTTCTTCACGTTCGCTCGCCAAGTTTTGTTACCTCAAGAAACTTTACGTTCGCTCACCAAGTTTTACATTACCTCGAGAAACTTTGTTCACTCGCAAAACCTTTGCATTCCCTTGAGAAACGTTGTTCGCTAACAAAACCTTTGCGTTCCCTCAAGAAACATTACATTCCCTCACTAAACCTTTGCGTTCCCCCGAGAAACTTTGCGTTCGCTAACAAAACCTTTGCGTTCCCTCGAGAAACTTTACGTTCGCTCACCAAGTTTTACATTACCTCAAGAAACTTTATGCTTGCTTGCCAAGTTTTACATTACCTCAAGAAACTTTATGTTCGCTCACCAAGTTTTGTTCCCTCGAGAAACTTTACGTTCGCTCACCAAGTTTTGTTACCTCGAGAAACTTTGTTCACTCGCCACGTTTTGTTTCCTTTGAGAAACTTTACGTTCGCTCACCAAGTTTTGTTCCCTCAAGAAACTTTACGTTCCCTCGCCAAGTTTTGTTCCCTCAAGAAACTTTACATTCGCTCACCAAGTTTTGTTACCTCGAGAAACTTTACGTTCGCTCACCAAGTTTTACATTACCTCAAGAAACTTTACATTTTCATTGTGCTTGCTTGCAAAACCTTAGTGTTTTCTTCACGTTCGCTCGCCAAGTTTTGTTACCTCAAGAAACTTTACGTTCGCTCACCAAGTTTTACATTACCTCGAGAAACTTTGTTCACTCGCCACGTTTTGTTCCCTCGATAAACTTTACGTTCGCTCACCAAGTTTTACATTACCTCGAGAAACTTTGTTCACTCGCCACGTTTTGTTCCCTCAAGAAACTTTACGTTCACTCGCCAAGTTTTACATTACCTCAAGAAACTTTGTTCACTCGCCACGTTTTGTTCCCTCAAGAAACTTTACGTTCGCTCACCAAGTTTTACATTACCTCGAGAAACTTTGTTCACTCGCCACGTTTTGTTCCCTCGATAAACTTTACGTTCGCTCACCAAGTTTTGTTCCCTCGATAAACTTTACGTTCGCTCACCAAATTTTGTTCCCTCGCCAAGTTTTGTTCCCTCGAGAAACTTTACGTTCGCTCGCCAAGTTTTACACTACCTCGAGAAACTTTAGATTTTCATTGTGCTTGCTTGCAAAACCTTTACATTCCCTCGAGAAACTTGAGAACAAACATTTTCCATAGAAAAGTCAGAATTATGAGGAATAAACTCATAATTAAAGATAAATAATCACAATAACCCTTTTTATTTTTCTATTCCGTGGCAGAAACGAGCTTCAATAAAATGCAGACTTTGACCCTGTTATGTTTCTTGTATAGTCTCAGAACTGAAGCTGCTCCAACAGAAGAACCTTCATATACAGTAAAACTAATGAGATGGTTTTGTAGGACAGCAGTTGGTTGTTTCCATGTGGTGGCATTGTGTGTGTGTGTGTGTGATGGGCATAGTCTCCAGGGCAGATGGGTTTGTCTTGCGCTGGACTCTGGCTCTCTGGTGTCTCCCCAGGGAGCAGGACCCTCCCCCTCGCCGTCCTCCTCAGGGACTGGAAATACTCCCACCCGGGTGCTGACCAAGCCCTAAGGGGCCGCGGAGATGCCAGGAGGACCGCGGGGGTGCCCGCTGCCTCGGTGCCAATGCATGAATGCCAGAGAGGGACATGGGCAGCAGGGGCCAAACCAACACACACAAACACACACATGCACAAATCCACACAGGGAAACACTTCATTACTGGTTTCATTTTATTAAGTTACTAGTGCTCATAGTGATTAGAAAAAAACCTGACATACTTTAAAGATCCAGAATAATACTTGACTTGAGACAGGAAGAAACACCCTAGCAACCAACCAGAACACCCTAGCAACTGCATAGCAATGCCACAAAACATGGGTAAAATCACTCACATTTTCTTCAGTAACTGTATAAATCTATAAATAATGTAAATCAATAATGCTTCATTCATTGCTGTACTGTACACCTAATGTGACTAATCACATGCATTCACGACTGACACTGTCGTGGCTACAGTGACGATGTGTTTACAGTATCTGCAGACATGTACTTCCATCTCAATCCCAAACTGAATTTGTTGTGCTATTTTTGTGCTTTTTTGTATACGTGCATTCGTGAGTGCTCAGCGCGCGTGTGTTTGCTGTTTCCAGTGCTCAAAGGCGAGTTATTTTGAGCGTTCTGGTGAGAACTGTGAGTTTCTGAGCTGAAGTGTTACTTTTCTGCAGGACAAGCCGCAGACCCAAGAAGTCTTGCAAGCACACACACATTCTCCAGAATGCTGTATTTCTGTTAGCTGCTGGTCTTTAGCTCATTTAACAAGATTCTTGGCCATATTCATTCTCAACATTATGAAGTGAAACCAGCAGTTACAGTTGCCTGACGCTCTCAGAGGTCAACAGTAGAGGACATGACATTTACATTGATTCACATTGAATATGATATATTTTCTTCTGAGATGGAGTGAGAACATGTTTTCTCTCAGGTACTGAAGCGTGTGTAACCTTATATGAGAATATGATATTCCCAGAAAAAAAATAGAGCTGTCAAATCGATTAATAACGATTAATCGCATCAACATAAAAGTTTGTTTTTATAATACTGTGTATACACACACACACATATATATATATATACGTGCTGTCAAATTGATTAATCATGATTAATCACATCTAACAAAAAGTTTGTTTATATATATGTGTGTGTGTGTGTATACACTTATATGACATCACTAATATATATATATATATATATATATAATATAGTAAAAAATAACAGTTAATTAATACATATTATTGCTTCTTTTCTTTTATAAATAATAATAATTTTTTTTTAAATAATTTAATAATAATAATAATAATAATTTATGAACAAAGCTAACATTTGATGTGTTGAAGTTCATAAATGTTGTCAAATCCAGTAATTATATTTATCAACACTGATTCGACAAAAAAAAGAAAAAAAAAATCAAAACAAAACAAAATTCAGCAATGATGGATGACGTTAAACATTCAAAAGCCGGCTCAGGATTTCTCAGTAGAATTAATGCAGTTTCTCAGGTGATTCTAATGAAATATCATCTTTTCCCTCAGCTGTTTCTCATAATATTGTTTAGGATAAATAAAAAATGCAAATGAATAGAGCTACAGAATGAATGTAAATCAGCTGGGATGATTTGATGAGAAACACATTGTTTGCAGACTGGTATGAGGCTGAAGCACTCATTTGCTCTCGTCTCAGATGAGACACTCCAGAGATCTGGTGGATGTGTAAATAAGTGAAGCCAGTACAGTAGCGTGTAGACGGAGACTCTGATAGAGAAACAGGCTGTAGTGTCGGCCGGACTCAGTTTCTTCAGTGAGAGTGGTGAGTTAGTTGTCAGTAAGGCACGTGATTTGTTTTGTTCTCTCTTTTCTTTCTTGTACTTCGGGACGGGCTGAAACTAAACGTGCCTGTTTCCTGCCCACACGACCACAACTCCCCTCGAATAACAGCACTGTCAAATCACACGCTCAGAGGAAGAGCGTCTCGGCATCAGACACCAGCACAGAGCAAACTAATCATACATTTCATACATACAATTATAAACATTATAGTATTTTATGCTTTTGTATATATATATATATATATATATATATATATATATATGTGTATATCTTTTTATATTTTTTATTATATAATTTACTGTATATATAAATGAAAAGAATAAATATTCATTAAATATAAATATAAAGAATATATTAGTAAATTACAAAATTGCTATATATATATATATATATACTGTATATATCACAACATTTTAATTATATAATATTAAATATAATTAAATACATATGGGTGTATATATATATATATATATATATGTGTGTGTGTGTGTGTGTGTGTGTATTTGCATCTTTTTATAAAAATTTTTTATTATATATATATATATATATATATAAGGAAAATAATATATTTATTAAATATAAAGATTATATTTAAATTATTATTAAATTACAAAATTGATTTAATTGTACAATTGTTTTGTATATATATATATATATATAAAATGACAAATTTATTTTAATCCTCAAAATATAATATACATATGTTTAAATATATATACAATTATATTTGTATTGTAGAATATTATAATACAAAAGGCAAAGAATATATATATATATATATATATATATATATATATAGTTATTAAATATAAACAATATAGAATATATATTATTATTGAATCAAAAATTAGTTTTAATTATATTAAATATAATTTATATATTTTTTATTTAATATCTATTCTTTAATATACATTACTGAATTAAAAATTATTAAATAATTATTGATAATATATTTTTTAAATAGAAATAAATGCAAATATTATTTTATGTATATTATTTAATCATCTTTTATTCTCAGAACTAAAAAAAAATGTATTAATATGTTTCTTGATGTCTCACATTTTCTTTAGATCAGTTTATAATTAAAGCACCAGAGCAACATTTCTGTTATGAAGGAAATCTTGCAAATGTGAGTCTGTAACATGATATTGAGTGATTAGTGTGTTTCCTTCCTCAACAAGATGATGTGAGAAATCATCTTACACACACACACACACACACACACACTCACTTTTACAAGTTTAACACTCGCGGCTCGAGGTTTGGTTTATTTCCTCGGAGCACAGGTACGGCGTTAGGGCCGTGTTTACATCAGATGACACATGTTCTGCCCCGCGGCCGTGGTGTAGTGGGCGGAGCGGCTCTCAATACACTGACATGTGGCTCTTTATGAGCGCAAAAGCTCTCGGACGGCAGATTATCATTCGTTAATGAGCGTTTGGGTTGGTCTACTTCGCTCTTTCTCTCACGCTCAGGCTTTGTTGCGCTGCTTCAGATGGAGTATAGACGCGCCGGTGAAGGGGGGACAGACACTGGTAATTAAAGCAGCGGGTGGCGTGTGTGTGTATGTGTGTGCGTCTCCTCCTCTTTTCTGTTCACTCCAGAATTGATCATTGTGTAAAGCCAATGTGGCCTCAGGCAGTTCTGACACATTCTAATGACGCTTTTCACACACATGCACGCACACACACTTTCTCTGTTCTTGCAAACTCATTCGTTTGGCCTCTCTGTAAGTATAATAGCTATATTAAATCCTCTGGTTAATACGTATACACTAGCACACACACACATCTCTACGGCCTACAGCCCTGTGGAGTGTGTTTGACACGGGCTCCATCCAGGCCTGTAGGGACCGTCTCGCACATGTCTTGATTATAGCCGCGGACGGACCTCGCTCGTCCAGACAAACAAACAAGAACCGCTGCAAATAAGAGAAAATAGCAAGAGCTTTCTCAAAACCACTGAAGGAGGAAGAGAACAGGGTCAGCAAATGGCCATGAGTACAGCAGTGACGGGAGTTCAGCAGCTTCTGATTCTGATGTTCAGAGGATTCCTGCTCTCTGAGTCAGTGATCCTTCAGTGTGGTTATGGAAACCCATTTCTGCCACATGAGAAAAAGATGAGATAAAGAGATAAAAAAGTACAAATTATGACATACTACATCAAAATGAGATAAAACGTCAAAATTATGGCATACTACGCAAATCGTATTTATGAGATAAAACATCAAAATTATGGCATACTACACAAATCATATTCATGAGATAAAACGTCAAAATTACGGCATACTACGCAAATCATATTTATGAGATAAAACGTCAAAATTACGGCATACTACGCAAATCATATTTATGAGATAAAACGTCAAAATTATGGCATACTACGTAAATCATATTTGTGAGATAAAACATCAAAATTATGGCATACTACACAAATCATATTTATGAGATAAAACGTCAAAATTATGGCATACTACGCAAATCATATTTATGAGATAAAACGTCAAAATTATGGCATACTACGCAAATCATATTTATGAGATAAAACGTCAAAATTATGGCATACTACGTAAATCATATTTGTGAGATAAAACATCAAAATTATGGCATACTACACAAATCATATTCATGAGATAAAACGTCAAAATTACGGCATACTACGCAAATCATATTTATGAGATAAAACGTCAAAATTATGGCATACTACGCAAATCATATTTATGAGATAAAACGTCAAAATTATGGCATACTACGCAAATCATATTCATGAGATAAAACGTCAAAATTACGGCATACTACGCAAATCATATTTATGAGATAAAACGTCAAAATTATGGCATACTACGCAAATCATATTTATGAGATAAAACGTCAAAATTATGGCATACTACGCAAATCATATTTATGAGATAAAAAGTACAAATTATGACATACTACATCAAAATGAGATAAAACATCAAAATTATGGCATACTACGCAAATCATATTTATGAGATAAAACGTCAAAATTATGGCATACTACACAAATCATATTCATGAGATAAAACGTCAAAATTATGGCATACTACGTAAATCATATTTGTGAGATAAAACGTCAAAATTATGGCATACTACGTAAATCATATTTGTGAGATAAAACATCAAAATTATGGCATACTACACAAATCATATTTATGAGATAAAACGTCAAAATTATGGCATACTACGCAAATCATATTTATGAGATAAAACGTCAAAATTACGGCATACTACGCAAATCATATTTATGAGATAAAACGTCAAAATTATGGCATACTACGTAAATCATATTTGTGAGATAAAACATCAAAATTATGGCATACTACACAAATCATATTCATGAGATAAAACGTCAAAATTATGGCATACTACGCAAATCATATTCATGAGATAAAACGTCAAAATTACGGCATACTACGCAAATCATATTTATGAGATAAAACGTCAAAATTATGGCATACTACGCAAATCATATTTATGAGATAAAACGTCAAAATTATGGCATACTACGCAAATCATATTTATGAGATAAAAAGTACAAATTATGACATACTACATCAAAATGAGATAAAACATCAAAATTATGGCATACTACGCAAATCATATTTATGAGATAAAACGTCAAAATTATGGCATACTACGCAAATCATATTTATGAGATAAAACGTCAAAATTATGGCATACTACGCAAATCATATTTATGAGATAAAACGTCAAAATTATGGCATACTACGCAAATCATATTCATGAGATAAAACGTCAAAATTACGGCATACTACGCAAATCATATTTATGAGATAAAACGTCAAAATTATGGCATACTACACAAATCATATTCATGAGATAAAACGTCAAAATTACGGCATACTACACAAATCATATTCATGAGATAAAACGTCAAAATTACAGCATACTACGCAAATCATATTTATGAGATAAAACGTCAAAATTATGGCATACTACGCAAATCATATTCATGAGATAAAACGTCAAAATTACGGCATACTACGCAAATCATATTTATGAGATAAAACGTCAAAATTATGGCATACTACGCAAATCATATTTATGAGATAAAACGTCAAAATTATGGCATACTACGCAAATCATATTTATGAGATAAAAAGTACAAATTATGACATACTACATCAAAATGAGATAAAACATCAAAATTATGGCAT
Organism: Rhinogobio ventralis; assembly: GCA_039654625.1. Lineage (NCBI taxonomy): Eukaryota > Metazoa > Chordata > Actinopteri > Cypriniformes > Gobionidae > Rhinogobio > Rhinogobio ventralis. The sequence goes on from CM077209.1 coordinate 1,788,930, forward strand.
ACTACGCAAATCATATTTATGAGATAAAACGTCAAAATTATGGCATACTACGCAAATCAGATTTGTGAGATAAAACATCAAAATTATGGCATACTACACAAATCATATTCATGAGATAAAACGTCAAAATTATGGCATACTACGCAAATCATATTTATGAGACAAAACGTCAAAATTATGGCATACTACGCAAATCATATTTATGAGATAAAACGTCAAAATTACGGCATACTACGCAAATCATATTCATGAGATAAAACATCAAAATTATGGCATACTACACAAATCATATTTATGAGACAAAACGTCAAAATTATGGCATACTACGCAAATCATATTTGTGAGATAAAACGTCAAAATTATGGCATACTACGCAAATCATATTTATGAGATAAAACGTCAAAATTATGGCATACTACGCAAATCATATTCATGAGATAAAATGTCAAAATTATGGCATACTACACAAATCATATTTATGAGACAAAACGTCAAAATTATGGCATACTACGCAAATCATATTTGTGAGATAAAACGTCAAAATTATGGCATACTACACAAATCATATTCATGAGATAAAACGTCAAAATTATGGCATACTACGCAAATGATATTCATGAGATAAAACGTCAAAATTATGGCATACTACGCAAATCATATTACTGAGATAAAACGTCAAAATTATGGCATACTACGCAAATCATATTCATGAGATAAAACGTCAAAATTATGGCATACTACGCAAATCATATTTATGAGATAAAACGTCAAAATTATGGCATACTACGCAAATCATATTTATGAGATAAAACGTCAAAATTATGGCATACTACGCAAATCATATTCATGAGATAAAACGTCAAAATTATGGCATACTACGCAAATCATATTTATAAGATAAAACATCAAAATTATGGCATACTACGCAAATCATATTTATGAGATAAAACGTCAAAATTATGACATACTACGCAAATCATATTTATGAGATAAAACGTCAAAATTATGGCATACTACGCAAATCATATTTATAAGATAAAACATCAAAATTATGGCATACTACGCAAATCATATTTATGAGATAAAACGTCAAAATTATGACATACTACGCAAATCATATTTATAAGATAAAACGTCAAAATTATGGCATACTACGCAAATCATATTCATGAGATAAAACGTCAAAATTATGGCATACTACGCAAATCATATTTATGAGATAAAAAGTACAAATTATGACATACTACATCAAAATGAGATAAAACATCAAAATTATGGCATACTACGCAAATCATATTTATGAGATAAAACGTCAAAATTATGGCATACTACGCAAATCATATTCATGAGATAAAACGTCAAAATTATGGCATACTACGCAAATCATATTTATAAGATAAAACGTCAAAATTATGGCATACTACGCAAATCATATTCATGAGATAAAACGTCACAATTATGGCATACTACGCAAATCATATTCATGAGATAAAACGTCAAAATTATGACATACTACGCAAATCATATTCATGATAAAACGTCAAAATTATGGCATACTACGCAAATCATATTTATGAGATAAAACGTCCAAATTATGGCATACTACACAAATCATATTTATGAGATAAAACGTCAAAATTATGGCATACTACGCAAATCATATTTATGAGATAAAACGTCAAAATTATGACATACTACGCAAATCATATTTATGAGATAAAACGTCAAAATTATGGCATACTACGCAAATCATATTTGTGAGATTAAACGTCAAAATTACGGCATACTACGCAAATCATATTCATGAGATAAAACGTCAAAATTATGGCATACTATGCAAATCATATTTATAAGATAAAACGTCAAAATTATGACATACTACGTAAATCATATTTATGAGATAAAACGTCAAAATTATGGCATACTACGCAAATCATATTCATGATAAAACGTCAAAATTATGGCATACTACGCAAATCATATTTATGAGATAAAACGTCCAAATTATGGCATACTACGCAAATCATATTCATGATAAAACGTCAAAATTATGGCATACTACGCAAATCATATTTATGAGATAAAACGTCCAAATTATGGCATACTACACAAATCATATTTATGAGATAAAACGTCAAAATTATGGCATACTACGCAAATCATATTTATGAGATAAAACGTCAAAATTATGACATACTACGCAAATCATATTTATGAGATAAAACGTCAAAATTATGGCATACTACGCAAATCATATTTGTGAGATTAAACGTCAAAATTACGGCATACTACGCAAATCATATTCATGAGATAAAACGTCAAAATTATGGCATACTATGCAAATCATATTTATAAGATAAAACGTCAAAATTATGACATACTACGTAAATCATATTTATGAGATAAAACGTCAAAATTATGGCATACTACGCAAATCATATTTATGAGATAAAACGTCAAAATTATGGCATACTACGCAAATCATATTTATGAGATAAAACGTCAAAATTATGGCATACTACGCAAATCATATTTATGAGATAAAACGTCAAAATTATGGCATACTACGCAAATCATATTTATGAGATAAAACGTCAAAATTATGGCATACTACGCAAATCATATTTATGAGATAAAACGTCAAAATTATGGCATACTACGCAAATCATATTTATAAGATAAAACATCAAAATTATGGCATACTACGCAAATCATATTTATAAGATAAAACATCAAAATTATGGCATACTACGCAAATCATATTTATAAGATAAAACATCAAAATTATGGCATACTACGCAAATCATATTTATAAGATAAAACGTCACAATTATGGCATACTACGCAAATCATATTTATGAGATAAAACGTCAAAATTATGGCATACTACGCAAATCATATTTATAAGATAAAACATCAAAATTATGGCATACTACGCAAATCATATTCATGAGATAAAACGTCAAAATTATGGCATACTACACAAATCATATTTATGAGATAAAACGTCAAAATTATGGCATACTACGCAAATCATATTTATGAGATAAAACATCAAAATTATGGCATACTACGCAAATCATATTCATGAGATAAAACGTCAAAATTATGGCATACTACGCAAATCATATTTATGAGATAAAACGTCAAAATTACGGCATACTACGCAAATCATATTTGTGAGATTAAACGTCAAAATTACAGCATACTACGCAAATCATATTTATGAGATAAAACATCAAAATTATGGCATACTACGCAAATCATATTCATGAGATAAAACGTCAAAATTACGGCATACTACGCAAATCATATTTGTGAGATTAAACGTCAAAATTACAGCATACTACGCAAATCATATTTATGAGATAAAACATCAAAATTATGGCATACTACGCAAATCATATTTATGAGATAAAACGTCAAAATTACGGCATACTACGCAAATCATATTTGTGAGATTAAACGTCAAAATTACAGCATACTACGCAAATCATATTTATGAGATAAAACATCAAAATTATGGCATACTACGCAAATCATATTCATGAGATAAAACGTCAAAATTATGGCATACTACGCAAATCATATTTATGAGATAAAACGTCAAAATTACGGCATACTACGCAAATCATATTCATGAGATAAAACGTCAAAATTATGGCATACTACGCAAATCATATTTATGAGATAAAACGTCACAGGATTTAAAAATCCAAATGATGACAACTGACATAACCTAAGTAATAATTTTTTATTTGTCATAATTATGACCTAAAAAGTCAAGATTATGACATAGTCGAAATTATGACATACTAAGTTATAATTTTTACTTTTTATGGCATAATTATGAGATAAAATGTCAAAATTATGACATACCAAGTCATGACAGTCATAATTGTGAGAAAAATATGAAATTATGACATACTAATTTATTATTATTATGTGCATCGTGACTTTTTATCTCATAATTATGACTGTCAAAATGTCAAATTCATTATGAAGTCATAATTATGAGTTAAAAAGTCAAAATTATAAGATAAAGTTAAAATTATGACATACTGTCATAATTTTGACTTTTTATTGCATATGAGATAAAATGTAAAAATTATGACTTATTACATCATAATTATGACTAAAAGTTGAAATGATGATGTCAAGTCATGACTTACTAAGTCAAAATTATGAAAAAGTCCAAATTGACATACTAAGTCATAATTAAGACAAAAAAGTTGAAATTATGACAAACTAAGTTTTATTTATGACATAAAAAGTTGGAATTATGAGATAACATCAGAATTGTCATACTAAGTCTTACTTGTGAGATTAAAAAGTCAAAATTTGAAAAGTCAACTTAATTATGATAACATTCATTATCTCATAATTATGATTGTTTTGTTATATGGCAGAAATGTGCTTCAGTAGATGCTTGTTAAGTTCTGAGTATATCACATCCAGTAGATCTGAGACCGTGTTTTCCCTTCATCTTTCCTGCTCTCTCTGTCATCTTTTAAAACCTGCACTTGATCTGTTTGACCTTTGACCTTGGCTGGCGATCCTTCTGTGATCATTGTGTTCTGGACTGTTTTTGTGTGTTTGCAGCCTGTGAATGATTGTGTTGTTGAGAAGAGGTTACTTTATCAAGTAATCAGACAGTACAAACCACACGGCAACCTTTCACAGCACCTTAGCAACCGCATAGCAAACACTCACACCCTATACATGGTTTTCTTACTTGGTTTCCAGCACGAATACATTTACTTTTAGAAGGAGATTCTGAGGGATTTCTGTGTAAGATCTCGCTCTGAATGAACACGATCCTCTCAGAGAGTCTCTTCAGGCCTCGGAGACTGAAGCCGTCCTGACCTCGAATCCGTGTAAAATAGTGTAAAATCTCCGGCATCTTCCTGCCACTGTCTCTCTTCCTTACTTTAATTTACACCT
>CM077209.1:1796373-1816373 GCA_039654625.1 Rhinogobio ventralis
TTAATCTGTGATTGTTAAATCACATCATAATTTTTTACTCTCGCATCCCACTCGACCAACCACTATTCTGTAGATTACTTATAATTAAAGTAAATAACAAATTACAAACTACACTAAACATACATACATCTAGAAAAAAAAGTAATTCTGAAAAATTATACATATACAATTTGTTTCTTGTTTTTTTTCATAAAACAATGGCATGTCAATTGCCTCAAATTGCTGGCCGTACGTCTTGCCCTGTACCGCTTTCGAGTCCTGCTCAAGGACAAACACGTTCTGGTCCGTTCAGACAGCACGGCGACAGTAGCGTACATCAACCGACAAGGTGGTCTACGCTCCCACCGGATGTCGCAACTCGCCCGCCATCTCCTCCTATGGAGTCAGAAGCATCTGAGGTCGCTTCGTGCCGTTCACATCCCGGGAGACCTGAACTGCGCAGCCGACGAGCTGTCGCGGTTCCAGCCGCTCCCGGGGGAATGGAGACTCCATCCCCAGACGGTTTAGCTGATTTGGGAACAGTTTGGCGACGCACAGATAGATCTGTTTGCCTCCCGCGACTCTTCCCATTGCCGCTGGTACTATTCCCTGACCGAGGGGACCCTCGGCACGGATGCACTAGCGCACAGCTGGCCGCGGGGCCCACGCAAATATGCGTTTCCCCCAGTGAGCCTTCTCGCACAGGTTCTGTGCAAGATCAGGGAGGACAGGGAGCAGGTCCTTTTGGTCGCCCCATATTGGCCCGGCCGGACCTGGTTCTCAGAACTTGTACTCCTTGCGACAGCACCTCCCTGGTCGATCCCTCTGAGACAGGACCTCCTGTCTCAGAGACGGGGCACCATATGGCACCCGCGTCCCGACCTGTGGAACCTCCACGTGTGGAACCTGGACGGGACGCGGCAGGTTTGAGTACCCTGCCACCTCAGGTGGCGGCTACCATCACTTCCGCTAGAGCCCTGTCTACCAGACAGGCCTATGCGTTGAAGTGGAACCTCTTCGTCACCTGGTGCTCCTCTCGGCGAGAGGACCCCAGAAGATGCTCGATCGGGTCCGTGCTCTCCTTCCTCCAGGAAGGGTTGGAGCGAAGGCTGTCTCCCTCCACCCTGAAGGTCTATGTGGCTGCTATTTCAGCCCATCATGACCTGGTGGATTCTAAAACGGTTGGACAGCACGACCTGGTCAGTAGGTTCCTCAGAGGTGCGAGGAGGTTAAATCCTCCTCGCCCACCTCAGGTACCCTCTTGGGACCTAGCAGTGGTCTTAGCTGCCCTGCAAAAGGCTCCCTTTGAGCCATTGCAGTCAGTCGAGCTGAAGTTCCTTTCATTGAAAGTGGCGCTCCTGACTGCTTTGGCCTCCATCAAGAGGGTAGGGGACCTGCAGGCATTTTCGGTTGACGAAGCGTGCCTGGAATTTGGGCCGGCCAATTCTCACGTCATCCTGAGACCCCGACCTGGATACGTGCCCAAGGTTCCCACCACTCCCTTCAGGGACCAGGTGGTGAACCTGCAAGCGCTGCCCTTGGAGGAGGCAGACCCAGCCTTGGCACTGCTCTGTCCAGTACGCGCCCTTCGCGCTTACGTAGACCGGACGCAGTGTTTCAGGACCTCAGACCAGCTCTTTGTCTGTTACGGAGGGCAGCAGAAAGGGAAGGCTCTCTCCAAGCAGAGGTTGTCCCACTGGATAGTAGACGCCATTGTCCTGGCATATCAAGTCCAGGGCATGCCATGCCCCCTCGGGGTAAGAGCACACTCCACCAGGAGTGTTGCCTCCTCTTGGGCTCTAGCGCATGGCGCCTCGCTAACAGACGTTTGTAGAGCTGCAGGCTGGGCGACACCCAACACATTCGCAAGATTTTATAATCTCCGAGTGGAGCCTGTATCCTCTCGTGTACTCGCCCCTACTGGCCAGTAACCGGACAGGCTCAGGTGTCTTCGCTTGCTGCGCCATTCCACTCCGCGGACTGGATGCGTGCGCTATTCCTCTCAGGTGAGCTTCCCCAGTAAGCCCTGAGCTCCTCCAGCACTGTCGGTGTCGTCACCAGAGCGAGTGCCCTTTTCAGGCCACCCCTCGTGTTCGGCTAGGTGCCTCCGTGTGCATGGTTCCCCCGCTGGGTAACCCCCACATGTGTATTTCCACGGTAAGTCTCCTTGCCACGCCTGGGGTTGAAATTTCCACCTTCGGCTGGATACCCCAGAGTGTTCCCTATGCAGCTCCTTCGGGTCATAGGTGTATTCTTTAAGTCCCCCCCCTTTGGGTTGGCATTGTGTTGCATTCTCCACGTGGGATATGCTTCCCAGTGTACCTTGGTAGCGTTGAGCCTAGCCCCTCGTTCGTGCCACACTCACGGCAGGGAGCCCGGGTCAGCGCAGGACGCTGGAAGACAGCCGTCATGGCGAGATTGTATTGGGACCCCCATTCCGTCAGTAACTGACGTAACTCGTAGTGTACTGACTGAAAGGGAACGTCTCGGTTACGTATGTAACCCTCGTTCCCTGAAGGAAGGGAACGGAGACGTTACGTCCCCCTGCCATGACCGCTGTACCGCTGGAACTGGCCGGGCGCTCATGCCTCGGCTCTTCAGCAGGTAAACATAATGCGAGATTGCCACGCAACGCCCTTTATACCCACGCCGTGGGGCAGGGTTGCGGCATGCAAATTCCGCAGACCCATGGCATTTTCATGCCATTGGCTCGTTTTGTAGAGCTCAAAGGCGATTGGCTTCTAGGCGAAACCCCCATTCCGTCAGTAACTGACGTAACGTCTCCGTTCCCTTCCTTCAGGAACGAGGGTTAAATACGTAACCGAGACGTTTCTCGGCTGTTGGCAAACGGTGCAGGGGCTTTAATCAGTTTTGACACATCTGTGAGGTTCAGCTATAGTTAGAGAGAGCTCGCAGAAGCTCGTTTGAGAGAGAATGGGTGCGAATCTGTGGTCGGTTTATCACTGACACCAGCAGATGCCAGAGAGAGCGAGCAGCGCTGCACAACAGCACTCACAAACACAAGCTGACCTCTGACCTCACATGAGGCCGGGACCATGAGGCACAAAGTATTTAAGCCACACTTAAATATGATGGTATTAGATTATTACATATCAAAGTGTCATCTGATCACAGTCACATGATACTTTTTGCCTCATTGCAAACCCTGTCAAAAGTTTTGATTGGAAAGTGTTTGTGCTTCTTTATTTGCAATAAATGACACTTGATGTGATATTCTGTGTCTAATATAATGACTTTCAGACGTTTAAAGTGTCAAGATTCTAAAAACTTTTACAGATGTTTCAGGTTCTAGAATGTCTTTTAGAATAATAGTTTCTGAGTAAAAAATATTGAGATATTTTAAATCAGGTTTTGTACGTGTGAGTGTGTGTATCTGTGCAAGTGTGTGAGTGAGTGTGTGTCTGTGTGAGTGTTTGTGTGTGAGTGTGTCTGTGTGTGTTTTTGTATGTGAGTATGGCTGTGTGTGTGAGTGTGTGTGTCTGTAAGTGTTTGTGTGTGTGAGAGTCTGTGTGTGTATCTGTGTACGAGTGTGTGTGTGTGTGTGTCTTTAAGTGTTTGTGTGTGAGAGTCTGTGTGTCTGTGAGTGTGTGTGTATGTATCTGTGTACAAGTATGTGTGTGTGTCTGTAAGTGTTTGTGTGTGTGAGAGTCTATGTGTGTGTGTTTGTTTGTGTCTGTGAGTGAGTGTGTGAGTTTGTGTGTGTTTGTCTGAGTGAGTGTGTGAGAGTTTGTGTGTGTGTGTGTATGTGTATATATAAATGATTGATATGATTATATATTTGTTTAATTTAAATTATATTTATATAAATAAAATAAATAATAATAAAATAAATTAATTAATAAAAGTACAATATATGAAATTATATATATATTTTTTAATTTTAATTATATAAATGCATTTATATATGCATACATAATATTTATTATGACAGCTCCACTATGAGAACACACACATATTAATAAAGACCACCCTTCTATTTTAAGATGATATTATGCCACATTTATGAACTTTTTTTGGACATTTACATTTGTCCACACACACTAATGCATACGTCCTCAAACTATAGCTACAACACTCCAACACACACACAGTCACACTGACACACCCAATCAAGTGTTTTCCACAGTGCCTACACAATACACACACACACCTCACACACTCCTACAGAGTAACACACACACACACACACACACACAATCACAATATACAAACCACACATGACCTGTTGCTGCTCTGACAAACACTCACAAACTCTTAATACACTGTGATATACGCCAAATCACAAAAAAATACGGATAAGGAATGAATCCCTGTGACAACACACACACACACACACACACACACACACACACACACACGAGGACCCTGATGTACCGGATCATCACTAATGAGCTTTTTTAAAATAACACAACAATCCCTCCCGTTCAACACACACACACACACATTTACATTTACACATTTTGCATGCGCACACATTGGTGGTGTACAAATAACATGGACAGAAACTTAGAAAGATAAAACAGAAACATGAAGATTAGCTGTAAAAATGATTGGATTTTATATATAAAACTAGTTTTCATGAGCTCATTAAGTGAACTAGAAAATATACATATTACATAAAATATTGGCATATATATACAATAATTACAAACAAATCATAAAAATCTGAAGCACGTCACATTGCATGACTCTTATATTTCTAAAGACAGTTATTGTTCTTTTATATTGTCTGTTAACATGTAAATGCGGATGATTCAGAGCTGTGAACTCACATGTGTAAAACACAAATGTTGTTATTTTGTGTTTTTTTTAGGCTACTGTACCAACAGCAGCTGTGTGTGTGTGTGTGTGTGGATGGTGACCATCATTAGTGATTGAACTTTGCTTGTTCAAGTGTGCTGTCAGTCACACGCTCCGGGGGCGGAGTCTGAGTCACAGCATCACATGAGATGGATTTGACAGATATGAGTCAAGAGGATTTCATCAACACACATTTTAAAAACTCTTGGGTTATTTTTTCTACCCAAATCTTGGGTTGAGCCTTTTTGGGTTTATTTCTTCAGTGTTTGGGTAGTTTTTGTGATACACAGATCCTGGGTCAGACGTAACAACCCAGCGTTTGGGCAGTTTTTGTGTTACACAGATCCTGGGTCAGACGTAACAACCCAGTGTTTGGGTAGTTTTTGTGTTACCCAGCTCCTGGGTCAGACATAACAACCCAGTGTTTGGGTTGTTTTTGTGTTACCCAGCTCCTGGGTCAGACGTGACAACCCAGTGTTTGGGTAGTTTTTGCGTTACTCCGATCATGGGTCAGATGTAACAACCCAGTGTTTGGGTAGTTTTTGTGTTACCCAGCTCCTGGGTCAGACGTGACAACCCAGTGTTTGGGTAGTTTTTGTGTTACACAGATCCTGGGTCAGATGTAACAACCCAGTGTTTGGGTAGTTTTTGTGTTACCCAGATCCTGGGTCAGACGTAACAACCCAGTGTTTGGGTAGTTTTTGTGTTACACAGATCCTGGGTCAGATGTAACAACCCAGTGTTTGGGTAGTTTTTGTGTTACCCAGATGCTGGGTCAGGCGTAACAACCCAGCGTTTGGGTAGTTTTTGTGTTACGCAGTTCCTGGGTCAGACGTGACAACCCAGTGTTTGGGTAGATTTTGCCTTACTCCGATCATGGGTCAGACGTAACAACCCAACGTTTGGGTAGTTTTTGCGTTACTCCGATCATGGGTCAGACGTAACAACCCAGTGTTTGGGTAATTTTTGTGTTACCCAGCTCCTGGGTAAGACGTAACAACCCAGTGTTTGGGTAGTTTTTTTGTAACCCAGATCCTGGGTCAGATGTAACAACCCAGTGTTTGGGTAGTTTTTTTGTAACCCAGATCCTGGGTCAGATGTAACAACCCAGTGTTTGGGTAGTTTTTTTGTAACCCAGATCCTGGGTCAGACGTAACAACCCAGTGTTTGGGTAGTTTTGTGTTACGCAGTTCCTGGGTCAGACGTGACAACCCAGTGTTTGGGTAGATTTTGCCTTACTCCGATCATGGGTCAGACGTAACAACCCAACGTTTGGGTAGTTTTTGCGTTACTCCGATCATGGGTCAGACGTAACAACCCAGTGTTTGTGTAATTTTTGTGTTACCCAGCTCCTGGGTAAGACGTAACAACCCAGTGTTTGGGTAGTTTTTTGTAACCCAGATCCTGGGTCAGATGTAACAACCCAGTGTTTGGGTAGTTTTTTTGTAACCCAGATCCTGGGTCAGACGTAACAACCCAGTGTTTGGGTAGTTTTTGCGTTACTCTGATCATGGGTCAGACTTAACAGCCCAACGTTTGGGTAGTTTTTGTGTTACCCAGCTCCTGGGTCAGACATAACAACCCAGTGTTTGGGTAGTTTTTGTGTTACCCAGCTCCTGGGTCAGACGTAACAACCCAGTGTTTGGGTAGTTTTTGTGTTACACAGATCCTGGGTCAGATGTAACAACCCAGTGTTTGGGTAGTTTTTGTGTTACCCAGCTCCTGGGTCAGACGTAACAAACCAGTGTTTGGGTAGTTTTTGTGTTACCCAGATCCTGGGTCAGACGTAACAACCCAGTGTTTGGGTAGTTCTTGTGTTACACAGATCCTGAGTCAGATGTAACAACCCAGTGTTTGGGTAGTTTTTGTGTTACCCAGCTCCTGGGTCAGACGTAACAACCCAGTGTTTGGGTAGTTTTTGCCTTACTCCGATCATGGGTCAGACGTAACAACCCAGCGTTTGGGTAGTTTTTGTGTTACCCAGCTCCTGGATCAGATGTAACAACCCAGTGTTTGGGTAGTTTTTGTGTTACCCAGATCCTGGGTCAGATGTAACAACCCAGTGTTTGGGTAGTTTTTGTGTTACCCAGATCCTGGGTCAGACGTGACAACCCAGTGTTTGGGTAGATTTTGCCTTACTCCGATCATGGGTCAGACGTAACAACCCAACGTTTGGGTAGTTTTTGCGTTACTCCGATCATGGGTCAGACGTAACAACCCAGTGTTTGGGTAGTTTTTGTGTTACCCAGCTCCTGGGTCAGACGTAACCACCCAGTGTTTGGGTAGTTTTTTTGTAACCCAGATCCTGGATCAGATGTAACAACCCAGTGTTTGGGTAGTTTTTTTGTAACCCAGATCCTGGGTCAGACGTAACAACCCAGTGTTTGGGTAGTTTTTGCGTTACTCCGATCATGGGTCAGACGTAACAACCCAGTGTTTGGGTAGTTTTTGTGTTACCCAGATCCTGGGTCAGGCGTAACAACCCAGCGTTTGGGTAGTTTTTGTGTTACCCAGCTCCTGGGTCAGACGTAACAACCCAGCGTTTGGGTAGTTTTTGTGTTACCCAGCTCCTGGGTCAGACGTAACAACACAGTGTTTGGGTAGTTTTTGTGTTACGCAGTTCCTGGGTCAGACGTGACAACCCAGTGTTTGGGTAGATTTTGCCTTACTCCGATCATGGGTCAGACGTAACAACCCAACGTTTGGGTAGTTTTTGCGTCACTCCGATCATGGGTCAGACGTAACAACCCAGTGTTTGGGTAATTTTTGTGTTACCCAGCTCCTGGGTAAGACGTAACAGCCCAGTGTTTGGGTAGTTTTTTTGTAACCCAGATCCTGGGTCAGATGTAACAACCCAGTGTTTGGGTAGTTTTTTTGTAACCCAGATCCTGGGTCAGACGTAACAACCCAGTGTTTGGGTAGTTTTTGCGTTACTCTGATCATAGGTCAGACGTAACAACCCAGTGTTTGGGTAGTTTTTCTGTTACCCAGATCCTGGGTCAGGCGTAACAACCCAGCGTTTGGGTAGTTTTTGTGTTACCCAGCTCCTGGGTCAGACGTAACAACCCAGCGTTTGGGTAGTTTTTGTGTTACCCAGCTCCTGGGTCAGGCGTAACAACCCAGTGTTTGGGTAGTTTTTGTGTTACGCAGTTCCTGGGTCAGACGTGACAACCCAGTGTTTGGGTAGATTTTGCCTTACTCTGATCATGGGTCAGACGTAACAGCCCAACGTTTGGGTAGTTTTTGCGTTACTCCGATCATGGGTCAGAATGTAACAGCCCAACGTTTTGGTAGTGTTTGCATTACTCCGATCATGGGTCAGACGTAACAACCCAGTGTTTGGGTAGTTTTTGTGTTACCCAGCTCCTGGGTCAGACATAACAACCCAGTGTTTTGGTAGTTTTTGCGTTACTCCGATCATGGGTCAGACGTAACAACCCAACGTTTGGGTAGTTTTTGCGTTACTCCGATCATGGGTCAGACGTAACAACCCAGTGTTTGGGTAATATTTGTGTTACCCAGCTCCTGGGTAAGACGTAACAACCCAGTGTTTGGGTAGTTTTTTTGTAACCCAGATCCTGGGTCAGATGTAACAACCCAGTGTTTGGGTAGTTTTTTTGTAACCCAGATCCTGGGTCAGACGTAACAACCCAGTGTTTGGGTAGTTTTTGCGTTACTCTGATCATGGGTCAGACGTAACAGCCCAACGTTTGGGTAGTTTTTGCGTTACTCCGATCATGGGTCAGAATGTAACAGCCCAACGTTTTGGTAGTGTTTGCATTACTCCGATCATGGGTCAGACGTAACAACCCAGTGTTTGGGTAGTTTTTGTGTTACCCAGCTCCTGGGTCAGACATAACAACCCAGTGTTTTGGTAGTTTTTGCGTTACTCCGATCATGGGTCAGACGTAACAACCCAACGTTTGGGTAGTTTTTGCGTTACTCTGATCATGGGTCAGACGTAACAACCCAGTGTTTGGGTAGTTTTTGTGTTACTCCGATCATGGGTCAGACGTAACAACCCAGTGTTTGGGTAGTTTTGTGTTACACAGATCCTGGGTCAGATGTAACAACCCAGTGTTTGGGTAGTTTTTGTGTTACCCAGATCCTGGGTCAGAAGTAACAACCCAGTGTTTGGGTAGTTTTTGTGTTACCCAAATCCTGGGTCAGACGTGACAACCCAGTGTTTGGGTAGATTTTGCCTTACTCCGATCATGGGTCAGACGTAACAACCCAACGTTTGGGTAGTTTTTGCGTTACTCCGATCATGGGTCAGACGTAACAACCCAGTGTTTGGGTAGTTTTTGTGTTACCCAGCTCCTGGGTCAGACGTAACAACCCAGTGTTTGGGTAGTTTTTTTGTAACCCAGATCCTGGATCAGATGTAACAACCCAGTGTTTGAGTAGTTTTTTTGTAACCCAGATCCTGGGTCAGATGTAACAACCCAGTGTTTGGGTAGTTTTTGCGTTACTCTGATCATGGGTCAGACGTAACAGCCCAACGTTTTGGTAGTGTTTGCATTACTCCGATCATGGGTCAGACGTAACAACCCAGTGTTTGGGTAGTTTTTGTGTTACCCAGCTCCTGGGTCAGACGTAACAACCCAGCGTTTGGTAGTTTTTGCGTTACTCCGATCATGGGTCAGACGTAACAACCCAGTGTTTGGGTAGTTTTTGTGTTACCCAGCTCCTGGGTCAGACGTAACAACCCAGTGTTTGGGTAGTTTTTGTGTAACCCAGATCCTGGGTCAGATGTAACAACCCAGTGTTTGGTTTTTTTTTTTTGTAACCCAGATCCTGGGTCAGACGTAACAACCCAGTGTTTGGGTAGTTTTTTTGTAACCCAGATCCTGGGTCAGATGTAACAACTCAGCATTTGGGTAGTTTTTGTGTTACCCAGCTCCTGGATCAGATGTAACAACCCAGTGTTTGGGTAGTTTTTGTGTTACCTAGCTCCTGGGTCAGACGTAACAACCCAGTGTTTTTGCGTTACTCCGATCATGGGTCAGACGTAACAACCCAACGTTTGGGTAGTTTTTTTGTAACCCAGATCCTGGGTCAGATGTAACAACCCAGTGTTTGGGTAGTTTTTTTGTGACCCAGATCCTGGGTCAGACGTAACAACCCAGTGTTTGGGTAGTTTTTGTGTTACTGAGATCCTGGGTCAGATGTAACAACCCAGTGTTTGGGTAGTTTTTGTGTTACCCAGATCCTGGGTCAGGCGTAACAACCCAGCGTTTGGTTAGTTTTTGTGTTACCCAGCTCCTGGGTCAGACGTAACAACCCAGTGTTTGGGTAGTTTTTGTGTTACGCAGTTCCTGGGTCAGACGTGACAACCCAGTGTTTGGGTAGATTTTGCCTTACTCCGATCATGGGTCAGACGTAACAACCCAACGTTTGGGTAGTTTTTGCGTTACTCCGATCATGGGTCAGACGTAACAACCCAGTGTTTGGGTAGTTTTTGTGTTACCCAGCTCCTGGGTCAGACATAACAACCCAGTGTTTGGGTAGTTTTTGTGTTACACAGATCCTGGGTCAGATGTAACAACCCAGTGTTTGGGTAGTTTTTGTGTTACCCAGATCCTGGGTCAGGCGTAACAACCCAGCGTTTGGGTAGTTTTTGTGTTACCCAGCTCCTGGGTAAGACGTAACAACCCAGTGTTTGGGTAGTTTTTTTGTAACCCAGATCCTGGGTCAGACGTAACAACCCAGTGTTTGGGTAGTTTTTGCGTTACTCCGATCATGGGTCAGACGTAACAGCCCAACGTTTTGGTAGTGTTTGCATTACTCCGATCATGGGTCAGACGTAACAACCCAGTGTTTGGGTAGTTTTTGTGTTACCCAGCTCCTGGGTCAGACATAACAACCCAGTGTTTGGGTAGTTTTTGTGTTACCCAGCTCCTGGGTCAGACGTAACAACCCAGTGTTTGGGTAGTTTTTGTGTTACACAGATCCTGGGTCAGATGTAACAACCCAGTGTTTGGGTAGTTTTTGTGTTACCCAGCTCCTGGGTCAGACGTAACAAACCAGTGTTTGGGTAGTTTTTGTGTTACCCAGATCCTGGGTCAGACGTAACAACCCAGTGTTTGGGTAGTTTTTGTGCTACCCAGATCCTGGGTCAGACGTAACAACCCAGTGTTTGGGTAGTTCTTGTGTTACACAGATCCTGAGTCAGATGTAACAACCCAGTGTTTGGGTAGTTTTTTTGTAACCCAGATCCTGGGTCAGATGTAACAACTCAGCGTTTGGGTAGTTTTTGTGTTACCCAGCTCCTAGATCAGATGTAACAACCCAGTGTTTGGGTAGTTTTTGTGTTACCCAGCTCCTGGGTCAGACGTAACAACCCAGTGTTTGGGTAGTTTTTGCGTTACTCCGATCATGGGTCAGACGTAACAACCCAGCGTTTGGGTAGTTTTTGTGTTACCCAGCTCCTGGTTCAGACATAACAACCCAGTGTTTGGGTAGTTTTTGCGTTACTCCGATCATGGGTCAGACGTAACAACCCAGTGTTTGGGTAGTTTTTGTGTTACGCAGTTCCTGGGTCAGACGTGACAACCCAGTGTTTAGGTAGAGTTTGCCTTACTCCGATCATGGGTCAGACGTAACAACCCAACGTTTGGGTAGTTTTTGCGTTACTCCGATCATGGGTCAGACGTAACAACCCAACGTTTGGGTAGTTTTTGCGTTACTCCGATCATGGGTCAGACGTAACAACCCAGTGTTTGGGTAGTTTTTGTGTTACCCAGCTCCTGGGTGAGACGTAACAACCCAGTGTTTGGGTAGTTTTTTTGTAACCCAGATCCTGGGTCAGATGTAACAACCCAGTGTTTGGGTAGTTTTTTTGTAACCCAGCTCCTGGGTCAGACGTAACAACCCAGCGTTTGGGTAGTTTTTGCGTTACTCCGATCATGGTTCAGACGTAACAACCCAGTGTTTGGGTAGTTTTTCTGTTACCCAGCTCCTGGGTCAGATGTAACAACCCAGTGTTTGGGTAGTTTTTGTGTAACCCAGATCCTGGGTCAGATGTAACAACCCAGTATTTGGGTAGTTTTTTTGTAACCCAGATCCTGGGTCAGAAGTAACAACCCAGTGTTTGGGTAGTTTTTTTGTAACCCAGATCCTGGGTCAGGCGTAACAACCCAGCGTTTGGGTAGTTTTTGTGTTACCCAGCTCCTGGGTCAGACGTAACAACCCAGTGTTTGGGTAGTTTTTGTGTTACGCAGTTCCTGGGTCAGACGTGACAACCCAGTGTTTGGGTAGATCTTGCCTTACTCCGATCATGGGTCAGACGTAACAACCCAACGTTTGGGTAGTTTTTGCGTTACTCCGATCATGGGTCAGACGTAACAACCCAGTGTTTGGGTAGTTTTTGTGTTACCCAGCTCCTGGGTAAGACGTAACAACCCAGTGTTTGGGTAGTTTTTTTGTAACCCAGATCCTGGGTCAGATGTAACAACCCAGTGTTTGGGTCGTTTTTTTGGAACCCAGATCCTGGGTCAGACGTAACAATTCAGTGTTTGGGTAGTTTTTGCGTTACTCTGATCATGGGTCAGACGTAACAGCCCAACGTTTGGGTAGTTTTTGTGTTACTCCGATCATGGGTCAGACGTAACAGCCCAACGTTTTGGTAGTGTTTGCATTACTCCGATCATGGGTCAGACGTAACAACCCAGTGTTTGGGTAGTTTTTGTGTTACCCAGCTCCTGGGTCAGACATAACAACCCAGTGTTTGGGTAGTTTTTGTGTTACCCAGCTCCTGGGTCAGTCGTAACAACCCAGTTTTTGTGTTACCCAGCTCCTGGGTCAGACGTAACAAACCAGTGTTTGGGTAGTTTTTGTGTTACCCAGATCCTGGGTCAGACGTAACAACCCAGTGTTTGGGTAGTTTTTTTGTAACCCAGATTCTGGGTCAGATGTAACAACTCAGCATTTGGGTAGTTTTTGTGTTACCCAGCTCCTGGATCAGATGTAACAACCCAGTGTTTGGGTAGTTTTTGTGTTACCCAGCTCCTGGGTCAGACGTAACAACCCAGTGTTTTGGTAGTTTTTGCATTACTCCGATCATGGGTCAGACATAACAACCCAACGTTTGGGTAGTTTTTGCGTTACTCCGATCATGGGTCAGACGTAACAACCCAGTGTTTGGGTAGTTTTTGTGTTACCCAGCTCCTGGGTCAGACGTAACAACCCAGTGTTTGGGTAGTTTTTGTGTAACCCAGATCCTGGGTCAGATGTAACAACCCAGTGTTTGGGTAGTTTTTTTGTAACCCAGATCCTGGGTCAGACGTAACAACTCAGAGTTTGGTAGTTTTTGTGTTACCCAGCTGCTGGGTCAGATGTAACAACCCAGTGTTTGGGTAGTTTTTGTGTTACACAGATCCTGGGTCAGACATAACAACCCAGTGTTTGGGTAGTTTTTGTGTTACCCAGCTCCTGGGTCAGATGTAACAACCCAGCGTTTGGGTAGTTTTTGTGTTACCCAGCTCCTGGGTCAGACGACCCCATCAATTGTCATTTGTGCCCATCAGTGCTGTAGTTTGTGTTTGTGAACAATTCTGATCGAAGACTCAAATGAACTGAAAATCTTTTCTTTGAACCTCTTAATTCAAATGAACTGATTGACAAAACAACCTAATTTGAATCAATAGATTCACTAAATGAATCAGACTTTACGTTGCTGTTTGATAGAGAGAGAGTAAAACTGTACGAAATGTGGCATTCAAACTGTGATGTAGCGA
This sequence comes from Rhinogobio ventralis, assembly GCA_039654625.1. Classification (NCBI taxonomy): domain Eukaryota; kingdom Metazoa; phylum Chordata; class Actinopteri; order Cypriniformes; family Gobionidae; genus Rhinogobio; species Rhinogobio ventralis. Next base: position 1,809,912 of record CM077209.1, read on the forward strand.
TGCTGCTTGTCTTGTTGCTGAAAAAACGTCATCATACGTAATCACTAACCAGCCTGCAACTATTACAACATTTGCAGCGCATCCTACAATTGAGGCAGTGACACGGGCATGATGCTTGTTGCATGTGTTACGACGGATCTTGACCTTTCCATCATGGCAGCCGCGTCTGATGTATCGCAGTAATTAGCAGCAGTGTAATAAGTGACATGTAGGCATGTTCAAATCTCCATGTCTTAACCCTCGGCTTTGGTCTCACCTGTTGGATGTGGATATAAACAGTAAGAGTAATCACACTTGAGGGTGTCCAATAATGCATCATCTGCAATGGACACGTTTGACTCAACAACTGACTGAGGCCACAAAAACAAAACTCACACAATCCTGTAGGGAAGAAAACTCATTCAAAGTTTCTGCTAGACAGAACTGAGACCCCAATAATCTCATGCATCTTCTCTTGTTTCAGAAATCCCAATAGAATTGCAGAGATCTCAATATGAACTCAAATCTTTCTCATCAAATGATCTGGATATATACATTTATTTTATAGCTCTATGATCTTACTGTATGACATTGGTTCTCAAACAGGGGGCCTTAGGATGACTTATAATTTAAATTGCTTTAATAAAAATAATATTAATGATGATTATCATAACAATAATAGTTCTTATTATGAATTTAATTACTAGTAATAATAATTATTTATGTTAAAACAATATAAAAAAAAATAAAAAAAAACATGCAATCAAAATGTAAACTGAAATCATAATTTCCCCCCACAATTATATGTTTATATTAAAGAACATACATTTCTGGAAACTTCTGAAATAACAAAATTATGTGTGATGGGTAGGTTTAGGGGTAGGGGTAGTGTGTGTGTGTGTGTGTGTGTGTGAGACGGGTAGGTTTAGGGGTAGGGGTAGTGTGTGTGTGTGTGTGTGTGATGGGTAGGTTTAGGGGTAGTGTGTGTGTGTGTGTGTGTGTGAGTGTGTGTGTGAGCATGTGTGTATATGCATGTGTGTGAGTGTGTGTGTGTGTGTGAATGTTCGTTTGTGTGTGTATATGTGTGTGTGTGTGTGAGTGTGTGTATGTGTGAGAGCGTGTGTGTATATGCATGTGTGTGAGTGTGTGTGTGTGTGAATGTGAATGTTTGTTTGTGTGTGTGTGTGTGAGAGAGAAAGAGATAGTGTGTGCGTATGTGTGTGAGAGAGTGCGTGTGTGTGAGTGTGTGTGTGAGCGTGTGTATATGCAGGAGTGTGTGTGTGAATTTTTGTTTGTGTGTGTGTGTGTGTGTAAGAGAGAGAGAGAGAGAGAGTGTGTGTGTGTGTGTGTGTGTGCGTGTATGTGAGCGTGTGTACGTGTATATGCATGTGTGTGTGAGTGTTTGTGTGTGTGTGTGAGTGTGTGTTTGTGTGAGAGTGAGTGTGTATGTGTGTGTGTACGTGTGTGAGTGTGTGTGTGAGCGTGTGTGTATATGCATGTGTGTGAGTGTGTGTGTGTGTGTGAATGTTTGTTTGTGTATATGTGTGTGTGTGTGTGTGAGAGAGAGTGTGTGTGTGTGTGAGTGTGTGTATGTGTGAGAGCGTGTGTGTATATGCATGTGTGTGAGTGTGTGTGTGAATGTTTGTTTGTGTGTGTGTGTGTGTGAGAGAGAAAGAGATAGTGTGTGCGTATGTGTGTGAGAGAGTGCGTGTGTGTGAGTGTGTGTGTGAGCGTGTGTATATGCATGAGTGTGTGTGTGAATGTTTGTTTGTGTGTGTGTGTGTAAGAGAGAGAGAGAGAGAGAGTGTGTGTGTGTCTGCGTGTATGTGAGCGTGTGTACGTGTATATGCATGTGTGTGTGAGCGTTTGTGTGTGTGTGTGAGTGTGTGTTTGTGTGAGAGTGAGTGTGTGAGAGAGTGTGTGTCTTTTTGTGTGTGTGTATGAGCGTTTGTGTGTGTGTGTAAGTGTGTGTGTGAGTGTGTTTTTGTGTGTGAGTATGAGCGTGTGTGTATATGCATGTGTGTTTGTGTGTGCATACATGTGTATATGTGTGTGTGAGTATGTGAATGTGTGTGAGTGTTTGTGTGTGTGAGAGAGTGTGCATGCATGTGTGTATGAGTGTGTGTGTGTGAGTGTATTTGTATACTTTTGTGGGAAACATGAGACAAAATTGATAATTAAATGCATTGCGTTTTAATGGAGTCTCCTGATCTTCTGTCATTTCTCTTTCTAGTCTAATAAATCTCTCTTTCTGTCCTCTGGTCTCTGTTCAGGACTCCAGAATCCCACATCCAGAACTGAAGTCATGAACTGCCCTCTAGTGGAGAGAAGTGGCGCTCAGATCTTCAGTACACAGTACATCAGCCTCGAGTTAAAGTGCTGATCCAGAGTCTTAATGAGAGAGGCGTTAAGAGCTGATCAGCGATCAGCAGCAGGTTCGAGCGCTGGGATTAAGCCCGTATTAGCAGCCGACAGCCGACAGAAGTGTTAATTGGAATAATTCTAAGGCGGAAACTCTCAGCTGTGCTGCTTAGAGGTTTGCCTTAGAGAAACCACATGAAACCCAGCCATGGTCTCCCCAGAGCGCTAAACGGACCGGCGCAGACCGATTCTGAGCTCAGCTGATGTAAACCATGAAAAATACAGTGGCGTACGGCAGGACGGAGGTGAACCGACCCGTCGCGACCGCACCTCTGTGTGTTAAAGTGCTAAAATTGTAAAACCATAGGAAGCGACTCCTGGCATATGGTGGCAAGCAGCAGACACACACACATATACCCTAATAGCTGAAACCCACACCCAAAAAAACACACACACTGGCAACAGCATCATCCGTCCCATCCAGGAGAAAACCAATTATCTGTGCTCTCTGGATAACAATGCCCAAGAAACATCTGTGTGCGAGGCCTTACGAGGACCCACACAGGGCCGTCCCTGCATGCCTGTTTAATTTAAACACAGCCCCTCAACCGGCTGGGCGCGTCAGACGGCCGTACCCAGCTGAACGAGGGCCGCAGACCCCCACGCTTGGCGTCCGGCGCGTCAACACAGACGCGGGGACAAATGTGGGAGCAGTTGTGCGTTCTGTACTGGTTTGGCGAGGCCTGGGATGGTTTGGAACGGGCTGGGATCGTTTAGCAGCGCCGAGCGGAGAGAGCAGCCAGCGCACATGTGACGCCCCCGCTGAGGGTCTGTGAAGAACAGCCTGCAGGACACATACAGACCGCAGACACACAACACTAAAGATAGATGGACAGATAGACACTTACACACACACTCTCTCAATATACTGTATATACCCACACTGAGAGACAGAGAGAGACAGACTGATAGATAGATAGATAGATAGATAGATAGATAGATAGATAGATAGATAGATAGATAGATAGATAGATGGATATATGGATAGATGGATGGATGGATGATAGATGGATGATAGATGGACGGATGGGTGATGTATGGATGATGATAGATGGATAATGGATGATGGATGGATGATGAGAGATAGATAGATAGATAGATAGATAGATGGATGGATGGATGGATGGATGGATGGATGATGATAGATGAATGGATGATGGATGGATGGATGGATGGTGGATGGATGGATGATAGATGGATGGATGATGGATGGATGGTTGGATGATAGATGGATGGACGGATGGATGGATGATGGATGGATGATAGATATAGATGGATGAATGGATGGATAGATGGATGGAAGATAGATGGATAGTTACACTCTGTCCATAAGATGTTGTTCACAGCTGAAGATTACATAATTAAAACAACAAAAAAAGAAAAGAAAGATGCACCATTTTTCCTGTCCATTTCATCAATAACATCCACATTCAATGATAACTTGTGTACAAAAGATATTCAGAAAGGCAGTGACTGTAGAGACACACACAGATGTGTTTGACTCTGTGCTCTGCTCTCTTTCTGCCAGATAAACCGTCTCCATCATCGTCAGCAAGCATTCTAGAGCCGAGCACGACTAATTCTGGAGATTTTGTAATGAGAATGATTACAGAGGCGTTTCTGCCATTCTTGCGTTTTGTTTTTCTGTTGTCGCATTGTGTGAAGTCTTACTCACTCTGTTTAATTGGCTCTCGCAAAAACTCTGCGTTTGATCAAATTATCCTCGTTCGCACTGAGGCTTGTTAGAAATCCCTTAAAGAAATTCGCCTCCAACTCCACAAGCTGTTAAGCTGAGGTGTGAGAGCCTCGGTTATATTAAAACAGAGCCGGCGGCTGCTGCTTAACCTGATCGCATGCATGTCTGGTAGTTGCATTGCATGAAGGGTTACTCATTCTGTTTAACCCAACCACAGCTATCACCCGAAAATTAACCCAAAACCTGATTGGTTTACATAGGAATGGCATTCCAGGACAACATCTACTTGGAGGAATTCATTAAGGATGAAACATAAAGGTCTTTATTGTAATTGATCATCCATGGAATCTTTCCGTTGTGGAAAACGGTTTGTTAGTTTATTAAAATGTTCTTTGCACTAAGAAAAATAATTGTTACTGTTCACTGAAAGGTTCTTTTGGGAACCAAAAATGGTTCTTTGGCATCGCTGTTAAAAAAAAAACCCTTTTGCAACCTTAATTTTTAAGCGTGTGTGCAATTGTCACACAGGTCAGAGGTCACTTACAGACAGAGGAATCCAGTCTGGATGGGATTTGTGATCTCCAGTCGCCACCTGGTGGTGTCTCGTCAGAGTTTCTTCCTAAGAAACCAACAAGACAACCAATATGGCAAGCTGTTTTGACTTTTATTCATTCACAGGATATTAATTCTTGATATCAGTAATTGTATTTTCACTAGTGAAATGTCAATCAAATTCAATTGTTAATATCAAGAATTCCATTCCTGATATTAATAGAATTTCAGATATCTAAAATGGCTTTCTTACTAGTAACAATCACATTCAAGATGTCAGAAATTAATTAAATTAATCAATTGAATTGTTGATGTCAAGAATTGAATTTGAATGGAAGCATATGGTGACATTTCACTAGTGCAAATATAATTACTGATATCAATAATTAAGTTGAAATTCAATTGTTGATATCAAGAATTCATATCCTGTGAATGAATAAAAGTCATCAACGGCTGGGTCATTGAATATACGAGTTATTGGAAATATCCCAGCTCCCAAACGTACAATATCAGAGTAGAACACATTTTTTAATGAACAGTAAATACACTATTATGTACTTTACAGATATGTACTTTACCATGGTATTCATTGATGTATTGTGTGAATATCACATGGCACATGAATATTGTAACGTGACTGTACAACCACCACAGAACATTTGAAAGGGATTTTTTTGTTTAGTTTAAGAAAGTTAACATCACATATTCTTATAAAAAATATTTTAAATTAAATTATTATTTTTAGACTATGATTATAACACTTTCTAATAAAATGTGCATTATGTTCTGACCTTTTGAGTCTTTTGGAAGTTGCACAAAATTATTAATTAACAAATTAATAGTTTTTCTAGACACTTGAAAGTGTATGTAATTAAAAAGAATGTGCAAATAGAGTCAAACTATTTAATATTTTTTAATAAACTGTCACCATACTGATCAAAATGCATATGCCTACATGATTTACATTGTAAATTAATTACGTTTTTCAAAAGAAACCATATTGACTTATTTTTCTGCACTGTGGAAGCAAAATACGTTTGTTTATTGGGAATCAATAGTTTTTACCAGCCTTTAGTATTTATTATATAAACATACAAGTTATTTTAATGCCACTGAAGATGGACGCGCTGCGGGCAGGAAGAACCGAAAAAACTGACATTCTGTGAGGAAACTTCATTTTCTGAGGAAGCCATTTATTTATACATTTTATGAGACTTTTAATTCTCCGAAATAACTCTGTAAGGGAAACTAGTTTAGACTCGTTCACGAACTGCTCTTCACCACGTAGGCTACAATTAGTACTAATAAATAAATAGAAATAGTCGAAATGAATCCCTGCACGAGCGTGATGGATGCTATTTGCTTCTAATCTGACATTTAAACTAATCATATTTCACTTTTTATTTTTATTTTAATAACCGTTTTACCTGCTGTGACGGTTGCGTCTGTACGGATGTGACGTCAGCACATCTCTGACTAGCAGGCCACAACAAGAGCGTTTGTTGAGTGTAAATGTCCAAAAACACCAAAAAATCCAGAACGAACCGATTGAGAAGTGAAACAATAAATATGTATGTGTGCGTGAGTCATAGAAAACTGCCTTTAAAGCTGTTGATATGCTCATATTTCTCTCAGTGTCTCTTATCTCGTGTGTGTCTCATACTTGTCATGTTTCTCTCTCTCAGATGGTGTTGGCCGTGGATGATCACTGTCAGTACACACACACTGGATCTGACCTGATTTAACATAGGTGAGTGTGTATCAATACACTCTCTGTAACAGCAGCCTTTAAAATGACTTAAAATACATACATA